>JAYJLV010000027.1:6726689-6744099 GCA_036873485.1 Torymus texanus | reverse complement strand
AGAGAGAGAGAGAGAGAGAGAGAGAGAGAGAGAGAGAGAGAGAGAGAGAGAGAGAGAGAGAGATAGAGAGAGAGAAGGGGAGTCACAGGGGTGTGCAGGATATATACGGAATATACGCGAGGAGGTCAACCTCTCTCTCTCTCTTGTTCCTTCCCTTCGCGCATGTATTCTCGCCGGGCGAAGATGCGCCCAGCCTATACGAGGAACGTGGTATAGACGAGCAGGATGGGCGGACGGGCGACATAAATGATATTTCGGTGCGGGGAGAACATATGCGCGCGCGTGTGCACAGGAGCGCGCTCGAGGAGGAGGAAGCCGGCCCTGCAGGAGCGGGCCAGCGGGTCGCTGTGCTTTATTGCAAACAAGGATTACCCGGTAATGGGACATTTGCCCCCTTCGCCCACGGCGCATGCACGCCTGTGTATATATATACCGCATACGTGAGTCAGGATATATATGTATACGTGTATGTGTATATGTACACGGACAAGCATGTGCGGTTGTTCTATACCACCGAATATGAAACAGGGCGACGAAGGCCACGTATAAGATGAGTGGAGAGAAGGTACGGGGAGAGGAGAGAGCCGAGTGAAATGGCTCGAAGTTAACTGGATAAACGCGAGACAAGAGAGAGAGAGAGAGAGACAGAGAGCTGCGCACGAAATAAGATAAAATGAGAGATTGGAAGGAAAAGACAAAGGAAGATAAAATAAAAAAGAAACGTATCTGTTTGCGTAGATATATAGACAGGCATCGGTCTATCGTAAAATTGGTGTGGCTATTCGACGGGAAGACATGTATGAGATGATGTGCGACGTAGCATTCGGGTAAAATTAACTTTTATAATTCATGAACACACGAAATCATTATTTTCCGGAGGTCGATGGATTAAGTATTTATTTTTATCACAACTTGTGTTACTTCTCGCATTTAATATTTGCTATACCATACGTAAAAATGACAGTATGTAAATAGAAGTTTTCTTTTTAAGGTTTATTTAGTTCTACAAAGAATAATATATATTTGAAAATTTACTAAACTTTATAAGAATAAATAATTTTATTTACATAGCTTCTTTTATTTCACAACATTCGGTAATAACCTAAATGACTTTATCGCTGGCTATAAATATCGTGTGAAACTCACATTTTTAAGACGATCGATTCACGTTTATAAATAACAATGAATCTCGAAATTTTAAAATAACTCGTACGAATAATGTGCTAATAAATAATATATATATAAAAAGAAATACTAGAAAGATTAGCAACGTGTGAGAGAAAGAGAGAGAACTGATTAGGTTTATCAAATCATAGGAGGGAAAGAAGATCGTCGACGAAATTCATCATCGTATCGGGACAAAGCCGAAAGATAAAAGGGACTCACGATGTAATGCATATAATACACAAAGTCGAGAGGAATAATTCAAGCGCGGCTGGCCACCCTTCTCGCATCCGCCAACGTGTAGAACGCAACTCGCTGGAGACGAGCGAGCGATAACATCATCGCGCACGAGCCAATTTGTCAACAAGATCAGATAATCTTATTGTATTATGACGAGCGGATAATTCAATTGTTCCGTGTTTCTTCTCCCCGGGATCGTGTGTGTATATATGTGTGTGTGTGTGGGAGAAAATGAGTGTAAACGACAATGTTCTCTCGTGTACTTTATTAGTGCCGATTTATAATGACAGTGACATATCGATTTGAATATTTCGCGAAGCCACGAAAATACTTACAAGCCAAGATATTGGTCCACGCAATAAATTAACTTTAATCTTAGATATATACGTACGATAATGGCACACATATATATATATATATACATGAAGAGCGTAATTGATGGATCACCTGCGTTGGCACGATGCACTTTCCTGGTGTAATATACGCGATATAAATTTAACTGTCAGTGTTTCACCTTTCAATCAGCGCAGAATGCTCGATGAAAGGCAAGTCTTAGAAAAAAAGAAATGCCTGCAATGCACAGAATACAGCAGAGCTCAAATGCCGTAGTACGTTCCGTCAATTTTCCTGCTATAACCCGGATTAGTTCGATCCGTGTGCGGTCCTTCGATAGCCAGTTGAAGACTACTCGGGTGGATTTTTTTTCTCGGTTGGTCCTTTAATCCAGCAGCTCTCGTGGCTGGGCTTCTTTTTGGCTCGGTATCGGCGTATTTAATCTCGTGTCCCAGCGGCACCGGCGGTTTTGAATAAACCTGTCGAGAAAACAATTTGACGCCATCAATATTGCCTACACTTAACACGTCCTGCGCTTTTTACCTTTCCGCGCTCTTACACCTATTTACGTTTATTCAAATATTGCGAAAGTGTCATAAGAATATTTAAATATAATTTGAATTTACTATTGTTGCAAAATCATTGTTCTTTTGTCGATGTCAAATAACAGATATCATTAACTTTATAATTGCTTTTATCTAAATATGTTTCATTTCATTTATTTGTCTTGTTGATTAAAAACAATTTATGACGCGTTGCTCAAAAACTCAGAAAATGAATCAACTGCTTTATATATACACTTTAAAACGATCGACTGCACTTTATGCAATTTTAATACTTTTCCATTTAGTAGGCGGTACGCGAATTTTCCGAAATCTCTTAAAACGAGGTTCGAGGAGAAAAATAAAGAAAGCGTATAAAAGATGCCAGGTTGAGCAGCTTCGGCAACAGTATAGAAGTAAACGGCCGAGAAAAATTCATCATTCCTTTCGTTGAAATATGAAAGGAACGTGACTGAAAGTGGAACTGCAAACAGGTGCCGAGTTTCATGTAAATTCGTGTTTGCCCTGTGCAAAGCGCGAGCGCCTCGCTATCTAATCTGCCTGCTAAACGTGACTGAAAATTTATTAAAACGTCGCGGCGTCATGAGCGACTCACGTTTAGCAGTAAATTAATAAAACCGTTCTTATCTCGACAGCGCGAAAGACAATGAGATGGCATATATACGTGAAACGAAAGTGAACTAATCGTATCTCGAACGATCGTTTCGTCTTAAAAGATTTTAAAATCTCCGACTTTGAAAACTTGTTATATCTATTCGATTATTATGGCGATTATACTCGGATATAACGTATCTTTTGTTTGTAAATTATTAAGCTAAATTTCTTATGTCTACATATTAAAATACTTCTCAAAATATTTTCAAATAAATCAGTAAAAACTATTATTCTTTATATTTTTTATTGATTTTTTCAAGAATTCGTAATAAAGAAACTTGTTATATCATGTTCAGTTACGTTAATACGCAGATGAAAATATTTTTTTCTTGATATTAATACAGTATGTAAAAAATATAGAAACCGCCGAATTATTGTTCTGTTTTACTACCACCTACCTTTATTTCATTACGTAGAACTCGCCATGTCTCTTTATCGAGCGTCTCGGGTTGCATCATGACGTACGTTTTTGGTAGAAACAAGTCTTTGTTATGTATATAGACAGAAGATAACATCAAATCCAACGAGTCTTTCGGTACCTACATTGCCCAGAAATGGTAATAAATAATAATTCATCCTACTTTCATTAAAAGAATAAAAAAAGACGCACCATTGCCTCGTTAGATCTATAGCGAAAATTCCGACGCGCGCTGGTCAGTGTTTGATGGGAAAAAAGTCGCTCGTGGGGTTCCACCTTGGCATACCAGCGCCTTTCATCACTGCTAACGTTTTGGCCCAGTACCGGTCCACCAGCGGTCCATCTTCCTTCTCGAGATAAATCTGGCACCGGATGAGGATTGCGCACTAATTTTACTATATCCATTTTTCTTCCTGAAATGAATAGCATTTTCAGAGTAAACGATGTTTCAAAATAAAATTGCTATAAATTTAAAATCATGAATTTTCAAGTTGATTTTTAATGGATCATCATTTACAAATATACACAATAGTATGATGAGTAACATTCTATATACTTGAGTTTAAAAATCGCATAAAGATTAAAATATTTTTATAATTTAATTCATAAACAACCTTTTATCCGAATTTTATCTACGAAATGTAAAGATGTATGTAATCATTAGATTATGTAATTTTTATTGCACAATATAACGCGCATATTCGTAATCCTCATTATACTATATACGTTTTAATATACGAGTAAAGAAAGTTTTGGATTGCATTTGCAGTACAAGCGGAAAATCGTTATCGTATATCAAAGAAGGCCTACGGGTTAAATCATAGTTTGCCTATAAGATTAACATTTGACTCGACGTCTTATATGAGATCTGTTCCGTACAAGTGCTCTTTAAACCATCAAATGCCTTGACGGCAGGAAATAGCAATTTCCCATATTTCAATGGAATCCTGCTCACACTCCCATTCTGAGCTTGGATTCAGCCAAGTTGTAGGAATTAGATTATAAGCTTCCTTCATAAGAACTAAAGCCCTGTTAGTATACACTTGCCGACAATGTTTTCTTTGAATTATTTATAGTACTCTGACGAAAGTAATATTTTAATTAAAACTCACTCGACTATTAATTTATTATTGGAAAAAAGCATCAACTATATTATATTTATAGGAAAGCATAGCTTGATAAAAAATATCATTTACTATCCGACTGGTACGTAACTTAGTAGGAAACTGCATATGTATCTTTTTATACTCGTTCGGTCACGCAGTGGACTTTAAATAACAGTTTATAAATGAAATTTTCTTCACATGTATATAACAATGCTGTGGTTATATAGATTTCTACAAGGAAATTGAATAATGAAAAAATATCAATTATACTGTAATAACCACAGGTCCGCGCAGCTTATACAAGTTCAAAATTAAAACTCACTCTATTAGCATACATAAATAGCTGTCGTGCATCCGCACTGTCGGTCGGCACCTCAATGAAATATAAATCAATTCGTGCGATTAATCACACGTGTAATCCCATCATTCCCCCCACTCCTTCACCAATGTGGCTAGCGATGACAAAAAGTATAGTAACCTTGCGCCCTCGTGTAGAACACTTCGACCCCTCTAGAAAAAAAAAAAATAAATAATACCGCATCTCACTCTCTCGGTACAGCGGAGCATCGGATTTTCCCGCGCGCGTGTACGCGTGTGCACCTACGCACACACACACACACATGTGTACAATCAGTGCGTGTTTTCCCGGTAGGTGGTCTCGCCGTCCAATAACGAAATCCGGCCGTAATTTATGTTGGCGCGAGGCGTGCATAATGCTGTTTGCGCGCGGGTGCAGCGAGCGCGTGTGCACGTGGCGGCTCGTGTCGATCGCGCGCCCCCGCGTGAAACGAGCCCACGTCGTCGCGGTCGGCGCGAGGGCGTCGTGCACGCGGCTGTCTGATGGATCGTGGGATACACACATCTCTCTCTCTCTCTCTCTCTCTTGCGCGTGCGCGCTTGCTCTATATGTATGTGTGTGTGTGTCGTTGTTGTTGCCGACTATGTGTATTAGGCTTGTTTAAACTGATGGGATATATATACAAACGCGTGGACCCGTAGTTTTACGAACCTGACGCGCGAATAGGGTGAGACTGGAGCATTCGGATTGACTTTCGAATTATAGTATTGTTCACGCTTCTTTTGCACCGATTTACTTTAGTTTTATTGCCGACGATGCTGGGAATTGGAAATTTCGTTCTTAAATGAGGGTTCTAAGCTCAAATCTTTATTTTATATCTTGTATTTCGAGATTAAGTCAAATTGAACATTTAATTATATCGATCTGAATCATAAAAAGCGTTACTAAACTGGGACGATGTAATACTTTTATAGTGCTAAAATTGGGGTTTCTTCTCATAAAATGAATCAACAATTCAGGATTAATGTACAGACCGGGGGGCCAATTGGTCAATAAACTTTAATCAACGTCTTGTCAAGGTTTGAACAGGCTCAAGGCTGCGAGTTCGTGTTGCAGGTATCGCAAAATCGGATACGTTGAATGTATCGTTTTTTTGTTTCCACGGGATATCATCGCTTGCAACTTGTATGTAGGTATCAGTTATGTGATTGTGAGCAGTTTTAAATTTTCTAATAAGGTTAACAAATAATAATCCTACCATAAACTATTGCACTTGTATGCCTTACAATATTCAAATTCATAAATAAATACGTGATTGGTAATAATTATGATTTGATATACGATTTTAATAAATATTTTTAATTCCACATTTAAATATTATCAGCTAAAGGTGTAATAAAATTTCTATTTATATCTCTTTCAATCAGAATGTAATAACAATTGCGAAAATCATAATTAGGAAATCCAGTCATTATCGAAAGTCATTCTTTCTCTTGCGGTTATAAATATTATAGCTTCCAAACTCTCATAAGTTTTTGTAAGCAATGAAAGAATACTGGGATTTAGCATGATTAACAGGTAAGCCATTTATCAACAACGCGCTTAGGTGATCTTAACCGCTAATTTACTCTGTGCTTAAAAGGCCAAAGCGTCGAAAAATAAATCATATAGGTACAGTACACGCAGCTCGGGTACATACATCGCTCTCTCCCTCTCTTCCCCACTTTCTATCCTTCGTATATATACCACCTTATCTCGACTGTATAAGGTGTAAACTTTCGTAAACGTCTGCAAAGCCGTCTCTAACCCCATAACCCACATAACCTTACTTGAGGTACTTAAAAATTTAGCTTTCGACGAGTGTGCGCGTCTTTTCTCTTCTTCTGGTCAAGGCATCAAAAAGACGGTCGGTGGTCGAGCATCGCAAACATCGTTCCTCGCTCGTCTCGAGATCCTCCTATCCCCCAGTGACCTGTGATCGATGTTGACTCAAGGCGTGCTGCGTCTCTGTTATACGCTATATACATATACGTTGCGGTTGCTGCTGCCATTGCGCACATGAGGGCCCAACACGTGTGTCTCGTGCGTTGCACCTCGTCGTCGTCATCGTCGTCAGCGTCGGCGTCGGCGTCTCTTGCTGTCCCAGCGACGCTAGCGAGAGCAAAGCTCCCCCGATCGGAACTTGAGCACGCGCCGCGATTACGCGATTACGCGTGTCATCTCTCTGCTGTGCTGTATACTGCTGCTGTTATATAGGGGCCGAGAAAGCGCTTGGCATACAACGAAGCGGCGCACGCGCGCGTGTCTATATACGTTTAAGTGTCGCGTGTGCACAACAATCTAGCCTCTGCGTGCGCAGGAGAAATCATGCGGAAGAGGTTGTTTCTCTTCTTTGCTCTCGGTACCTATATCTTATATACTCGTGATGCTCCCCTTCGTTTGAAACCGAATTTGAGTATTATATATATAAGCACTGAGCGTTCGTTCGCGTGCGTCTCTGTGTATTTGACGAATTGCGTTATATCGAACGCGTTCGTGCGCGGATCAAATATGTGTGTTGTCGTGGTTCTCCTTGTTTTTTTTAGATGATTTAGTTTGCTTCTGCAGTGAATACTGCTCTTGATGGGGTTCAGGTAAGTTTTGCGTGGTTCAATTCTCTTACAGGTTTTTTGGTGTAGAATCATCAGTATACTTACGATTACTTTGGTCTTTTTTTATAATAAAAAAGTGCACTTTAAATATGGTTTTATAGCAAAAAATTTATTGATGAATTTCAATCACAAACGAAGTTTTTGAAATTATATTTATTTTAAGAATATGTCATCAAATACTTAAAGTTAAGGGGGTGCCATAGTTGTATCGTTAACCGACCGAGTAAAACGTTTGAACAAAATTTTAATAAAATTTTGGACTGCTCCTCAGAATTTGGTTCAAAGTTTATGCAAAAACGACTTGATATTTTGACTTAAAACTTTTTTAGAATTGTAGAATGATTAAAATCTTCGAACAGTGCACTCTTGATTTTATGTACTTAATTCAATATATTTATTTTTATATAGCCATATAACAGTGACATTTACTCGGTCGGTAACGGTATAGGACTATGACACCCCGTTTGTAGCTTATACGACAAGTAATTCATTATTATGTAAATGTTTTTCCAAAAACTTGAGAAATAATCAAACTTCCATTTCCACAAGTGATAATCAATATACGAAAGATGAATGAATTTGTTATATCCTGCTATAGAAAACGATAATTACGATGCACGTCAGTATATTTTTGGGTGGGAGTACTGAATCGGGATCCGGATTAAGTAGGCTTCGATTAGCTACTTCGTTCTACTCCACGTAAATCCTTGAATACAATACAATTTCATTCAGTACGTTATACCCTGGAATAACTTTAGTCCAAATATGGATGCAGTGTGGAGGGTACCGTAACTTTGGTCAGTCAACTAACCAAAATCCTTTATTCAGTATCCTTCAATGGCTTAATCTCGTTCCTAGTTACAATACTCAATTTCCTTTTCAGCATTTCTTAAACTGTATAGATGGCGTTTCCTAAATCGTAAAGATATAAATCTTTCGCTATGCAGAAGTTACATATTTTTTGTTTGATTTTATTTTTAATTTGATAAAAAATTAACATCGAAAAGGGATCCATTATTTTAAGAGACTCCCATTATTAACTGTTATCGACTGACTGAATAAATTACACAGCTTTTTATAAGTTCATATTATATTTTAAGATATGTGCAAAATAAATATATCATTGCTTTGTGTAATAATAAATACACTTTACTATTCTGCTAAGTGTTAATCTGTTAATCTAGGTAGTCTGAGAATGAGATTTATAAACTAGAATAAAGAATTCTGTTTAAATTCGATACTCAAACGATTTGAAATATCGATTTAAAGGTAGAATTTATTGTTATAGAGAATAATGATGTATTCCTTTTGCATTTATATCCAAATATATTTTGTCATTGTGTGTCTGTTAACTATACCATAATGATAGTATGTTGCAAACGTATGGACCAAGAGTTTCGAATGACTGTTCGTGAATTAAAATTTAACAAATATTTTGGGATTCTTATACTAATTTTTAGATGCCATACTAAATTATAGATTCTTTTGTATTTACAGGTGATATATATATATACACACACACACGCACATTCCATACAGGACATTCGGTACTTCAAGTATTTGAAAGTCAAACCAATATAATTTAAAAAGAAACTTTTTACAAAAATAGTATTTTGAAAAAAATTTTATTAGAAATTAGGAACTTTTCTGAAAATAAGCCTTAAAAAAACGGTCCATCTCATTAATAAAGTACTCAATGGCATTCGAAAGAACATCTTCGAAAATGGAAAGAAGGATAGATATGTATAGAGTTTAAGGGGATGTGAAAATCCTATGGAAAATACTAATAAAAATGCTCAAAAAATTCTGGTAACATTTTTTATACGTAAGAAGGATGGGACAAAATGATTTTTTCAAACATAAATTTATAATATTAAATCAGAATCGTGGCATTGGTAAGGTAGGAATCGTATTTAAGCTGATTTTTGAACATGAAAATCGTATAGACAATAACCGAGTCTTATACTGCCTACGCTTTTTCCGATCGAGTACAACTGAGCTGCTACGTCAACGTTTGGTACAAGCGCTGATTTTTCCTCTTCTCGATTACTGTTCTACTCTAACGAATGACGCTACATATGAACAGAGATGCAGACTACAAAAATTGCAGAATTCCTGTATCAGATACATCTTTGGATTAAGTCGGAGAGATCATGTGACACCTCTAAGGCGCAGGCTTGGCTGGCTACGCACAGACACAAGACGGTACTAGTTCACTGCCGTACTTTTATATAAAATCATTAATTTCTCTTCACCATCTTATTTGCGTCAAATGGTTGAAAAGCTTCAGTCAAGTCGGCCTACGAGAGGCTCTTCCAGGGACCTTAAAATTCCACAGGTTCACTCCGAGATCGGCAAAAAATCTTGTCACATTAAAAGTTTACCGAGTTTGAGTCGCTTTAAGCGAGCTGTATACGAGTATATGTTAAACTTAGACTGACTTGTACAAAATTGCGATATTTTGTATATATTAGATGTATTGACTGTGTAATCTACGCTGTATTAATGTATTGATCTATTGACTGACTATTCCAGTCTATTTTATTTATCATTTTCTGTGATATCTCAAGACTACTCGTAATTCTACATGTAGTTGATTAAGCGGCTGTGATTTCTTTGTAGACTATTATAATTTATTATTATAGGTAGTACCTATTATTCTCTATGTGCGATAACTTTATGTATCTGTATCTTTTTTGGCAACGACCAAAAATAAAGAATATTATTATTATTATTATTATAATATTAATGTTACCGCTCAAAAGTATGTCTGAGTGTAGTTTTTATACTCCCAAGGGCGAGATAAATGCTTTTTATAGAAAAGAAATATTTAGAAATAAAATAATTAAATACTAAAAATAAATCCTCACATTCCCTTAATCATAAAAATTCATTTAAAAAATACAATACAATATTATAATAATAAGTTAATACATCAATAGCTTTATAATAATATATATGAACAAATGAAGTATATGTAATCAAAAAAATTCTGTTAAAACTATACATGGTGACTTACCAAATTTTAAGACAAAATACTAATTTGCAAAGCTTTGCAAATGTTCAGTCTGGTTCCAGAAAAAATTATATTTTTAAATTGATATGACGCGTGAGAAAAATAAACACAAGCTACTGTTTTATTATTGATTCAAATTCAACCTGACTTCCTCGTGAAGATAAGTTGAACAATAACTTCAGCACTTGTCGTGAAAGTTTTTATTACCATCTCATTAATATATCTATAATCGGCTACATTATAACATGTTTAAATTGTTTGAACAGCTGAAAATCTGACATTTCCACGATTTTTCAAACCTTATCAAATCCATAATTTATTCAGAAGATCAAAGACTGTAAAATTAAATGAAAAGCAAATAATATGACGGGTCAGTAACTCTATCTCTATTTCAAATTTTTACCTCGTTTATCTTTCATAGATATCTTCTATTATTTCCCGTTCGCATGCACACATATATATGCGCTCTATAGCTCGTGTATCCTATTTTCACCTTTTTTCCTTTCTCTCTTCTCCCAATACCCACTCTATCTTCGTCGCCTTCTCTGATTCTCCCTCACACACATACACAGACACACAGCCTCCGAGCGCAGGGACGACAATACCGCTATACCATGGGGGGATGATATTGCCAATATTTGCTTTGATTCTCCGTCGCTGCGACACAGCAAGAACGTGTGCGAGAGGGTGGGGCACGTGCGTGCCTCTGCTTGCTGCAGTATAGAACAGGGGAACCTGCGCGACGTGCATATTAGACGCCGGAGCCGAATTACCATTTGAATGTCTCTCGCTGCTGCTGTTGGTCAGCTTTTGTCATAGGCGTGCTACGTGGATTCATGGTAACCGCACGCGCGTATCTATTATGGCACCCTGTGATGCCGTATGCTCGCCTCGTAGACTCGCTCGCGTGTTATGGCTAGGTATTAAGACTTCCTAGAGGGACTACTACTCGCCCGTCGCTCTTTACCAACCAGACGAGAAATGAGAAAATAAAAGGATGCTTTGGAATAACTTATTAAAAGTTAAATTGCTGATTGTGGTTTTTTCGAGTTCTCCGTTACCGCGTTAAGCTATTATGTACAAGCGATGGTGTAATGATTGAGATGGATATGATGGTGGGAATGTCGTTATCATTATTTAATGCTGCTATCTAAATTCAAGGAGGATTTGCATAAGAAAAATTATAAAGCAATAACTACGATAAGATATTCTAAGCTCAAGTGTATATTGAATAACGATTGAGAGAGTGGGAAAATTTTAAACAATTTACCATTTATTGATCGCATATTGCACAAAATGTCCCTACTACAGTAAAATTCTCTTTTAATTTCTCCGAGTTAAAGCTATATTTATTTCAACTGGCGCATGCATATATCCCTTTTGTCGAATATATATGAACAGCGGTCAGAAAAAGGTAGAAAAAGTCGGCATCGAAGTTACTCTGAATATTCAACATCCATTTATAACGAACGAAAATTCTTCAGCCGCGGGGGAAGGGGAGGGTGGTACCGCATCCCCTATATATATATATATAGTCACCACGCGGACAACACATCGCCACTGCGTGCAGGCAGATCTATTCTCAATTCCTAAATCGTTGACTTTCGGAATTGCACCGGCGCTTTGTATATTTATATTTGTAGCCTCCCTGAACGCTGAAGCATCGTATTGCGGTCGAAGAGAGTGTGCGCGCACAACAATGCAAACGAGAAAATATTGACACAGCTCCGAGATGAAAACTGCATGGAAGGAGAGAGAGATATATATGCGTATACGCACACGCCCCTCGATGCGCGCATCGATTCGTGTGCGTTCTCTCTTTCATTCGTTTTCCCGCTTTTTTTTTTTTTTTTTTTTTTTTTTTTTTTTTTTTTTTTTTTTTTTTTTTTTTTTTTTTTTTTTTTTTTTTTTTTTGAAAAATGCGAAAAGGGCAGACGCCAATGGGCTTGCTGTCGAATCCATTGATCACAAAGTTGACTCTATGGGCGCGAGCGCGTCCCTTTTTTCCCCTCTGTGCTCTGTCATACTGTTTTGACGTTGCATAAAAATTCGAAACTTTTGCCGTTGAATGGACCGTGCTTATGTTCGAGCTGAATGCGATAGCATTTTATTGCTGAATGTGACGAGTGATATTATATCTATTATGTGTTGGAATTTTAGTGTTGAATATAAGGATTATAAGTACAATATTGTAAAGAATGTGAAAAACTTGAGATTTATACTTTTTTTTTTTTAATGATGACTAAATACCATGTCTTACATTATAACTATATTATATTTTTTATGGGCTTTTTAACAATAAACTTATACCTTATTTCGTCATTACGAATTTCATATTTTAAGAGTAATCAAAATATCAATATTACTGAAAAGTAGTTATTTAGTTTATAGTGGTTATAGATATATCTGTTATTGCAAGTTCTCTTCCACAAAAGTAGTTGAAAGTACTAAACACAGTAAAACAGAGAAATTTAAAAATAGCATATTAATGGCCTACTTAGAAACATTACACTTACTTCTCTAAACCAAATTCAATGCATATTCATGACTAATCATTCTAAAGTTCATTGGAGCATATTAATCGAGCAAACAGAAGCCCAGAGAGTAACAAGTTCGGGGGGAATTTAAAATGAAAAATTTCACTGGCATAACGATCCGTAACCTCGCGCACACAGGCGTACGTCTCTTCTCTCTAAACCAGCAATAAATTAAACGTCCACTATATACCACCACTCACGCGTGCGCATGCGTAAGAGAGACAGAGAGCATAGCTCATCCAAGCGAACTCTGATTTTTCAAATGACACGCTTTCGGTGCTATACCATTCGAAATAATGCGTTTTGCACCAGGCGTGTCGAACGCGGCGAAAGTAGCGGGGAGGGCGATTTACCGAAGAGCTACGCTCGCGAGATTGCGCGACAGGTGGCCCGTGAAATCGTGCTGCAAGTGCAGCGAATCGACGTATATAGTAGCGCACGCGGTCATCATCCCCCTCATTGGGTTTGACTCATTAAGGAGTCGAGTGTGCGCAACGCTCTGAGAACGATGCGGAACGCGTGGGAGTGGAAGCGATGAAAACTCTTACGCGGTGCTTTGGATGATAAAGGAACGGCGAGAGTTATACAGAAATCACAGAGGCTTTGCTTTTACATATAATCATGTAACTATTATGCGTTTTCTGGAATTTTTATATAATTTATCTATGTAGATCTAATACAAAGTGATATATTTACAAAATAATTTATATCTAAAAAAATGTTTTTTCGGTATTAATCTTGGGACGAGAAACCTCTCGTTGATTTAGGTTTGGCGGTTTTATCAATGTAGGAAATTTACATGATTTAAATTGAAACTCGTTCCAGTTCATTCACTTCAATCTGCAAATATTGAAATTCGCGCAACGTTATTAATCAACTTTGATTCGGCAACGATGATAAGTTATACAGTAGCTACACTGAAACGATTGGCAAAGTGTGTCGAAATAAATACGCACTACTATATACATTAATACTCAGTGAATTCGAAGAAAAAAAAGAATCTAGCAAGTTTTAGCGAAAAGCGAGAGAAAGCGAGAGAACCGCAGTTGCGGTCGCTCGGGGCGCGAAATCCGAGCGCGTTTTAGCGCTTCACGTTTGTTTCCATTTAAATGGTAATCGAGTTCATAATGTAATTGTATTCCCATGTAAGCCCTCTGCCCCCGCACATCGCCCCGCGTAGCCCGCCCAACCCGCATTGTTCGCATTGTGCTCGCCCCGCGCGGCGCATAAACATTCTCGTCTATCTCTCTCTCTCTCTCTGTTTGGCCCGTGCGCGAGCAGCGTGCCAGCGCGAGATCCGTTGGCCTTTCAGCCACGGGCCGAAATCTCTAAGCCTCTTCCGCCCAGTTTCATATTTTGCTGCAACAATGGTCCCACCCCCCTCTAGCCGCACTCCCTTCGCTATCTGTCCCGCCATACGCCAGTACTGACTTTTCATAAAAAAAAAAAAAAAAAATAGATATATATATGTGTATATATATTCGCGTGTTATGGTTAGGGCTGTGATGTATGTAGGCGGGGTAAGCTTTTTTCTATGAAAAAACTTATTCTCTATAAGAAAAATACATATACTTATATTCCATCTACTACCTGTATAGAGTGTTTTTATTTATTTTTACGAGGAAATTTTTATGCCTTTTCAACACATGCCAATGATTAAAGAGAATTACAGAAAAAGATTCGTTATATTATGCAGGTGAGAAAATCGAGCCAAAACTACCAAAATACCGTCTGCTGATCGTGTACCCAACTGACAAAGCCACCAAACTTTACAAATATACATCTTTATTGATTTTATATTTCCATGACGAATTAAACAAGCTACTATTTACATTTAATTATTTTTTTCTTATTACGAGTCACTGCTTTTGAAATCTCTATACTGGAGACGAAGGATCTTAATTAAGGTTTAGGAAATTCCATATAGGGTTAAAAAACTCTTTTAGAACCAACTTTCTATCATACTCCAATTTTATAAAAATATTATAAATTAATTTAAAAATGAAAAGGTTTAGTATATTAATATGATATACGTATTTCAACAATGTACTTATTAGAATTTGCTTTCTGTTATATATATATTACCTATTCAAAATAGAATACTACCTTTTTTAAATAACAGCGTAGAAATGATTTTTCAATTTATAATACTTCAGCAGTATGATAAATGACACAGTTTCTTTAGAAAGCGATTTTGGCACATTCAACACCTGGGCAAAGTTTTATTTATAACTATTATGACAGAATGGGTATAACCGGTGGAAAAGTACATATTTCGCAAGGGGTGTGTACGTATAAGAGTGGGAAGGAATTGACGCACTTCGCGCGTCTTTTAAGCTTGAAACATATTATAACTATAACGAGCCATTGTTGAAGGCTGTTCTCGCGTGCGAGCCTGTTCGCTTTTGCTCTATGTCTCTCTCTCTCTCTCTCTCTCTCTTCTTCCCCCCCTCTCTCTCTCTCCTCTTTTTCTCATACATATTCATCAAACGCTAATTAATCATCGCCCCGCCATGCGCCCGCGTTCACCCCACCTCTCTTTTCTTTCTCGTTCGAGCTCAAGCTTCAGGTTCATGTATACCAGGGCGTACACGTATATATACAAAGAGAGAGCCAGAGTATAAGAGACGCTCACGCGGAGCGTTGTCGTGTTTACCCTGTCTCATAAATTACACGGACTTCCAGATGGCGAACTTAATGTTAAGAAAATAATTTATATTTGTCTTTATAAACAGATAGTGCCGGGATGCGCGCGTGCGCAAGTTTTTGCGCGGTTGCAGACCAATTGTGCGGTTCAATTTATCGACAACATAGTTTTACTTTTCTTTTTATGTCGACAACTGTTTTACTCAAATTTTAAATATTAGAAATTACTGTCACGTGATATCTATCAGAAAATGGTTTGAATACCGTAGGCCATTATCAGACCACAAGTCTATTTGTAATTACTTCATAACACAAAGATTATTTTAAAACATAATATTACAAATAGTTTTACTTTAAAAACCAATAGTTTTAATAAATTAGATGCAAGTACACAGTACATGTCAAATTAAGAAATCTTAATATTTATTTTTAAATTAGTAATCTTAAATCTAACCTAGAATTATTAAAATTAATGTGATAACATTAGAATAATAATGAGAATTGTATAATCGTTTTAACCTTGAACAAATACTAATCATATACAAGTCATTAAATCTATGAATCACTTAATATATTACTCAATTCTTAAACTACTTTTTAATGATAAAATCACAAAATAATTTTTTGTAAAGATACTTTAGAGGAACAATATGCCAAATAAGTAGCCTGATGCCTATGAATTTAAAAATAAATTAGAAAATTACCCATTTATTATCGGATCTAATTATTATGTAAATTATCGTTAGCTCATTCATAGTCATCTATTATATTTGAAAGCATAAATACGAAAATATAAGAATATCATGGCAAAAACTCACTTTTTGCACATTAAACGGACTAAGCGAATAAGTCTTAAAATTAAGGATTGAGACCTATATGTTTTTTATAAATCTATACTACTAAAAAATTCCAATAAATTAACTTGCATTCTTACAATGCAAACATTGATTTGAGTGGGTGACGCTCTCTTTTTGAACGTTTTGAATGAATGTTTTATTACGGGTCAATGTAGGCGCACTGGTAAGTAAACAATCTTATTATAGGAGAGATTTGCCCAGTGGGGGTAACAT
The DNA here is from genome assembly GCA_036873485.1 of Torymus texanus. Lineage (NCBI taxonomy): Eukaryota > Metazoa > Arthropoda > Insecta > Hymenoptera > Torymidae > Torymus > Torymus texanus. Next base: position 6,727,403 of record JAYJLV010000027.1, on the reverse strand, counting down.
AACATTTTCAGCCGCAACTTTTCACAATTTTTTCAGGAGTTTTAATTCTATCAATACTTGGGTAATATATATAAATTGTATACCTAAATGCATGAATTCTGGCGGAATGTGTCCTATCACTTTCCAAATCTTGTAATCTCATTGGTCGAAGCGTTCATGATGGCGTAAAGTAGCAATTTCTGGCTACTTTACGTCACCATTCTGAGACTCTTGCGTGTATTACTATATATATATGTGCATCTCTCCAGAAAAGTGGAAACAACTGGGGTCAAAAAACTTAATAAAATTTTTTTACGTTACCGCGTTTTTTGGGACCCTAGTACTATCAGAAATACGGGAAAAATATTCCGCCAGTCTAGATAAGTGGCAAGCGTTTTTAGCGGATAAAATACGTAAAATCAGCGTAAATACGTAATAAGTCATTTTTTCCCAAAAAATGCTATTTTTCAAATGCCAACTATTTCATTTAGAAATATCGTACAGAACTTTTTGAAAAGGAAAAAGAAACTAAAGACATTAAGCTTTCATTTTCTTTATTCAGAATTCAGAAAAATTTTTTCCTTCAATAGTTATAATACTTTAAAAATGGGCATTTTTAAGAAAATATGAAAATAACCTCTTTTTGTAACTCTTTCCGTTTGTTTCAGAAATATGCAATTCGAATTTCTATACAATAGGCTAAAAGTAGAGAAAACAAGCTTTCGTTTGCGATAT
>JAYJLV010000027.1:6712127-6726589 GCA_036873485.1 Torymus texanus | reverse complement strand
AGTTCCCATTTTATAGCCAGTACTAGTAAAAGTGGTCATTTATTAGCTATAAAATGGTTTCGATTTCCACCAGGGAACTTCCATATTTATTTTGAAAAACAAAAATTTTATATCTGATTATTTATGGCTGTATATGAGTATATAATTGCCATGCATTAGTTCTAAATTTCTCCATTTAAGTAATGGTGTTGCTAATCTATATTACGAAAAAAAAAAGTAGCGTATGAGATGGCTCCTTTTTGAACCAGACGCCGAGTTGACTCCTTTTTCAAGCGGACGCAAAGATGGCTCCCTTTTAATCCAGAGCGACGATATATGCTAAGTCGTCCAGTAGTTTTGACCGATCACGCCACCAAATGTCGAATCCAGGGGTCGCCACGAGACATGCACGGTGCGAATACTCGAATTATTCGATAAAATTGCAGGATTTTAAAACTGTCGGGATACGTTTCGCAAGAATCCATGCGCGTGTGTGTACACGGGAAAAATTTCACTACACGAGCGAGCTTTTGAAAATTCAATTCTAAATTGGACGTTACAGAGGACCAATACTGCATTAAAATAATCTTAACTACAACGCAGCTATGGTCTCACATTTTGTACATTAACATGAAAAAGTTGTTCACATTCTTGAACTGTAGTAATACCAAAATTGAAATGCATTAAGTAAATATTGATAATCTTGCATGTATCGAAAACCCAAATTTTTTCCATATGCTTATTGTAACGAAAAATGAATAATGATAAAATTACATTATCAACAGCATATGATTGATATATACACGATAATTATGAAATTAAGTTTTAATTTACCTTAATAATATAAATTAGAAATAAAAAAAAATTTATTTTATTTATCATGAGCACTTAACATATGCCCACATGTAATATACGACCAATACTTTGTACTAATAAAATGGTAAATAGAAGAAAAAAAATATTATTTCATTAAGTCATCAAGAAATTTTATCGATTCAGAAACTCGTTGAGAAAAATTGTTTAAAACCATATTACATGAACTTAAAAAAAGAGATGAGTAGAGACAAATAACTTTCAACACTGTAACTGTTGTTAGAATGCGGTGTTCTAATGTATAACTTTAGAAATTTCATATTCATATTATCTGCCATAAAATATGTTTAATAAAATGATATATTACGTGAATCTATAGTTTTTCTATGTCATTTAGGTGGTGATCATAAGCCATTAACTGTTTCCTATACAAAAAACGACCGACAATTCGTCGACATATTGATTTCTCGATTGAGTCAATGCTAGACAATCATATTCTGCATTATAGGGGATACTCGATGATGACGAATGATTGCCGATGATTGTAGTAGTCATTACATTTAGGTTCACTATAATAATATGAAAATAAGTAAGCCAAAGTGTATTATAAAACAATATAAGTGCGTGAAATCAAGCAAACCTAAACACATCATATGTAGTGATACCAAGTTGGCAACAGAAATTTCATTGGGCTTAAGCTTAAATATGACTAAAAAACAATAAGATAATGGGACACGCATGAGAAGCAAAACGATTAGACACGAGCAACATTCTAGTTAAAAGTCCTCATTAAATTTTGTTTATCTCTTCCACTTTTTAATTACGATAGATAAGTATAACATCGAAATAATCGTACATTAACCTTTTAATAGTATAGAAACTTGATTTTATTATATGACTTTCAATCCCTTATAAATTTAAATATAATATGAACAACATTATAAAATTAGCATTTTTGGCAATAATCCATAATCATCACTTCAATAAAAATCAATCAATGCTTCAAAGTTTATTACACTAATATAATATAGAAAATTGTTTTTATAAAAAGCGAACATATAAAATGGAAACGAGGATTGATTTTATTACCGCGTCTTCATTAAATATTAAATTTCCTATATTAAATTATTATAGGTGAGTTTCGTCCAAATATGCCAACTTTATGAACGCACAAGTCGCCTGATAATGAACCAAAACAATTCGTTCTTTGGCGTGCAAACATCGGATTGAAAATCCTCTTGATTCCATAAAGTCAGTATCCTAATAAAGCGATCCTCCGGTTTATCCAGCCAAGCATCAGTGTCGACTTATTTCACGTAATCGCGTTTAAAAGGCCCGTAAACGTGAGCGGCGTAATGAAAGAAAGTATAGTAGTCCCTCGCAGAGAAATACAAGGGTAGAAGGTATCCAAGCACGCCTAACACAGGCGACCCTCGGTGGGCGCAAAAAGGCGCAGCGCACTTGCTCGCGCTTGCGTATATAATTAGCCATCGTTTATTTTACACAGGCCGACGGGGAGAGAGAATGGGTCCCCTCGTCTATATACGCGGGCAGAGGCAGTCGCTCATAGAACGCTTGGCTGGTAATGCGACGCGATCATCGCACCCCGCCCTGCGCACACGCAGAGCGTCCGCATTGATATTATGCGCGCAATGCGTTAGGGACAACGCGCCGTTGCATGTATATATATAGGGGGACGAACGAACGCTTCTCCCCAATTTTCTCTCTTTCCTCCTCTCTTTCGCTTCTAAGCCCCGTTGTATCTTTGTCAGGCTTGTGGGGCAAACTTTTCCAAACTGCGGGCTTCTTTGCGCGGCCTCTCACTCTCACTCTCTCACTCTCTTGTAGAGTTGCTTTTACCTATTCTTATGGGTCTGTCTCTATCTCCCGTTCTTTATTCTTTCCTTCCGAGATATTTTCAAAGTTGTAGATCTTTTCACAGAATTTCATGAACATACAACATATCAACAAGTTTTTCTTATATTTCCAAACTTTTTTTCATAATGTTTGCCTATCTTATATAATTTTTAATGTTACTATTACAAGTATTACAACTGAATATATATATATGAACACTTAAAATAATTATATCCATTTTCTGTGTTTAATGAAAATATCATTTACTTTTTAATTTCTCATATATAAATTAATATTATCAAAAAAATAAGGACAATTTTTAGACAATATATATACCAGTATATGATATTATGAGATTAAGAAAATTATCACGCAATACAATAGGAACACTTGTACCGCATATATTATGTATATAAGGCATTAAACCATGCAATAACTGACAGGCAAAAAAAAATGTCATTCACAAAACCATCGCATTTCCCTAGTCGACTACTAATTGACTTTGTAATAATTGACTGGATGGTGTCGAGCATCGAGCTCTGTGCAGTGTACATCGAGCGCGCGGATTGCCGAAGGGCCCCTTTGGGGGCATTTAAATAATTCGACGACACCCGTGGCGGTGACGCCTGTACAGGGGAAAACATCGAGCATGCTGCACAAGGTGTACACCCTTCGCTCTGCAGCATCTGCCGCGTTCTTCTTATCACCCGGACCGTCTCTCTCACTCTCCCTCTTATACCAAAGCACACACATAAACTCGAGCACGATAAATATCACCGTGATTTTATCTGTATACTTGTGGGGAATACGATAGCCCCTGCGAGTATAGTCCGCGTCTTCTAATGGTTAATATCGATATACACGTGGACGAGGAAACCTTAAGGATGTTATACTAGCCTATGTTGCGTACAATTACAAGTGTGTTACGAGCCACCTTCTTACTTTTGGATTAGTCATGGAGAATCAATTTATGATTACCGAAACGGTGCTTAATGGCGCTAATAATGAGAGTAATTATAGATCTACCTATATTGAGGCAGTTAAGTTAATGTGCTTTGATATACTGATTTTCTTTTCGCGTATACGAATTGTGAAAATCTTTGCGGTAGTATCAAAATTCACGTTTGAGGTGAATTGAGATTTATTAAGTGTCAAAGATAACACGATAAATCTAATTTTAGGCTTATTTATGAAAGATATCGTCATTACGAATTTTTTGTTTACAGGAAAAATGTGGGCGGTGGCTTTTATACATAAACTTATATTTCCAGAAATACCATTAAGATTGCGTTGATAAGAAAATTTTATCTGAAACCTTTTGTAATGAACATATTATAAGCTTAAATCGACGAATTCACGAGCTAAGAAACCGTTTGATGTTCTTTGAAACTATAAGACGTAAAATAAATAGTGTACGTCACAAAGGCTACCCGACTTATACGATGTAGTTCAACAATGTGCACAATAGCCGATTCAAATTTATAAGTTTTTATTCTTTTCGCAGTTTATTTCCTACCTTATGATCCATTAAAAAAGAAAAGATTTTTGCTCCCGGACCATACGTTGCAGATGTACACTAACACATCGATTTTTGGTCAGCACGCAAGTCCAATGCGCGCCATGTGTTTTGACTGCGAACATCAAATATTGCTCGCTATATACAGTGTCGAGAGAGGAGAGAGAGAAAGAGACTTTGGGGGTACAATATACCGGCAGATTGTCGGCTGACAAATGAGCAGCCCCTCTCGCGAGAGTTACCCGGTGAAAGACATATGGCCTCGTAAAAAAGAGATACACGAGGCAGAGATTCGCGTGCCGCTCACGCGCTATAATAGCCCAACGCGAGAGATGGTATAACAAACGCACTTCCTACTTGGATGCGATATTAATGGAGATCAAATACCGCACGAACGTTCTGTCGCCTTTCCTCTGCGTGTACGTGGCGTTGATTTCTTACCATATATAGTGATCTGCGTTCGTGCATGGGGTCGCTTTTTTTTTAGTAAGTGCAAACAGTGTTTGTTGAAGTAAAATATAATATTGCTATACTTCCTAGGGGAAGTTTTGTCATAGTGAACAAAAGCAAAATAATCGTAATACACAAATTTCTATTATCGCTTATATAGAAAATAAAATAATTTGTAAAAGTGTTTCTACGCTAAACAGTAACTAAAGTACAGTGTAATAACCATGGTATTCTATGGGGAATTTCAATATTTCTCAGATGTGTTCGTTCGACAGAAATACCTATTGACCAATAATTTTTTGGGATATTGAAGGCTCATATTTGTGTTTAGTTTTTATAAATGATTATTTTTCGAAAATTTACTTAGAAATTACTTTAAATTTACTACAAATTTACTGAAATGAGCCCAAGAATATAAATGAGATATTTTATTAACATTTAGTAATTAGTTTTCGATATTATACTTTAGATATTTGTAATTTAGTAGTAAGTGTTATCTACAGACTTTTTTTTTTAGAAATTTCACTTATTTATGAACAAACATGTCTCTTCAATGAACGTATCTAATAGATATATCAATGGATATGTACTTTACGACTTACTAGAAAATTAAACCTTCGAATCACAGATTTTCCCCAAACTTTGGGATGAGTGTTTAGATGTAAAAATATAAAAAAATTTACAATATAATGATACTCAAATTCTGCATAATTTAAACTTTATTTTGAATATTATTAAAAAAAAAAAAAAAAGGACTCAACGAATTTTTTGTTTATTTTTTTTTAATTGAAAAATATTGATTCCTTCCAAATTTGTAAAAGGTTAAAGTTAGGCAACTAAAATATGCAGTCCAGCAACGGAGTTCAGGGGTTTAACAAGACATTTTCGTTGCTCGATTTTAAACTTTTATAAATTTGGAATGAATCAATATTATCTTGTTTTATCTAGTTTCATTTTCTCTGATGGATTTGATATTCAAGATTTTCCAAAATTAGATGATTACCATTTTAAAAAAAGGGCTTTAAAAGTTTTTTTTTTTTTTCAAAATAAAATAAAACTGTCCAGAACTTGAATTTTTCGACATTTGCATGTTGTAAGGTAATATCGGTATGTTTCAATAATTCTGTTTTGCAATGTTTCATTTAATGATTATGAAGAAAGCTCTATAAAGAATCTAAAAAGAATCATACACTTTTAAAAAGTTTATTTCAAATTTACAAAAATTTTGTAAAATAGCAATTTCCCAAATTTACAAAAATATTTGTGTTAATGAAATACACAGAATTTGTATAAAAATTTTACAGAAAATATTTTACACAAAATTCCAACTACACAGGATTTATATTTTGCATAAATTTTATTCATAAATTACACAATAACAGTATATAATATTTGTATATATTTTATATCGAATAAAAAAAATAATGAAAATCGGTAAAACGTGTATTGCTTATACCCTTTCTAAGAAAGCAGTTTCGCTAACTTAGTGTAGCAGATTTACATTTGATTTGAAAAAAGCCTATATAATACGAATTAATATGGGGAGAAAATAAATTGTTTTTGAGTATATGAATGTACTAATATTAACTATTTTTTATGTATCATTTTGAACTGATTTGATCTAGCATTTCTCTTTACTTAAATACTTTACAGATGACTCGTTGTACACTCATGCCTATGCGTAATAGTTTTTTAATTATATAACCATAATTATCGCCCACATATCTTTGATTAGTAATAAAAATCATCCCATATGCTTGATACAGTAACGAATAAAGTGTTGATATTTATATATTTTAATATAATTCAGTATTGAAGTATAAACAAAAGAATAAGCGTCTATATAATTACATTTTTTCGATACGTAAAACGGTTTCTGAAACCACTAAAGATAAACATCAGAGGAATATTCATTAAAAACTCATTTGTCAGCTTTGAGTCCATTTGAATATCGTTATGAAAGTATGCAATACATGCATGGTTTTCTCAATTTGATTATAGGTATGAGAATTCATTAGTGAAGAGATAGTAACTATAAACCAGCTAGAGAAACTAAGAAATAACTTTGCCACATACGTATTAGCAGTTAAAAATACCATAATAACATTTTTTTCATAACTATAAAGTAAGAACCGAATATTATAATATATAATATGTTAATATTCGGAAAATTTTTAAATAAATACGCGCATGAAAGGAAAATTGCTGAACGCGCTTTTATAAATTTCTTTTTCATTATATTATCTACAAACGCAGTATTCACCAGCTAGTGATTCGCCAAACTGGCCATCTATTGGCACAGTGCCAGATTGTTGCGAAAGCAATGAATGACACTCGTGCCCACTCACATACGCGTGTTTTCTGCCAGAAAGAAAGAGGGAGCGAAATAGAGAGCGCAAGAGAGAGAGAGACAGAACGAGAGGGGCTAAGACGTTTACGAAGTTGTACGTCTATCTCTTTCTTGCACTACGCTCGTCTTATGCCAGATAGTGCAGTAAACGCATAAAGTCGACGCAAGTGAACGCACGAACTGTGATACGCGCTAGTCACGTGTATACCAACGTCGATCTATACGGTGCACCATAATGCTTGTGGACACTCCTCCTCGGCTATGGTGGTGGGCTACCGAACCGCCAAGAAATGATCCATGGCTGTGGAAAGGTGTAGATCAAGCGAGAAGCTCTACTCGTGCACACCTATTGTACGCATATACTTTGAGGGAGTCGAAGCGCGCGCGATTCTCGCCTGTCGTTAGCTGAGCGCGCGCGCGTATATATATCTACAAGTCAGCTTCTCTCCTCGTGCGTGTGCTCTCTTGACGATTTGCTGGTAAAAACACCTTAGTGCTTCCGCGCGGGATTGCAAACGGACGCTGATTTTTTTCTGTGCCTGATCAAACAGTCGAACTTGCTGCGCAAACACGGAGGACGGACAAGGTCAACGGTATGAGTTTTGTGGAATATATTCGCGCAAGTTTATTTTCAATCGTAATCAATCGTATACGTTTTTTTATGCATGTATATATAGAATAACTAGTCGGACATTTATGAACGTTTTTGGAAGATTTACAATGTTACAATAAGAAATAAATATCAAGAGTTAACTTGTTTAATTTTAATCATTACAACAGACGTCAGATCCCTGCTTTGCTTGTTATGAATCGATTAATTTATAATATATTTATAAAAGCTTTGTCTGTAACAATTTCTATGTATTTAAAAGCAATATTTAAAAAAAATTTTAACAAAGACAGCTACAGACAATATTTTTAAATCATATTAAAAAAATAGAATTTTTTTTAAATGCAACGTTTTTGTTACAAATAATATTGTATATTTAGATACGCCCCATTTGCAATTTCAAGTAAACTAGTGTCATCTAGTGTTTAACATTTCAACATTATTTTCTAATTCTAATTTAAAACAAAATAATTTTAATAACAAAACTCAAACGATAGAGTAACACTCAAAAGTAGTTAACTATTCAGAAATTACTTATATATTTATATATCTAGATTTAAAAATATGTTAAATATACGAATGGAATAGATTTTTTTAGATATGTCGAGCTTTTTGATAGTAATATAATTAATCTAGGTGATAAATAAATTGAGTTTAGGGAAGCCAAGATTTAATTAAGTTTACTAGTTCTTTTCAAGGTTCTTAAAATATTTTGAAGACACTTGGTCTAAATCAACCGTGATTCTATTATTTTACACGATAAACATATTGTTGAAAAGTATCTATACAAATGAGCATATCATTTTGGCACAGTATAATTTAATTGTTTTTTTTTTGCTGTACGAAAAATAATCTTTATATTTTAAAAAATTATTTATTGGTATAAATTATTTCATTTGTATTTACTTTTTACGATTTCTTTATATCATATATTATATATTCTAATAAATAGCTCTATTTATTCTACTAAAAAAGAACAAAGGGATCTTTATAACTTTGTATAGATTCTTTAAATAAAATATTAAATATGCTGCAAAAATTTGGCAAAGTTTCATGTGAGTTGTTTTTTCTTCATAAGAACAAAGATTTTATATAGTAAATGAGAAAATTGCGAAAACTTTATTTTAACACGTTACCTGTAGTATTCTACGAGGTATCGTGCCGCTCTAATATAGTAGAACACATATATTTATATTTTCATACCTCCAACACCATTTGATCTCCTATATATATTCTTATAGTTACTCACATACAATATATTGGCAATAACCCCACTTATAGATAATTTGAAATAGAGAAAACTCACTTGATTTTGGCTGTAAAAGCGAATACCCCGTGTAATCGGGGACTAGCTAATGAGATAGATAGATAGATAGATAGATGGATAAAGTATATATTTGTCTTCACGGCCAAAATTAATACAATGTACAAATAAAATGGTGTATACGTAACACAATTGTAGTAACATACCTTAAAATAATACGGTAATACAATATAGATTAGAAAAATAAAGTAGTAGAAAATAAAACAAATAAATATATATGGACGGTTGCAACACCGCATGAGAGAAACCCACGATGATCAGTAAACTAGTCACCACGTCAGTCTGCCAAAACAGCTGACGATCAGATCACTAAGCTACCAGGTTCTGTCAAAAAATGGATGATATTCTAGGTACAGTGCTACTCAATTCACGTATTCACACTTTCTCTCTCGCGCGGGCACACTCAATATATACCAGTATATATAATAAATCTTAGCCATTAGGAATCAGATCCTCTTCACTTCTATAAATTTTTAAAATAAATTTTGAATATTATTTTCATACAAATAGCATATATTTCTGCTACAAACGAAATACTTGTTGTTTTCTTTACTTTATAAAACGCGCGACTTGCTGAAAATTGAAAAAAAGAAGTTTACTTAAAAATGTAGTAACCATTCTCAAGTAATTAAAAACGATTTATAGGTATATTTTTTTTTAACTTGAAAGGTGCTGAAATAAGCCATTAAAACTTTCTGATAAGTGGAGATAGATAACTAGGAAAGTAGCCGAATTATCTTGAATTACCTTATACAATTCTATAGGTAAGCTCCGACATACACCATATAACGAGTAATAACAAAACAAATTTTTTTTTACTTGACTTTATCTATCGAGACAATGCATCTATTTAAATCGTCAAGGACATAAATAATAACCGTATCATAGCCACACATAAACTTGTTGAATATACATAGAATCTGCTATATTTTTAGAAACAAAGAAAAAAAATCAAAGAAAATATATCTTAAGTTTTAGATATTCGTAGAATACTCGCGTTATCATATCCAAGTTTTTATATCCTTGTCAAAAACCAATGGCAAGATAAGAAGAACCAGAAAAATATTCTAATACATAATACAGAAATACATAAATTATGTATCATATATGCGTCATAGATAAATTTAAAAAAATTTTATTCAAATATCAGATACACACACTTGTACATACACGCCGCACATACTCATGAGCAAACGACATATACCTACCAAAAAATACTTATTGTTTTCCGGACCACTCCAAATATAAAAAGAATTATAAACATAATGAATCTGGTAGCAAGTTTTTTGACCCGTCTTCAATCATGAATCACTGAGCCAGGAAGAGTCGTACATACATTTAAAAAAGAAAAAGATAATATAACTAGAGAATGTAAGCCTTCATTTGCTTTCCACCAGGTGACAACATGTTGATTTCTTCAAAAGTTACATGAGTTAAAAGAGGAGTGCAATCTACACTAGTTTTTGTAAAATTTTGTAAAATATTGAAGAATGATAAAAATCCGCTGTTTTACATTTTGATAGAATTTTGTGTATTTTATACGTTTATCTTACAATTCAAGTAACGTTTGAAGGAATCAACATTTTTTGTCCGATAAAGAACAAATCAAAGTTTGCATTTTCTGTTTTGATTTATTTATTTATTCATTTTTTTAATGTATGTGAAATCCTCCTTGACGACAAAATGATTTCTGTATGAAGGAGGTCATGGCTACACTTTTTTGGAAATAATTGAGCGACGTTCTGATTTTGTCGAGAGAACAACATTCATGCATTTCAACTTGATATTACACTACGTATGGACACTTGTTTTCTATATAAAAATATTGACATTATGAGAAACCATAGGGATTTCTATTTATTACTTCAATTGTCTGATATTTTTTATTTTATCAGAATGTTAACAAAGGCTCAAAAGTTAAATGTAAACAACGTACATTTCCGAAGTTTATAATTTAGAGGCATGCAATTAATATTTTCTAAAATAGTAAGTTTTGATATTTTTTTAAAAATATTTTTTATTGCGTGTAATGTGATTTTTAGACTACAAATGTAAATATTAATTTCCTCTTGACTAGACAAGTTTTTTTATACTTGAATATAATTTATTAATTTATTGAATTATAGAACGTCTTGTATACATGCTTACACTGTGAAGCTTATGGATATATTTAATAAAAAGGTTGTAGACGTGGTACTCTATTAATTTGAGTACTCTATACTAATAAACTTATCGCTGAAGATATGATTATGCTCATGACAAAAGTTCAAACTGAACTAATACTGAGACTTATTAATTGTGAGATAAATCACAGTGTAGTTTTGTATAATTTGCTTAAACAGGTGAATTTTTTCAAGCCTCCGACTTTTTAGTAGATAAGTACGATGTGGATAATGAACTTTTAGTTAGTATGGATTTTGAGCTCGGTTGGGTGCATTTTAACTTTTGAATTGTCATATAAAACGTAGGTGTAAAAACAACTGTTACGCGATTGCTTGCCATCTCTACTTATTATATTTAATTTTTTATACTAATTTTGATTGTTTATAAATAATTTAAAAATTGATGTTGTTTAACAGGATTTCTCAAATATTAACTCGGACAAGCAATATGAAAGTTACACATTTGAAGTCGTCTTCTTCTAAATTTAAAAAATTATATCCACAATGGGTGACAGGAATAGGAGGTAGCAACAAAATAATTGCATTTTAATTATAAATAAAATAGTGAATATTAAATAATATCAATTGATTCGCAGTGACTATAATAATGATGCAACTGGGAATAATGAGTGGATGGTCATCTCCATACTTGGCGCGACTCACTGCTCCTGGCTCTCCAATACCTCTTACATCTATAGAAGCATCTTGGGTGGCTTCATTACTAAATCTTGGACGTTTTCTCGGCGCGATCTGTGGAGCAATTTCTGTCAACTATCTCGGTAGCAAGAAATCTTTACAACTAGCAATTTTACCGATAACTGGCTGCTGGATTTTCACCATGGCCGCCACTTCTGTTGTCTGGTTATATATTGCTAGGGCATCGGGAGGTTTTGGTCTTGGTATGACTTACAGCTGTATGGCTCTGTATGTAGGTGAAGTCGCACTACCCGAAATACGTGGAGCTATTGTTTCTCTTGCTATGGCAGGAGGTGGATCTGTTGGTGTATTGGTCAGTATATGCATATTATCACCTTTAACTTCAGTATTTCGTTGTAATAAGAATACTTTCATAAACAATCGTATCCATTCATTTTTTTGCAATATCCTTCAATAAAATATTATCTTGTTTTGTATGCTTCAATGTACCGATAGACTATAAAAACTACCTGTGACTTTGTCCATTGTATCGCGCTCTCACATAATGCAATCAGTTGAAGAGTCAATATGGAAACAACGTAAACAAAACATAAAAACACGTAATTGAAATGACATTTTTTTTATTTTCTTTTAATTATATTTTTTTATGCGCGTCGGGATGGTCTGGAATGCAAGTTTTATTTTATTTTTTCTCACACCGTAAGTAAAATCTGATTTTACGTACATTGTATAAAAACTTGATCCACTCAGGCGACAAACCTTACTCTAATCGAGACAAACTCGTTCACATACTAGTTACGTAATGTACTATTCAATTAAAATCAATGGACAAAAATAATGTTTACTCTTTTTTATATTAATACAATTTTTTTAAACCTTATTTGTTCTTTTAAATTGGCATCAAGGCATGAATTATAACATAATTATTATATGAATTAAATAAAAATATTTGTACTTTAAGAAAATATTGGTGATCTGTTAAGGTATTTATATCTTAAAAATTTTACTTTACTTGAATAACATCTGGCAATGGAAGGAATTGTAGATATTAAAGAAGTAGAGTGAACTAATATTATTAATTAAAAAAAAAACAAAAAAAACTTTATGTTCCTTTTTGTTTTGCGATAATTATATTTATGATTTTAATCAATCGAAAATAGCGTGGATATAATTATATATAGAACTATAAATAAGTATATTTTTCAATTTACAGGTAAGCAGCATATGTGGTTCTTACTTGCAAATGGATATTTCTGCAATTATCTATGCAATTCCTTGCATAGTTTTGGGACTATTATTTCTTTGGTTACCTGATTCACCTCATTGGCTCACAAAAATAGAAGATTATGATCGTGCTAAGCGATCAATCATGTGGTATCAACCCACGAACGATGTTGATGAAGAATTCAATGTCGTAAAGAATCTTGTAACTTCAATGAATTGTGAAGGTTTTTTGGACAGATTTAGTAAATTCAAATCTCCACCTCTTAGAAAGGCTATAATTCTCATTATAGTGCTGTTTACATTTATGCAAATAACAGGACTCAATAGCATTATCTTTTATATGGAAACAATAATAGAACGTAGTGGATTTTCGCTTCTCCATCCTTCTACCGTTGTGATATGCGTACATTTATCAGGAATTTTAGCTACAGTCATGGCAATGTGTCTCATCGATAGGTGCGGTAGAAGATTTTTATTAATTATTTCCTGTAGTGGAGTAGCTTTATCAATGGTTGGATTAGGTAGTAATTCATATTTAATAAGTATCAACGCAGATATGACAAATTTGCAATGGCTGCCAGTGATTTCCATCTTTTTCTTTATAATTTCTTATTTTATTGGTCTGATGAGTATACCCAGTACAGTGCTTAGTGAAATATTTCCTTCAGACGTGAAATGTTTGGCTGCATGTATTTCCAGTTTAATTGGAGCCATTTGGTCGTTCACTGCAACCAAATCGTTCCAGCCTCTAATTGATCTTGTGGGTGAAACGTACGTTTTTTGGATGCATGGATTTTTCGCTCTAATATTAATACCTTACATATGCATATTTATGCCAGAGACCAAAGGTAAAAGCCTTCAAGAGATACAAAATAAGTTTATGAAAACATAAAAATATTGTTTACCATAAAGGTAGTGGCATGAAAGAATCAGGAACAAATTAGTTAAAAATTTTAGATTATCCAGTCAAAAATTAATAAGTACTGTTTTTATTTAAAAGAAAAAACCGTTTAAGATACAATACATCAGTAAAAGTATCGTGCGATGGAAAATTCGGAGATATCTAAACACAATGAAGACCTGCTCTGTATTTTTTTACATTGCAATATTTCAATGAATTTTAATCAACTTTTGGATCTGTATAGATCATGCAAATTTTGTTTTTACATGACATCGGCAGACTGCAAGATAAAAGTTTTAGCCCATTTAAAACCATTTATAGCTAAATTAGTATTAATACTTAGAGTTTATTTCATTTTAGCTATTACCAAAGGAGTATAATCCTGATAATCAAACGCAGCATTTAAGAAATATATATTTTTATTGCTTTTTGTACATTTACAAATGACTTTCAATTGAAAAATTATGAGCTGAACTGCGAATGATAGGATTAATTTTGTACAATTACTGTATGTATAAGAATTAGATTTATGTTTATGTTTGTATATTATTCTGTAAATAAAAATTTATAAATTATTCAAGGATGAGATTGCGAGTTTATATATATATGTGTATATTAC
>JAYJLV010000027.1:6692004-6712027 GCA_036873485.1 Torymus texanus | reverse complement strand
GGAACTTTTGGTTTAGAATTTCAAGCTCTACAAGAATATGGCTTCAGTTGCATACATTTTACGAACAGCTTGTATAAATTTCAATTTAATTATAAATTCTTTTTATATTGTACATAAAATTTACAAGTTCATTCAACGTTTAAATAAGGCTATTCTCGTTTGCGTCTATTTTAAATTAGATTCAACATTGGTATACATAAAAAGAAATGTAAATTATATAAATTAACTACATTTTCTATTGAAGGCTACTGAATTGTGCAAAAAGAAGGGCCGTCTTCCTGATTCTACATCAACGACTGTTAAAGCGACATCCGAGAATCATGAAGTTGCATCCGAGGCTGAGCAGGCTGTATCCAAAGATGCCCAATCATCTTAAGAGAATCATACAATATGAAAGCATATGACGAAAACTTTGTACAGCGACTTTTATTACTGGAACTGCTGTACATACATTTTAACACAGAGATATAACTTTTACTCTTTTGCATCTTGTAACATTTTATTACTAATAACTTTTACATATTAAAAATTAAGGAGTTGTCTTCATGATAGAAAGTGTTTGCGGTATCGATATTACTTGTGGAATTATTTAAAAATTATGAAACTGACTTTTAACGAACAAATTTATCGAACAAATATGTAAATTGTTGATTAGTATTTGAAGTATATTTTCAGCTTAACATCATAAGGATAACTTTTAAATATTTGCACTCAAGTGCAATGTGGAGTTTTCATTTATTTTTATTACTAAATACATCAAATGTGACTTTGATTTTGTTATAAGTTTGTCATCATTACCTTAGTTATAAGTTAACTGTGATAATGATATTTGAATAAAAAACGCTTGAAGTAGTGTTTTCTTTTTTAAAAAAAATAAAAATTTTATTAAATACTGTTTTAGTTGCATTTCCTTTAAGTCCTTTGTTTCATCACTATTTTTATCTAATATTCCCACAAAGAGCCTCAATATTATTCAATCCAATACTAATTATTTTAAATATTAAATGAAACTTTTCCCGTTAATTGAAATGGTCATCATTTCAGTTTATTACTATTCCTCCTCTCTTATATTGTAAGTGCATCGTGAGGAATCGAGTAACTTCCAATAGCATTGCAAGTAAAACTCAGCAGAACTAATCTGATTCATTTTAATCTGGCTTAAAAGTTACGTCATATGCCAATCTCGTGTAATTCTAAACGGTTAGATACGAGGTAATCATAATACCTTATATTAACCGTAACTAAATACGGATTTGCGATAAATTTTATATTTCCGGAGATTGGAGTTAATTTCTGAAGAAAAATTTAAAAAAAAAAAAATGGAAAAAACGTAATGTAGAAACATTTGAAGTTGTCTCTGTATTATTATTCCAACGATTAAGAAGAAAACTAAAATTTTATTTTGAAGTATATTAGGGGGCGATTATAAACCGTATATTATGTATTAGACAGACACTGTGTATAAACAGTTGTATGAAGGAGAAAAAACAATAAAATAATTTTGATGCATCAAAATTATAAAACCTTTCAACTTTAGGTTGAAAGGCTTAGTGAAATAG
Source organism: Torymus texanus (assembly GCA_036873485.1). Lineage (NCBI taxonomy): Eukaryota > Metazoa > Arthropoda > Insecta > Hymenoptera > Torymidae > Torymus > Torymus texanus. Next base: position 6,710,468 of record JAYJLV010000027.1, on the reverse strand, counting down.
TTGCTTTAGAAGTAATTTTGCGCTATTTTAAAAAGTTAAACAACAATATCTTGTGTTTAAAATAAAAAGTAAAATTTAAAAAGTAGAATTCCGTGGTGGACTGATGGTGGTGTGGTGCCATCTTGGCATCTAATATATTTTCTCCATATCATATATATATGAGTCCATGAGTCCATCTGAATAGTGATCACGTGACCAATGATTGTCAACGGAGAGGCTGCGGCGCTGTGCTGCTGTGCAGCAGTGCAGCCATCACTGATCGGCGCTGTTGGGCCTCACAGCCTATATGTTTTTTTTTCGCGCTTGCGAACGCACTCCATAAAGAGAAAAGTAACAAAGCGTATAGTTCGAGGGGGAGTGACTATACGACACACAAAAATTCGGTATTTTCTACGTACGCGTGTCATTTTTGGAGCATGCTAATATCCAACCTTCGTTGGCAGAATGCTTTGTTTCTGCACTCGCAGTGAGAAAACAGAACATTTTTGTAACTAACGAAGCTTTGTCGTTATGTGGAAGTGTCACAAATGCGGAAAGCCCGTTTATTTTGGTTTGTAACTTAAATCGATTATAGCTCTGCTTACTTTTTTTATACTTATATATCAATTCTATTCTGAGCGCTACTAATTGTTTATTTTCTTGTACTTACGTTTCTTTGAGATTCAATGCACGGTTCTATATACTATTTTTGTACTTTTTGTTCTTTTAAACATTCTTTACAAGTAATTAGTGTAAGTCTTTACTAGCATTCTATGTATTATCTCTGAATTTATACTGTAATAAAATTATATATCATTTTCAATAGCGGAGCGAAAACAATCTTTGGGATATGACTGGCATCCAGAATGCCTTAGATGTGAGGAATGTGGTAAACGCTTAAATCCTGGTCAACACGCAGAGGTTAATATTTTTAATATTATTGTAAATAATCGAATAAATTTTTTTTACTGTAAATGAATAATTTGAATTTTTCTAATACTTATAGCATAAAGGTGTTCCTTACTGTCATGTGCCATGTTATGGAGCACTTTTTGGGCCTCAACTTTTTGGTCACGGCACAAGAGTTGAATCTCATACGAGTTTTGGTAAAAAAGAATCTAGATCTTCTTTACCAAGGTAAAATATATTGTAATGCTTGCAAGTAGTGATATAAAAATTAAATTTTGAATGTTTTTTATTTGAACTATTTTTTTTGACATATGTAACAGACAAAGAAAGTTTAAAGCTAAATGTTATATTGCTTATTTTATTTATAAACCAACATATTTTTGTAATGTCAATAATTATCAATGAAATTTGTGAAATGTTAGTAATATCAAACAATTTTAAATCAATTAAAATACTTATAATGTTACAGATCACATTTAGAATCAAAATTAAAGCTTTTTAACCAGTATTATGAGGGTAAAAGCGGTGGCATTAGAAGTCGAGAGGTACATATTTACTATATTTGGATTTTTTAAAGTTTTATAGATGTTTACTTTTAAACATGATATTTTTATTTTAGGTAAATGGTCGGTTGATTTTGGAAGGTGCTTTAAGAATTTATTGGGGTGTACGAGGAGTTATACACTTAAAAGAAGATGATGATCAGCGAACTGTCGTCACAGCTAGACACAGAAACTCATGCAGAAGAAGCTACACTGATAAAGTTGAAGATGAAGAGATTAAAAACGAAGAATCAAAGAATTCAATGCCATCTGATAGTCAATTAGAAACTGAATCAAACTTAGTTCCAGCATCCCCAGATCATATTAAAAGCCTTACACTGCCTATGAAACTTGATGTTAAAAAAATGGAATGGGATGAGTTGGATGAATTATTGCAAGTTGAAAGAAAAGTTGAAGATGGCAATAAACTTTATCAAACAATGCCCAAAAGTCTTCCATCAGAAAGTTCACATTCCACTGAGACTTCATCAGTATCGTCAGCAACTTCAAAGGTTGATAATACAGAACCAAATAGTCCAAATACAGATACAAATAGTAGTAAAATAAAAAATAATAGTGTCAATAGTACACCTACTCATAGCATAAGCAGCTCTTCTAATACAGATACCCCTAATTATCAAGGAACTCCAAGTAAAAATGGTGCTCTTCGTAGAGTTGAATATTTTGATAGTTTAGACAAAAATGCTTCTAGTAATCAATCAATAAGTGATGAAGACAGCTGGGTAGAAAAAGGTTTAAATCGTTCTATGTCAGGGCCAGACTGCTTACAAAGGCATCGAGCTGATAGTGATACAGATTCTGTGAGTTCTTTACATTTTCGTGATGATGATAATATGACTATGTCTACAGACAGTGGATTAGAGGTAAATTGTGAATATTCATAATTTACACATAATTATATATTTTAATTTAATTTGGAATTATCGTTTTATCTTTATTTCCAAATAATTTGGTAAAAGGTAGATTTAATAGTATATTATGTGCCAAGATTAAGTGAACTTTTTCAGACTGAGTGTAGAGTTTGTAATACTATTTAAAGACAATAAGTGTTTTTGCGAGTCATGTTTCTTGCTATACGTCCATAAGATTAGAATACATTGTTTCAGAGTAGCCATATTTATTTAGCTTTGACCTCTGACTAAAGAAACTATAACTACTAATTTATAGATATACTAACAATACAGAAATCTGACGGACGAATAGCAGAGGCGTTCTTTTCTTCTTATAATATATGCGTGAAAACAAAAAGGTTGATCAACAGGGTTTGTAATTCCCAAATCACGCATTTCTGCATATTTTATTTTTTTTTAAATAATTTATATTATCTACATGTAAAACACTACTTTTCAAGAGTCGTAGTATTATAAAAACAGTTTTCTAAAAATCATATTTAATTTTAATAAACGTTGAATGACAAATTTAATCCAATAAAATATTAATTTACAGTTGGATGGTGTTGTACTGCGTCGAAAGCAAGGTTCAACCGCAATCAGACGACGTCCAGGAACAAGACGTCAGTCTCGAAACCGACTACGAAGACGCTGCTCTATTAATGGACATTTTTACAATCGGGAGACTAGTTTCTTCACACCACCTCATGGTTCACAAATGTCTGTTTGGGTGACAAGTCTCGTTAGTACTCAAGAAGTAATAAATTTAATGCTTGACAAATATAAAGTTGATGCTAAGCCTGATAATTTCGCACTTTTTGTAGTTCGAGATAATGGAGGTAAGTTCGATGTAAAAATAGATATTTTTTACATAAAATTTTCGGACTGTTTTTTCTTTTCAAAAATAAATTAAAGTTAAACAAATTATGATCAAACAAAAATACAAGAAGTATGAATGTTTCACGAATTATTTAAATCAAAGTATTTTTTTTATATTTAGAGCAAAGACGATTAAGAGAAGATGAATATCCCTTGGAAGTTCGTGTTGTTTTGGGCCCTCACGAAAATATTACTCGATTATTTTTGGTTGACAAGCTCTCAACTCCAGAAATCAGTTCTGATGTTGCTCAGTTTCTTAATCTATCACTGGCTGAGTGTCACAATATTTTGCAACGATATCATTATGAAGAAGAACGACAAGTACTTGTGTTAAAAGAAAAGTATGTAGAAAAGTAGTTATATGTATACATAATCTAATTAAGAATAGTTACTAAAATTATGAAATTTGCAGATACAAAGAAATGCGACGTAGAATAAAACAGAGAATGGAAGATCTAAAAGTACGTTTGTGAAACATGGAGCAGTTAATTTTTCAACAAACGTCAATCTATGTTTTTATTCATCATTTTACATGAGACATTCATTTTTTATAATTATTAACATTAACTTTCGATTGACTCTCTAATGAATTTAATGTCTCAAATATATCCTTAGTAAATATGCAATTGTGCAAGTAACTCCATCAATCTTGAAGAATATTCGAGTTTTCACGGAGTTAGTTATATCAATTTCTTATCTAGAAAGATTTAATATCGATGTTTATCTTGTAACACTTTGTAGCATTTTATTGCTTTTAGTGGTAGCGGGTTACTGCCACATTTTGCATTCAAGACTTAATTACTAAGCAAAGACTGACTCAATCAAAATATTTACATTCATTTCTTATCTGTTTATGATTGACGAAAGAAAGTATCTTTAATTCTAAAATAATGTGACTGAATTTAAAAATTACAATAGACAATGAATTTAAGCTAGGATCTCGTGGTCGATACTAAGTTTTGAATATACTAAACTTCACTTCTTATTGGTGCTAAACTAATTTGTTTAGAATAAGTTTTTATCGCGAGTCTATAATAAGTAATCTCATTGATTTTCTAATATTATATTATATCTATATTGTATTAATATGATGTTTCCATGTTGCAATAAATATGTCGTAAAGTATATGTTAGAATTATAATAAATACTTTATACTAGTTTTTTTCATTACATAAAATGATGATTTTCTAATTAATGAAATATAGAATTGAAAATAACCATTTGAATTGTAAAGCAATTGAAAATATAAGTATCGATATTAGTTTCCTGTCTTGAACTCAAGAAATATGTAATTGTCAGTCAAATCAGTGCTAAAATTTACACGATTCAAATATTCCGTACCATGACGAAAATATCAATATTAACTTTGTATACTACAACTGAAAATTGTAGTAAATAAAGTAATTTTCGATAAAAAAAAAATTTATAAAGCAGAATTATGCAACTTAGAGATATATGAAATCAATTTATATTCGAGAAAAAAATAAAGTAACGTCGTTACTGAAAATGCTTTTTTAATAGAAACCTTTTCTCCTTTTTCGAAATGAATATTTATTTTTAAAAACAAAGTCAAACATGATGCAAAAAAAACCTTTGTAACTATACTTAAAACAAAATTTTATTTCATCAATAGTACCATCATACTTTATTGAAAAAAATTGCAGTTCTTTATTATTATTTAGTGGTACTCCAAAGATTTTAATTCAAATAAATTGCAATAATACATATCTAGAAATATTGATAGGAAAGGGAAGGTATAGCAATAAAACTACAAAAGGTACAGATTGGACAGAATGCATTTATTTATTTTGTAAGGACTAAGTAGAGTAAAGTAGAATGCAATGTTATGAGGAGTATGAGTAGTAATCTTCATACGAGTTGCTAGGAACGAGTATGTATACTCACAACACCGAGGAGCTCAGCTGCTCTTTTTTATTGAATTTTTTTGTTGTTTACCTTTATTTTTTATCCACAACACTGATATACGTTAAACGTTACAAGACAAGTAATAACAGCGATCGTCGCATCATCGTGCGCCGTTGAACGTCGTTATTAACTGCATTCATTTTTATTCTTCATTCTTTTACAGGCATTAGCTTTACTGCGTGATTTGTGGCGTCGACGAAAGCTGAAGTCAAAATCGCGGACACAAAGCCTTTGGACATAATCGATTTACACACCATAAAAGTTTTTGAATTTTCCAAAAGGACCGCGTGAAAGAGGACGTTGCTACAGGATTAATAGCACGATTGCATATATGTATATATACTTTAGAAATGGAAGAGCAGCTCTAAATTTTTTGGGTAGACATACGAGTAGTATAAAGTTGGAAACACGCGTAAATATTTGACGCAGAACAGTTTCATCCCTCAGATTTCGTCGACGAAGAAATTATATCATCAATGGTTGCATTATCGAAAAGATGGATATTACTTTTTTAAATTTCCCGTTCTTAACATTTTTATTAAAATCAATAAATTTTTCGTAACGGCCATCAAAAACGCTCTATAATCGTAAAAAAAATTGTGCAGTAAAAGATGCGTAATTTTTTCTGCTCACGTAGATATATACTGTATCATATAAATAAATTTACTGTCTCGGTTGGCGATTTGACAAATCAATCGAATAACTCAACTTAAGCTCACCGAGTCAAATAAACTCTTAACATTCCCCTCTTTTTACAAGAAACCACGAAATTCGTGATTCTATTTAATTGAACAAATTTTCTCAGCCGCTATAATTCGAGCTGGATCTACGTTAATCGCCCTCTCGGACACATTCATTATTGCTCTTATTTATACGTTTATCTTATACACGATCGTCGAAATGACTGAAAAAAATCACTCGCGCGTTACAAAAGCAAACGCATTGCAAGATTAACAATATAATGCAGTGACTGCGCAAAAAAAAAAACATACTAATAAAAACAAAACCGATCAATTCGCCATCCGCTTCTTCGCTATATAGTCGCTTACTTGAACGCATTGTTGTCGCATCACTATATATTTATACAAACGGAAAAATATATGCGTACACATTGTGTACGCCGGGCGGCGACGACTCGTCGGGCGTCGCCACGAGCTCGTGGTTTATCACAATCTGACGCGGCTGTGCGCCTTACAAAAAATACAGTACTCGCTCGCGGCGGCGTCGCGACGTTATCTTCGTGCGCGCCCTCGCCGAGGAAAAACATTAGCTTCAAACACCCCCGCGCGTACGCCTGCACGTATGCATACGTGCAAACGCGCGTCTCGCTTACGGTACGGCCGCTCAGCCGTTTTATTCGCCCCCTACTTTTTCTTTGTTTTTTTCGTCCAACCATTATTTACCTATAACATAGCTATAAAAGTCAAATGGGCTTTCCATAAAAGATCACATTACTCCTTTCGTCGTTCAGGCTATCAATAAAATCAACGAGATTGAAAAAAGTACCAACAATTACGAGCTTCTATTTTCTTTGTTTTTTTTTTTTTCATATACTTAATCGAGCCATCGTTATCTTCTTATACTTTTTAATTTCACGTAGAGCGTACATTTAGGTTGCTGTTTAATTATGAAAACTGTTACGGAAAGCCCATTTTCGTTTAACAATATAAAGATAATAGCAAATTAGTTGTGCAATATAAATATACATGTATGTTAGAAAAAAGAGAAAACAAGATTCGAGAGCGTGTCGAATTTGACGATAGAGCGCTTTACAAAAGTCTTGTCGAGTGCTTTTCGTTCTTTACTTATAACAAAAAGGAGATTTTTTTCTCAATCGCTATAATGTGGCTGATGCGCGCATAAGCATTCTCTCATTATTTCTCTTTTATTTCGTTGTTCGCATTCATATCCATGCGCTGACTCTCGTTTCGAAAGTATCTATATGTGAGAAATTCAGCAAATTGACTGACGAATGCTTGAGGCGTGAATTGACTGAACTCAACCGATATATACTACCTTTTTTTCGTTTTTATTTCTAATACAAGGGAAAAATCCATTTAGCACGCATGGTTCTTCCAAGTGTTTACATATCGATTGGCTACTTCGTTTGTATCTATTTCCGCTCTAGTCACTTTATACTTGGATGAACCTCTTTTCCGATTTTTTTTTTCACTCTGCATCATTTATCACTAATAAAAATCGTTGGCACCGTAGAGTCTCTCCTCTTTGAACTCTTTCTCTCACCACCTACACGTGATTAACCTTTGTCTATCGTTAATTATTATTGTTATCGTTATTAATATATTAGTATTATTATTTCTTCGTTGAACGAGTTAAATCAGATTTGACGTCGAAAACCTTTTTTCTTATTATTTTATATTCGTCAATACTTTCTTCCGGCGTGTTGGGGGTAAAACTTTAGGCGCATCTCGTCTCTTTGCTTCTTCTACACACCCTTACAAATAATTAAAGTCGTTGCGTGTCCCGACTCCGATCGCCGCCTCTTTCTCCTCTCCTTTTTTCTCATTCTTTTGTTCTCTCTTTCCTTCGTCTACTTCACTGGCGAAAGGCAGGGGGAGTACTAAAATTTGTATCGTTTCGTCTAAAATTCGATGTACTCGTCCTCAACAATATCATAACAGTCGAATATGAATTAGAAAAATAACGTCATATCGTAGACAACAATTGGTTATACAATATTTATGTATATTTATATATATATATATTTATTTATTTATTTATATATATATATATATAATCATGTACCGGCAATATAATAGCGTGTTAGGTCTATCATATAGAACTAGTTAAAATCTTGGCTTCGCAAGCTGCTCCGGCGACGGACGCTGCCCCCCTTTCCTAGCTACGTTTATCACTTTCTCATAGAGTGGAATATATTATATAAACATCTGGGATAATAGAGGACTGAGCTGATTGTATATAAGGAAGATGCCCGCATCGTTTAATCGGATCGAATAAATCGTCTTTCTCGACTGGGATTGCTTTATGTTAAACCTAAAAATTATTGTTTTCGCTTTACGTATCTTTATTACTTTTTCATTAGTTTAATCACACATTTAAGTTATTCGTTAGATAATAGGACTTTTTCTTCACATTTAATTATTATTACATTATTTTATTATTGTATAGCACGAAAAGCGAGAACATTAATTGAAAAACATTATTATTTGTACATGAAAAAGTTTAACTTGTGTATAGTTATACAATTATATAACAATATACAGAAAATCGTCAAGACTTTAAACGAGTTACCGAATCGATCCAGAGGTTCAAAAATTTGAAAAAACAACGTTAGACTGTAATAGACATTTATTCGTTCATGGAATTTATTTATTTATTTATTTATAATCTGTGAAAATGTAAACCGCTAAACGACTTATTCGTTACTACAAGTAATTTTTAGGTTCCATTTACATATTATATATCAAAAACAGGGACGCCAAGAATGACGATGAAAAGGAGCGAGAGACGCTATCGCGGCGTCCGACACCGAATGCAGCTCTTCATCGTTGGACAGATCTGACGTCGCACGTGCACATGAGCTGCGCGCGCGCTTTTTCTATACTCTTAACATTGACGCGCACATTATTTATTCAATCCCTTTATTTTATAACACGCTCTTCCCATTTCTTTCTACCTCGCGCAAATACTTTACCAATTCTCATTCGCAGTTTGCGGCGGATGTATAAGGCGCGTATACACGCATACGCCTCTGTATGTGGGTATATATTTATACATCCTTACCCTCGTGTGTGTATATATATATAATATTTATTTCATACGAATTTTTTCCATTCCACCTAAACATTTACTAGCTATAGATTAAAACTTATTTATATGTATATAATAATAATATTCACGATTTGTACGACAGACATCGACATTCATTTTATGTATATAATATATATTTATGTATATATATATATGTATATTCAATGTTATTTACCTTTTTTTTATATATTACAGTTAGATTGCTCATTGTCAATTCATCAGTTATCACATTTAGTACAAGTTGAAAAATATTTCTAACATCCACGTCAAAAGTACTGCAGCGCGCGAGCGTCTCGACAAAAAAGGCCGCGCAAATAAAGGAGAAGACTATGTAGTTGGGCGAGCCGTACAATGCGTGCGCGAGTCCTGCGCCTTGGCAAAAAGGCAAAGAGTCAACGACTCTCCCGGGGATTTTCTTCTCTCACCTTTCTCCCTTCGTATTGCCCTCCACCCCCACGACGTTTCTCACGTGACATTCGCCATTTCCTTTCGTACACGGGTATGTATGTAGATATATAAGCGTATCCGTTTCCCTTCTTTTCGCACGACACTCGCTCGCTGCAATCTGACTCGTAACATATTCGCTATATATATATATACGTATAATATAGATATATGTATATATCTAATATAGGTACGATAAACGACGATAGTACAGCCACCGAAAAAATGGATTTATTTTATTTTTTTTTTTTTTTTTTTTATTCCTTTTACATTTAGCTTTTCATCTTCATACGCATCGCGTATCCCTTCGCACATTATCTTATGCTTTGTTAGCAGAGTGATTGCAAAATCTCCCGTCGTGCCTTGCAATATGTTATAGCTGGAGGCGCTTTTTTGCGGAACGTTCATGCTCAAATGTGGGTACGCGTGTGAATATACTTGGACGCCACATACAAAGTTTCTGCGCTTGTCGCTTAATTACTTGGGGAGTATATAAATTTTCTTCCCGAACGAAATTTACTTGGACGATCATACGTAATTATGTCTGTTGTATTTAAAATGGACGAAGAATACAAGAGCTGGTTTTTACCGTATTTTTTTTTTTATTTTTTTTCCTGCGCATCGGTTTCTTACCCTTTTTATCTTTCTTTCCTTTTCGTACGTTGTCGAAAGACACGACGGTGTCGCGTTCTACTAAAATATTATCATAGAGTATTTGCACTTTGGTTTATTTTCTTTTTTTTTATCTATAATTTGGTCGTATGAAACTTAGAGCGTTCTTTTATTATTCTTTTGTTTATTAAAGTATTGTTTTATTTTAATTATTTATCGATGATTTGGCTTTATTTTTTCTTCAGCATAGAAAATAGATCTAATTGCGAAATTCTTTGTTTCGTCATCAATGCGACTAATGTTTTAAACTTTGGCTGGCTTATTGAAGGATTAAGACATAACATCGACTTTAAAATCGTTAAAAAATAGAATTGTTCTTGTAATCGGATCGTTTCTCTTTAAAATCTGCATGGAATAAAATCACTAAGTTTTATTGGCAATCTCACGTGGATTGACAAATTTTTGGCAATAAGTGGCATATATTGTTCAAGGACTTTCAAGTAACTGGAATTAATTTTTTTACATATTTCATACGTTGAAAAATTTCGTGTTTTTTTCATTTTACACGCTAACATTCGTTTTATTAATTCGCGGTATTTATTTTTAAAACTGTCTAATTTATCGTTATAATATAGAAGTTTCGAACGAATTTGAATTTCCCGCGCTCGATATATGCTTTGAACGAACTTTCACCTTTTCTTCCGTATAAAAGCTATGCGCACTTACATTTTGCAACCGCGCTGCGCAACTCGCATTTATATATATATATATATTTATATATATATATATATTATTTATATATTTTAACACATACGCGGAGAAATTTATTAAAAATTCACATTTAATTTTCATTTTTTTTTTTTAATGAGGGATAAGGGACTTTATTCATTTTTAGAGATAGTTTAGACACCGAAAGAACATCGAGACTTTTGTTAGAGGAGACAGAAATATTGAAGGAGAGAAAGTGAAAAAGTGCTTATATATATAACTTTGAAGACGTCCGCTTCTTGCGGTTCCTCAACGTTTTCCTTTTTTTGTTTCGCTTGCGATTTCGCTTATCTAAAAAATTCCTAAAATTTATTACATAAGAAGTGTCGCTCCGCTTTGAGGACGGACGGACCGACGGACACCGAGGCTCGAGCAAAATGTATTTATATTATTGCGCAGACGAACAATTCGTGTTTTATATTCATTTATCTCTACACGATTTCTCTCTGACTCTATCCTTACCCCTTTATTCATGTATCATTTCAGAGAAACGTACGCTCGTTGGATTACTCATTTAGAAATTTTCGATTAAACGAAGGCTTTGAAAAACTTATGTATGACTTTGTTATCGAAGAATTTGTACTTATTGGCATAATATTTCATTAAAAATCATCATGACTGTAGCGGCTAGTTACAGCTTTTAACGCTATTATCATTATTATTTTCAATTTTTTTTATATGTTAAAATAAAATATCTAATGAAGTCTGGCTATTGAATATTTAAAAATGTTAAAAACATTCTTTTTTGAGGACGAGGTGTGTCAGTGTATCTTTAAGTCAAACCTTTTGCTACTTGTGACATACCACATATGATGAGACAAAAAGTTTTAAATTAATCATTTGACATTTTAATAACTCTTTAAACCCCGGAAACGTTTATTTGGAAAAAGATTCTTTTCTTGTAGAATTGTAATAATAAAAAGTTTTTCACTGGCCACTAATTTTTATGCTGTAACTAGTATTCTGAATAGACAAAATATATTTAAATTAAACACCAAATAATTCATTTTTCGCATTCGCTAACCAAAAGGAAAAATGGAAAATACTTCGATTAATTACACGTTTTATGAAGCTTGTAAGATACGTAATAATTTTTTTTTAGACGGATGTCAAAGACTTAATGGTATAAAAAGAGCGTTTTTCGTGACAATACATTAACAATAGTAAAAATATACATGATTTTAATATTAATGCAGTATAAACTATTATTCATGACTGCACTATTACGTATTCTTGCACCTACATAACTGTACACGACTATATCTACCGGACGATCGAGTCTCGCTTTTAAAATTAGAAAAAATACGTGAAATAGTCCAATAAATCGTTAATGAATAAATCACTCAAATTCGTTGATATATTAATAATTTACACCTTTAGAATGTCGATAAACCAGTTAAAAATATTGTATATCATATGCGCAACCTATTTACTTATACGTAATATAATTAGGTATAATGTCCTTGCATAATGAAATCCCCGTCGCTCATGCACTTGCGGTACCGTTTCAAATTAAAACCCATATCTTCGTCAATTGTTTTCATTACACGCATATATAATAACGTACGATTACGGTATAAATAATTATCGATAATTTTTTTTTTCTTACACGTATATCACATCTGATCGTTCAGTCAATATAGGAAGACCCTCGCCTCGCCTACGCTCACGCGCGACCTGCTCCCTCGTCGTTTATTTTATTTTACCTTTTTTCACAAGTAAAAACGTAACTTAGTACCCGCTTATCCCATACATAATTGTGTAATTTTCATTAATGGTTCCTCTCTATTAAAATGGCTTTATATTTTTTCTTCATTTTACACGCGCCAGACTCGCCATTTTCGAACTTTGTTTACGTTTCTAATCCCTCTCTCTTTTCATCAAATACCCTCGATACTGCAACTGTTACAATTTTTCTGTAAAACTATTTTGTTACAAAAATTTTAAAACTGGACGTTGAAATTTTGGATTTGAGAAAAAGATTCTTTCTGTGTAAAAGTTCTCACATTGTACAGTATTAATATTGAATTCGTTTTTACTGCTTTTATAAAACATGTGATATTTTTTCCAATAAAACTTTGGACCAGTGAAGCGCATTAATAACATCTATTGTAAAGTTAATACAATAAAAAGTAACAACTGCAATATCCCTCGTATTCGTTTCTTTCAATTCTGTAAAAAAGTTTATCTTACTTTACATGCGAGTGGTACCTGAACTTTATAATTTTTCCATTCATGGTGTACATTGAAGTTTACTCGGCAACTATTATCTAAACAATGAGAATTATTAATATTTTTTTTGTAAAAATTTGAAATCACCATCGAATATCAATATAGTACACTTATTATGCATACGTCCTTATATAGTACAAATATAGGAACATTCATTAAATATATCTTTATGTATAATATAATAGTATCGTCATATAATATTAGAATTCTTTATCGTGTATATAATAATAATAATATATAATTTTTCAATATTTCCATATTATATTACTTGGTGTTGTGTATAATGTAAGTAGCTATTCATTTAAACGTGATTTAAAATGCCCTGATGTTCCGTGACGCTCGTCTAAAATTATTGCACGTCGAGAGGCTACAATTCAATGACTTTCGTTTCAAATCAAAGGTTTGCAATGTAACACTTAGTGCTTTGAGTAATTACTGTTGAAAGTACTATGTTTATCGGTGTTACACGTTCACTCTTATATTTATGTATTTAGGTTTTCGTCATATGTATTAACAAAAAATATTTCATGTAACATTAATTAAAAGTATAACTACATTGTTTTTTAAATGGTAAAACAAACGTATTACCGGTCGTCACGGAATCGATTAGCTTATATCGAGAAGTCATTGCGTATATGAGAAATCAGCTTGAAATTCCGAATAGACGCATCTTTTCGGAATAAAAGAAGACTTATACTCACAATTTCTTTAGTTTTTTTATTTCGTTGCTGTGCCGGTTAGTTTCTTTGCTTTTTATCAAACGTCGATTACTTTTTAGTACCACACGGAGGTGTCAAATATAATCGTTGCTAATTGAATAAAGATATAAGATCGGGTGAACAGAGTTTGCTCTTATATAGATGTTAAGAAGCATCAAACTTTTTCTCAAGAACAATATTTTTTTGAATGATAGGAATCAAGATTCAATAATGCTTTGACATGATTTTCTTAAAAATTCATTGCCTGTTTAACAGCTAATAAACTAACAATTATCTTGTAAAATATTTGAAAATATTATCTTATTATTTTGAACTGCGATAAAAATTAAATATGATAAAATTATATAATCGTTTATTTTCAATATATTGCCATTGAATGTGTATAGAATACAATTTTATAATGATATCTTTAGCGAAGTAATTATATTGGATTTCGCACTGATTTCCAGAAAAATACTTTTTATCATTATTCAATGGACAACGACACCTTTTTCACCTCGTCTATCGATCTTTTGGTTTAGTTTTCTGTTAGTGCCGATATAATGTCACTGTAAATCCTATACGGTTAAGAATAAATCGCGAGTTCGCGGGCCGAGCGTGTCGCGTCGCGCCGGTTCGGTTTCCAGCGCTATGGAGGGACATTTTGGACGTACGTTAACTTATTTCCCAACTACTATACGCTCTGGCCTTTTTATATTCTATCCTCGAAGTGTACGGGAGCACGAGATTATTTTTCCTTTGGCATTTCGTTTTTCCGACCGGCTTTCATACGCCGCGAATTGACCCTGACGATTTTTAAATATGTGTATAGCACCTTTATTATTCAACTATTTTACGCATTCAACCGCTCGAGTGTTTTGGAGCAGCCGATCGTTTTATCGATTAATATAAATTTTAAATCGCACACGCAATTATTTAATCTTTCTCTCTTCATTCATAATTACGCTCATAATGAAAATATTTTTTTCCATATAACTTATGAAAATCATTGACGATTTATTAAGCGTGGTTTTATTAAACATTGCTGTTTAACTTCTTTGAATTCATTTATTATTTTTCGTTTTACCTTAAATATTGGCTGAACATATTATTTATAGAAATAAAACTGTCACCAAAAAGAATTAATCTAATTAGTTGAGCTATTTAAATAACTATACCTCGATTGGTTGCTCAGTAGTTTTTATGTCAATGAAAAGTAGACGATTATTTTTGGCAATGGAATTATAAGACCTATATATATATATTTATATTAATAAAAATAGATAAGTATAATAGTTTTATCGTAGAATTTTTTTGTAAAAGTTAAATATTTTAGTTAAAAGTATTAAATGATTCTTTTTCACAAAGACAACAAATATTTAAAAGTTATTATAAAATATAATTTCCGAGCTTCACGAAGAACGAAGAAAATTTGAATTTCTTTACTCTTATTATCATTCACACTTACGTTAGGCTTAGATCCTGCGACTTAATATTCAGATCAGCGAACACAGCGACAATAAAGGTGATTTCGCATGTTAGTTGTAACTCAACACCAATGATCGCACAGTCCGTGCTAAATATATTAGGGTTTCTTTTGGAGGACCTCGTTCTCTTTTCTCTATAGTTATCGTTTTTGGCTTCGTTGTCAAGCGCGCGTTCGCGGTTATACACGCGTTGAGAATTCGTAGTGGGCTTATGGAGTCCGCAAAGGCGGCACTGTTTTATTGCTGCTTGTGCGATTTCGTCCAGTTGCCGCGGCTTCAGGCGCTTTTCGATGTGGTAACTCGAAGGCGGTACTTTTTCGACGCAACTTGCACCGAATGAAACTTTGACGTTTTTCAAAATAATTCACTATTTTTCTTGCTATTTTTTGTAAAACTATTAATTTTTTAAAATTAAAATATCATTTATACATTCTACCCCTTTATAATGTTTCTAAACAAATAATTTAATAATACAAATATGAATTCAATTGTTCAACATAAAGCAAAAATTAATTATACATTTTGGCACCATTAACTCAACTCTTAGTAAATAAATATTGATTAAAAATATATATTTTATGCTACCTTACGTTATCACAGAACACTTTTGCTTAGTAACATATACGAAACACCAGAGAAATCGTATGTAAAAGCACAAAAATACCAATATAGTGAACATTAAGAAAGAATCGGATCGATAAAAAGAAAAGGCGATAAGTATAAATTCTTCGGGAATCTGTAGTCCAGTGGGCGCGTGGTGCACGCTTCTACATTAGTTTTGCGCATCTAGATTACCAAGAGCGCGCGTAGCAAGTGTAAGGCTTAAAGCTTCGTTGAAGTTTCGGCTGTGCGCATACTTTCTCCTGTTCCTTCTCAGCAAGTTGCGTCGCATTCCGCTTGTGGGGAGTCGAAAGACCCCGTCGCTGTCATCGTTGTGTATTCATGCCCGAGATTCGCGACCCTTGCATCCGCGTGTATGTGTGTGTATATATATATATAGGTGTGCAATGCAAGTATAACTGTTTTCGCACGCGCTCGTGAATTAGGCTCGCTTGTGCGCGTGCTTGTGTGTATGTGTCTCGTCTTGCTTAAAAGGACGAACGTTGTGTATATATAGCGCGGGTGGAGGTGGGGTGTAATAGAAACGAAATTAAATGCTCGCCGAACCCAAATCTTCTGGGTATACGGCGTGCGCGGTGACTTCGAGAATGCAAGGAGTAAAGCTTTTCTTTGTCGCTCGCTTGCTTTATTGCGGCTTCTCCCTAGTTCTCTCTCTCGCTCTCTCTCTCCCTCTCGCTAACGCTTGTAAAATTACATTTCTTTCGTTTTCTCCGTCGAAAAGCGAGATTGTGTAAAAAATTTCATCGTTATTTTTTTACGTTATTTTAAAAACTATTTTTACTTTTACCTCGACATGACATTGTAAATCAATTGCACTTTGCAATAACAAATTGCTAGAGTTAAAGTATATTGGCACATATTATATCACGTCAATTTTACGTTATATTTACGTTTTTTCCTTAAAATAACGCTTCCTCGTCGTCTAGTATTTTTATCAAAAGATTCGACGATTCCCTAATCAACAACAAAGATGTACATTCTAATCGTTGTAATAGTTTAAAATTATGTAGTATAAATATTAAGTTTACTTTTTTATTTTTCTTCAAACGAGAGTAAAATTCATTGGAAAGAATTTGACTAAACGTCGATCACAGTAATTCGGACGACAAGAAAAGCATTAACCAAACATTCCAGAAGTGACCGCTTTATCCTGGTAACTAACGACGTTTCGTTTCCCGCAGGGGCGGCTACATAAGTTTATCATTATAATCGGCAGGGGAGGGGACGACTTGACAGAGGAAAGAATGTTCCTGCTCATCATCGTTACATTTAACACTTAAAATTTCTTTCTCCAGCATATTATACGCCGCGCTGTCGCGTAGTTCTTTGGTTTAATTACTTCCTTATCACATTATGTTTTATTCTCACTAGCATCGGGTCGTAGCGTTAGTTATAACCTCGCCTATACATTTGGCTCCGATTCGCAATAATAACGCATTGGGCCTCTCTCTCTCTCTCTCCCGAATTTATCGCTTTCTATCCCTTTTCGTTCGGCGGCTAGCCTTTCATCTACATCATCGACGTCTTCATTCGTGAGCACGAGCATCAGTACGCGTTCGCGTGAAATTAGTGCTAAATCAATACACACACATGAGAGTTTCTTCAAGAGATAACAAACAGCGCGTATATAACGCAGGACGAGAGCTGCGCTGGCGAAAATTGGCGTTAACCTCAACGGCAAATCGATATTAAAGCTTCGCGCACACGGAAACGTATAATTAACCTATATATCATATATAGAGATTCGTTGGACATAAGGGATACTTTTCCCGTTGAAAAAATTCTATTCACACGACGATTTTTTATAACTTATTAGATTGAATCACAGCAATCTCGTTAACGAAATTCACCAGTAGGCTTAACAATAAGGCGATATCACTTGTGTTTCTCGCGTCCCTTCTGCCCCTCAGATATACACACACACATATATATATATATCCGTCGGCAATCTGAACCGTTCTAGACTTGCCGCGCGAAATAGCGGCGAGTCACGAACTAACAATTGAAACTAGTTTTCGACTAGCCGAGTATACAGCGATATCGACTTATCAGGCTTATATCGCCAGGTAAAAGGTCGCTCGCGGTTCGTTGTTCGGTATATCGGGGTGCCGCCGAACGAAAAAGCAGAAGAAGAGGAGAGAGCTCGCATCTCTCGCAGTCGTCCTCAGCAGTCCCTCTCCCTCTCTCGGCGTCTAGGCTCTGCCGCCTAGGTGCGGTAGTAGCTCGGCGGCCGGCGCGCGAGGCCGGCCGCGCCTCAGCGCTGGTGTATGTGGGTGGTGAGGTGCTTCGAGAGGTAGTCGGCCCGGGCGAAGCACTTACCGCACATTTCGCAGTGGTAGGGCCTCTCGCCGGTGTGGATGCGCAGGTGGCGCGTGAGATCGCTCTTACCGCCGAAGGCCCGACCGCAGAAGAGACAGACGAACGGACGCTCGCCCGTGTGTTTGCGCACGTGGAGCTTCAGGTTCTCCTTGGAGCGCACGCACTTGCCGCAGAAGGGACAGGCGAAGCGCCGTTCGCGCCGCTCGGCCGTCTCGTGGTGGTGGTGGTGGTGGCCGCCGGCACGGTTCAGGCTCAGGTTCAGGCTCGTCTCGCTGGCGCTGCTGGGCATGGCCTCGGTGGCAGGTTCGTCGTCGGCAGCGTCCTCGGCGTAGCTGCCTGGGGTGG
>JAYJLV010000027.1:6681331-6691904 GCA_036873485.1 Torymus texanus | reverse complement strand
GACGATTCATTGAAAATTCATCGAGATAATCCATAAACATCATTTTTATTCTGGTGAATATATAAGGCCCTCCCGGGAAGGTCGTGCCTAATAACTTCTGTGAGGAAGAGTAACCCGACTAGCTAGATACTGGTACAGACTACCGTGCCTCCGTATTTTCAACGGAATCTAGTTACTACGTTCTAAATTAATAATTTTTTCTAATGTTTTTTATTTTTTACAGAATATGGTAAAAATAATTATTGTTTTAACCAATGAATTTATTTCAATATTAGCACAGCACTGCGGATAGAGTTTTAATTTTCGTCTCAATAACTTTAAGAATTGGGCTACTTTGCGTCACAACTTTGTGAATGGTAGTTGTATTCGGCACAAACTTATAATTAATATTACTTTTCGTTTGTAACATTATTTATACGAAACGGATTAGTTTTCGTAGGGGCGTCAATGTATTGCTTTGTGATATTACTAAAAACGTCAGCTAAAATATAACCCGTCTTCTGAATAGATTATTACTCCATTACCTTACTCGTTATAATAAAATAGAATAAATTTTTTTTTTTCACATGAAATTATATTCAGTACAAAAGAACTTATGAAGGCAATGTGTAAACATATGGCTACGACCGGATTAAATTTCTATTCTAAAATGATCGAATCTAATCATTAATAAGTAAATATAATAAAAATTAATGAATATAAAATTACTTTATTTTAATGTAAATATGTATCCCCTACGTACAATATCCATGTCTTGTATATTTCGGTAACTATGAAATGATCTATATCAGAAAATAAAGACATTACTTTAGTTTTGGTTATATCTATAATCAATAGTATAAAAAAAACGATCAACTCTGTGATTGCGCTCTAACGTTATATTCTTATTCAATCTGAATCCTTAGCTTGACAACTGATCTATATAGCTTCGCTAATAAATTACTCAAACGAAGAATTGTCATGCGGAATGCGCATACCTGAACTGCATGCCGCAGATGTCGCAAGTGAAGAGTTTATCGGCGGGCAGCCTGGCGCGATGGTTCTGCTCCCGGTGCTTGACGTAGGCCGATCGGTAACGGTATCGCTGGCCGCACTGCTCGCAGGTGAAGGGTTTGTCATCACTGGGCTGGCCGGCGTGTTGGAGGATAGCATGGCGCTCGAGGAGCCAAGTCGAAGGGAAGCTGGCGAGGCAGACTCCGCAACGGCGCGCGAGCCCGGCGAGGCCAGCAGCGAAGCCGGCGCTTGTCAATAGTGAAGTCGCAGCGGCGGCCTCGCTGCCTACAAGCTCGCTCGGGCTCAGGCCCGCCCAGCCGGCTGGCTCCAGGCCCAGAGCTAACGAGACCTGTGGACACAAGGAACGCGAACGCGCGTCCAGAGCCTTGGCGTTACTATCACAGCTCATCTTTATATCAACCTTATAACTAAGCTGTATATGGTGTACCGAGAAACTCGTTATGTGTCGAAGAAAGACGTCGGAACTATTATTATGAAAGAGACAGTAGCGTCATTCTTCGACTTTGAAAATACGTTTCTCTGCTCTTTATAGACCTCGTGATTATAGATAAAGGAAAAGTTATTCTTGTTCATGTCTTAATTATAGATACCTTTAATAGATATAAAAGATGATGAATATAGGAAAATAATTTCTGGTTGTATACTTACATTATCAAATGTTGCTGGAAAGGCATTTTGTAGAAGCCCATTAGATATTTTTGTCAAATATATCGGTTTTTAACATTTGAATTATTAAAAATAATAGAACATAAATATTGAAGAAAATATGTAAAGATGATAAATTAATATAAGCATGTAAATAATTTATTATTTTAAATATTTGGTTTTTATTATAAATTATAGAAACTTGAAAATAATAAGTATAGAAGAATGGGGACGTAATAATTATACATAAATAAAGAGCATTCTATAAATAAAAGAATGTAATATTGAAGTTATGCGGCTTTAATTAATAATCATATATTTGCATGTTTAATTATCAAAAGAGAAAATAGTACATAATTGATAACGATTTAAAAATTCACATGCACCATGTTAAGGAAACATTTAACATTCATTAATTGACTGATATTTATTATTTTACTTTTAATTGTACCTATAGACAAACAAAATTCCAAGAAAATATAAACGTATCACATGAAAAT
Organism: Torymus texanus; assembly: GCA_036873485.1. NCBI lineage: Eukaryota > Metazoa > Arthropoda > Insecta > Hymenoptera > Torymidae > Torymus > Torymus texanus. The sequence continues at coordinate 6,689,745 of JAYJLV010000027.1, read as the reverse complement.
ATAAGCAAATTATTATTATATAAGACAGTTTAATTTTGTTTATATTCAGTAAAAGCTACTCACAAAGAATGAAAGTAGGCATGCAGTCAAAAATTGTTACCACACAAATCTAAAGACAGAGAAAAATTCGAAAGAAATATATTGGAAGGGTGTTAATTGGGATAATGATGAGGGTGAGAGGGGGTCACATGTAAAGTACACCACTTAAAGACGTAACGTTAACACAAACAGTTTGCAGTTTTTTTATTTCACAAATCGTTAATTTACAACTATGATATGCATTCGTTCTTCTAAGAACCGAAAGAAACTCGTCATTATTTTTTCCCTTTTGTTTTCGTACGATGACAAATGAGGTAACAGTGCTCAACGAGCGTCGCCATATATATTCCGTGCGCAAGTTTTTACGCGCGGGGATCGAGACGCGCAGGCGTTCGGGTGACGTGTCAGTGCCGACGGTGCGCCGCGATTTTTTCGTTAATTTTTTTTTTCAAAAATTCCCACCCTCGCACGTACGTACATGTCTGTATGTATGTCATGTATGTTATAGTGTGTACGTCTAAAAAAATAAAAAGGTCATGATCGCACGTCAGGTGCTCATCACTCGAATAATTGCCGTCCTCTCGATCGCCCGCGCGATCGCGAGTCAAACCATACTTGCGTCTGCGGCGGCACATCTTCCATCTCTTGTACAATGTCTTTTTTTTTTTTTTTGTTTCCCAGTCTCGTATTTTCCGCGCGATACAAATCCTCCTCGCCTCGCACGAAGACGAGCAGGTATATATATACGTGTACAGAACGACGTGTCTGTTTTTTCGCATTCTCGCTCCTCATTATCTTTTCCCACCCCTGTTTCCTCGTAAGTCTCCGCGGGTGCTAAAAATGTACAATTAAAAAATCGCCTATGCTCCAAAACGAGTTGACAACGTTCCACCTTTGCTTTTTTGTCCCTTTTTTTATTTATTTATTTATTTTTTTTTTATTATAATCCCACTTTTGTTCCGCGTGTGTACTCACTTTCTCACTGTTTTTTTTTACGCACGCTCAGTACGGTAATCAGATATTTATATATAACTAAACTCACGCAAACGGGAGTAGGTTTTTTTACTTTTTTTTTGTATATATATATATATTCATCGTCGTGTGTCTGTCGTTCCTACTGGCTCATCTGTTAACAGCTCAGATTTTGTTGTACAATATTGTTTTTATATACGCATACACACTTATGTCTCATTCTCGCACATTATACAAGACGCACGTGTGTGGTCCTAAATCGGTGAACGTAACTGTATACATGTATATAAGTAAGAACGAAAAAAGAAATGCGTGCGTCCTCCTCGAATGGAAAAATTCCCTTACGTACGTATGTATATATAATAAACCGGATCGCGGGATAAAACGCAAAAATGGCCAAAGCAACGGGGAGGAGAGATGCACAGCACCTGGTTGACGAAAGACGATTGCACCCGGAGCTGACCGCGTTTGCACGCGCGCTTGCTATTGCTATTTTTTTTTTCTTTTCCTCATGCTTACATATGCGAGAAAACGAACTGCGAGGCTATGGAGGTTTCTTCGTAGCGAAGTATTGATATAATTTTATGGTACATTGGTACGTGAGCGCGCATCTTATTGCTCGTGCGGCGTTGACGTACCAATGTACAGTACCTGTAATTTCTCCTAGAAAAATTAACGACTATCTGCTATTGTACAGTATCAATATATATATATATATATATATTTATATACTTTATGTCTTCAGCGGCTTTGTTATTTGTATAAAAATAATAAGTGTAAAAATTGCTCGCAGTTCGCCATCTCGGATTGCTTGAGAGTTACTTTATTTGTTCTACATCGTTTGTCCGTAAATTCGCTCCGATAAATCCGCACGCGCGACGATGACTCAATCAGACCGTTTGAGCGTCGTCGTCGATTGAATCTCTCGTCCCCGCCGCCATGTTACAGTGATACAAGTCGGCCGCGCATGGTAAATCTATTTAAAAATGGCGCGCGCGTGACCGCGCGCTGTTCGCTTCGTCGTATTATTTTGCTTCTCCGTTTGCTTCTCTTTTTTTTTTTTTTATTCCCCCGTAAAATATTGTATACGCTTGATTCATCACAATATGGTAAAATCTGAAACCGAAGGAGAGATCCTGAAAAGGCTGCAGTTGGCACAATATAAACGAAACTCGGTTGATCGCGTGCAAGCGTTCGGTCGATCCGTCGCCATTTTACCTCCTCTTCGACCTCCTTCCATTTTCAAGAAAACGCTGGGAATAATGTATGCTCTTGCGCTTTTCGATATACTGCAATTCATCATTTTTGGAGATGCGCTGTGAGATGCGTGCGTCAAGAAAAAGTACTTATATATAGAAAATGGTTGTCAGTTATAGATACAGTAGAAAATGAGGCGTAAAAAGAATGGGGAAAAAATGACGCGTCGACCGAACGTTGGTACGCAACTTATCAGAGATTGGGTGGGGGTGGCCGGTATTTTTTTTATTTCTTCATTATGTGTACTGTTTATTGCTGTGTATATAACCTGTCATATATACCGTGTGTGTATGTATACAATATGTCATTTATGGGTTCATCCGGTTTTTTTTTCGCGCGTACAGTATGAAAAAATATTCCCGTTTTAAGTTACATACAATTATAACGCCTTGTATTCTCTGTCATTTTAGCATTATTTACTCCGGAATTATTCACGCTCGCTTGCACTCTCTCTCTTTCTCTTTCTCTCTCTTTCTCCCCTGCCTCGCCTATTACCTCTTCGTTTATCATTACAATTATTTATTTATTATTTTACTTTTAGTAATTTTTTTTGTTATAAAAGTTATTGCATCTGACTTCGGTGCGCGCGCAACCCGCGTTGGGCGGTCGGGCACGCGCCAGCTTAATCCATTTTTTATTTTTATTTATTTTTTTTTCTTTCATATTGTACAAATATTGTTGTAAGAGCTCCGTACAAACGTTACTGTATTGTATTCATTGTAGAAAAACATAACGATTCTCGCATAGGTTCGTTACAACGCGCTCTCTTTCTCTCTCGCTCACTTATAGTCACTCGCGTCCTCTCTTGCATACTCTCTCGCTCGCGCTCACTCTTTCGTTCGCTCTCGTTTTTTTTACTCTCACTCGTGCGCGCACGTCTTTTTACTCTGAACATTTCCTTCTCTTTTTTTCCATCACGCTCCCGTAAGTCCTTTTTTTACTTTACTCTCTTTCACTCGCACTCTCTCTCTCTCTCTCTCTCTCTCTCTCAGATTTTCTTGCTTGTGCTCTCTTTCTGTCTTGCTCGCTCACTTTATCATCTATTTACTACGAAAAGCTTATTGATGCGCGTTTAATTTTTTTTTTCCTCTCGTCCGTAAGTGTTGCATATGCGTATTCGTGTTTGCGTCTCTGTGTGTACGTGGCTAGTCTGTGTAGGCGTGTGTTTTCCCTTCTTTTCTCTTTTTCCCTCGCTTATTTTTCACTAGCTTTTTTCCCCCGTGTTGGCGTTTCGTTTTGCTCTTGCGCGTGTAGTGGAGGGACGTGTATGTGGGTGGCCCGTCGCTGTCTTTGGGTCGGTGTGTTTTGTAATAGAGATGGGCGCGCGCGAAACGCGAGATCGCAAATTTTTTCCAGCGATTTTTTTTATCGTACTCCGGCGCGAAAACGGAAACGCAAACAATACGGTACATTTAGTTGCTGCGTACATGCGTAGCACACTCTGGCCTGCTTGGCCGAGATTACGCTTGTCAGCTTTCAGTTTTTTTCCAGTTGCAGTTACGCAGAAAGAAATTTGTGGCGCTACTTTAGTTGGATTAAATTTTACTTTAATCAAATTGCCATTTAATAAACGGTCTCAGATTCATTTCAACTGAAAAATTATCGTTCAAGTGTTATAAGTGTTAAAACATTTTTAATTCGTTTTAATTGTTACAGAAAAACATGTTTTTAAGATCATTGAATAATGAAATATTTCTAATTGATAGTTGACAAATCAGAAATAGAAGACAACTTTATTTAGCTACTATTCGGAAAAAAGAAAATACATTTAATATACGATATTTCATAATAAAGTCTCTATTGCTGTTGCTTTCATTATTGAACACCATAATAATTCGAATAATAATACTGTAGATTAATTAGTTCTATACTAAAGTTATACAGGCGAAATATTTTTGTTGATTTAACCCTTTGCGGCATAGCGGCATCTCTGGATGCCACCTCATTAAAAACCCTTTTTTGCGATATTCTGCAAAGGGTTAAAAAAAAATGTATAAAATGAAATTGGAAGATTAAATGTCTGCACTGATAGTATTTTTCCGTAAAAATTACCGTGAAATTCATGGTAATCGAGGAACATGTTAGATTCCAATAATTGTTACCGTGAATCACGGTAAAACTTACCTACTTGTCGGTAATTTTTACCGTGACGATACAATAAATATTACCATGATTCACGGTAAAAATTATTGGAGTCTCACATGCTCGTCGATTGTCATGAATTTCACGGTAATTTTTACGGAAAAATTCATATTTGTTATGACAATAATGGTATGATAATTCTATTCTAACATTCTAATAGAAATTGAAAATTCTCAAGAATTAATACAAAAACATGTTGAATAATTTTGGATGATTTGATTTGCGAAAAATAATAGAAGAACCGAATTCTGTTTGGAAAACTTGTAATATATACTAATTCTGTATGATAATATAGATTTATCATGAGAAAAGCTGAGCGAATTATCGTAAAAATTCTTCAAATTACATCCTATGCATATAGAATTTCCTAAACCATTCTGTGAATTTAGCTTCTCCGAAAATTAAACAAAAGTTTACATCAACAATGCGCTCGCGTGAATTTACTAGCAGCATAGCGACAGACTTTCAGCTCAACGGGTTGTTGACTCAAGTCGATCAGGATCGATGACGAATCCCATCGATGGCTAGCAAGCGACGGAGACATCGAAACCGCGAGTACTATCCGGTAAGTATCTCTCGCACTTATTTCAAAATAGACACGAAGATATCTGAACCCTTTCTCATCGACACGTGCGCTTGTCTTGAGTGGCGAACGCTTAGAGCGGGGCGCGTTACATCATACATCCAGCCTGCGCTGTGTGTGACCCGGTCAGCGCGTCGCTGCGGCGCGTAGTAGGCTAGTGGTGACTGGCGGCGGTGCTGCATAAAGGGTGGAGCGGCGACGGCGGGGGGTTGTGTCGGCCGTCGGCGAACTAGTGCGCGCGGGGGGAGGAAGAGGAGGGAGACGACGCGCGGCGCAACCGAAGATGGGCGCCGTGCAAGGAGGGGAGTCCCCCCCTCGAGAGAGAGAGAGAGAGAGTGCAGTCGATAGACTGCGTGTACTCTACGTTTCGATGTGTGTGTGTGTGTGTGCGCGTCTGCGCGGCTGTCTGTGTGTCTGCGTGCAGCGAGGGCGACTTTGCAAGAGGGGCGCGCGCGAGCGAGGGGAAGAGAAAGAGAGACGAAGGCGTAGGCGTATATAGGCTCGTGTGCCCCGTCTCCCTCTCCCTCTCTCTTATTTTCTATATACCGACCAAGTCGCCCGAAGTGGTGCGCGTAAATACGTAGCACTATGTGTGTTTGCTGCTGTCCGTGTGTGCGCGCGCGCGCGTGCGAGGGAGCCGCCGCGTGCGTAGGTGTGTAGGCGTTGCTGCTGCAGCAGGAATCGCGCAGGTAGGCGTGTCTTGGGGCGGCGCCAGGTGAATACACCGGCTGACCTCGGCTTTCTCTCTCTCTCTCTCTCTCTCCCTCTCGCACTCTCCCTCTCCCTCTTCCCCTCTCTCTCTCTCTCTCTCACCGCACGCGTGTCATCCGAGAGTTGAAGCTCTTATATATATATATATTGGTATATATGTATATCGACACGAGGAGAGGAGACCGATTTTCTGGTAGCCTTGCCGTGTTTCTGTACGTATCTTCACCTATGTGGCCGCGTTGTTTTTGCGTATAAGGGGCTTGAATGCTCCTCTATGTGTGTATGCGCCAAAGCGCACGTGGACTAGAAGCTACGCGCACGTGCACGTGAGATATGCAATTGCGCAGGTACTCGGTATTTTTACATTTCTGAATATACAACACCTTGTTTGGTTGAGTTTTACTTTTTCCTAAATAACTGCCCGATTTGAAAAAATTTAACATGTTCTATTATTGATCTCGATTACATTATAAAAAAAAAGACTTAACAAAATATTTCAACAGTCGATTATTATTCAGCAAATTATACGTGCTCATCACTGTTAAAATTTAGAAAAGCACCGACGTATATATACTCGCGTGCGGCAAGGTTTACAGCCGCATGTGTGTGCGTGCGACTGGCACGGTCGCATGAAAAATGCCGACATCACGAGATCGCCTCTTCGCGGTCACGAATAGGCGGTGCGCGCACGTAAAGGGCGAAATGTTTATATATATATATGTATATATAGTGCGGAAGGCGGTGTAGGAGAAGTCGGTGTGGGTGGGCGCGCGAACGCCAGCTCCGGTAACTCGTTAAAAGCGCGCACGAAAGCTCCTTTTCAGGATATGATAGATTTTTAACCCGCACGTTCGATCGGTGCGCGTGCTAACGCTCAGGCTGGCCGAAGGAATTGAACGCCTCGATGAAATGCACGCGAATCCCCGACCCCGGCTTATATACCAGCGAGAGCGAGGCTTTTTTGCGCGAGCGCGCGCGCGCCGATGTCGACGTTGCAGCCTTCCAAGATTTATGAGAGCTAGTTCGGGGAATTTTGTTTACCTCCGGGTTCATTCTTTCTTTTTTTTTTGAAAAATACACAAGCTTGGAATATAAGCGGAGTGGATTTGTGCATTATTATAAGGACCACGTATAAAGTTTGCTGGTTTTAATGGAGGGTAATGTTCACTGGGTTGTTTGTAGAGTTATATATCGTGATGTAGAAAATTTAATATTGCTTCAGCTTCTATTTTAAACTGAGCTAATTAATATAAAAAATAAACTAATGATAGTTTTCAAAGTTTCAATAATCGAAAGATTCTAGAACTTATCTCAGTAATATAATGGTTTGTGAAATGCAATTTGTATTCTAAAAAAAAATTTAACTAAGAATTTAATTCAGGATTTTAAACAAAACTACAAAGTTAAATTTTTTATAACTATTGAGCATTAAAAAAAATTTTATATGCGTCAAAGCGGGAAAGAAAACCTTGTCCCGAATATACATATACTCCTCCGCGTCGTGGAAACTCGTGAACAATAATAACTTTACATTGCTAACGGTACATTCGTTTGAAAAACTTCTCTGGCCGAAAAGTGTAAAAATCACAAAAGAAGTCTATAGAGTGTGTACGTAGTAGAGACCGAGAGGCGCGCGGAAAACGTAAAACGAAAAAGAGGAATAATAAAAGCCGGCAAGCCGATTAAGACAACGCTTCTCGGTCGCGCCATCGACGTAGGAGAGCCTTTGATTTCGTCGCATAAAGTTCGCCGAATGCAGTTATCGTGGATTCGAGGGAATAAAATCACGTTGGACATGGAAATAAAAGGTGGGGGAGGAAACAGAGAGAGAGAGAGAGAGAGAGAGAGACAGAGCGGGAGGTGGGGGCAAGAGAGGCGAAAAAAGAAGGAGAAACGTGAGAGCGCAAGCCGCCGGGTGCGGGCGGGGGGAAGGAGAAAAGCTCGTGTTTCCAATTCTGCAATAAAAAGACTTTCCGTTCTTTTCTCTCCCTCCCTTTCTCTCTCTCTTCCACTCTCTCTTTCTTTTTCGTTTTATTTCGTTTTCTCTCTTTTCCCCCTTATATCTCTTTTATCTTCCTTCCTCTTTTTCTGTGTATATATATTATCTTCCTTCACTTGGATATTCTCTTATTTTCGTTATCTTTCTCTTATCATATGTTCACTCTGGTGTCATTTACATATTCATAATTTCTAGAAATTTAGTGATTTTCTCTTTAAATCGATTATCTATCCAAAGTTCAATGTTTTAATCAGAACTTGATTTAGAAATTTTTGTTTCATAATAGATACTGTATCATTATGCAACAATAATTTTCAAGTCTCACATTCAGTGTATACAATATAAAGTAATTTTACTTATGTTTTTTATCTATTTCCAATTTTTCTGATTTAATTATAGCCAGTTATTTAAAAGCAATGAATAGTTGTATGTCTACCAATTTTATTTTTAGTTTTGTGAAAGAAACAAGAAGAAAATATTATATTACTTTTGTTATGATTTTATGGAAAAGAATTACCATGTTTGAGTGTGAAAGTGAGATAGACTTAAATTATCAAAAAATTGCCATAATTTATACGGCAAATTGCTGTAAATTTATAGTAATTATTACCAAAAATTATGGCAAATCCTTTGCCAATTCGAGTCTGTTCTACATTTACAATCAGACATGGTAATTTTTACTATAATTCTTTTCTGGATGTGACTGATGAA
>JAYJLV010000027.1:6651263-6681231 GCA_036873485.1 Torymus texanus | reverse complement strand
CAATTCGAGTCTGTTCTACATTTACAATCAGACATGGTAATTTTTACTATAATTCTTTTCTGGATGTGACTGATGAAATTCATATCATAGAAAGAATTCGTTAAAAAGCTTTTCCTTCAAATACGCCAATTTTGAAAATTACTTGGCAGCAAAAGTGAAGGAAATGCAACGTGGCGATTATAAAACGATGCCTCCCCTTCATTTCTCTCTCTCTCTCTCTCTCTCTCTCTCTCTCTATAGTCTGTCCCTCTGTCATCCCACATCATTCGGGCTTTTCCTTGTAAAAGCCGCATGCGCACACCGGCACTATATATATATTCCGCGGCCAACTCCACCCCACTCGCTTTCTTTTCTCATTTTCCCCGCGTCTCTCTTTGGGGGGCATAAATCGTTATAAGAGCGGCTTGCAATTTCCGCGGGCGTGTGCATGCGTGCAAACGCGTACCACGCGAGTGCCCATGGTAGGCGTGCATGCATGTGCGCGTGCCTGCTAGAAGTATATATATATATTGAGGTGCGCCCCCTGACAGTTTGTATACCTATGTATACAGGTATATCTATCCGAAATTTCCAGGCTCGCGGCTCGTGCATGCTCGCTCGCGGACTAATAAACTTTCGCCGCATTGATTCCGCGTTCTCCGATGCTTCGCCTCGTTCCTCCACCTCCCTTTCTCTTCCTCCCTCTCGCTCCCTGTCCTTTCCCTCTCTTTCGCCGATAGCAAAGAGAAAGACAGACGCGGAGGAGAAAAGCGAGAGAGAAAGAGAGAGAGAGAGAGAAAGAGAAAGGGAGAGACGAGCACCCTGTCGTATTTCATGCGCTTTTTACTTTTTTCTGTTTTTGCCTTGCTCGTTTCGCTTTGTATGCTTGCGCGCGCGTACGGCTCGTCGTTTTGCTTTGTTTTGCGCATGCGTGCGTGCTGTCTTTTGTGTGCGGCCGCGCTTTTTTGTGGTTCTTTTCTTTATCTATATATGCGTTACGCCGTTTTTCCGTTCGACGCGCATTTTATTTTTGATTCCCGATTACGCTTTCCCCCTCCCGACGTTTCTCCGCGCCCGGCCGTCTCTGCGTCTGTCCTCTTTTGCGTTGCCTTTTTCCGCGTCCCCGTCGCACACTCGCTTTTTTCTCATAACGGTGATTGTGTTCGCGCGAGTCGCCGATGGATCGATTTATAGATTTTTTTCGGTGCACATGCTGCTTTTTACCAGCGACCCTTATTTCGGAACTGTGGCGCGCGCCATCGGTGGTTCACGCGTTGCCGAGCATTAAAAATCCATTCGAAACCGATTGGATTCCATTAATGGCGACGTACCTTGCTCGGATGGACTGATAGTTTGGAATCAACAATAATTTGAGTAACAGAACTGGACAATAACTGGATTTTGTATCACGAGATTTCGAATGTTCAGAATATCATCATATTCAAGTTTCGAGATACAAATAACAGTTTATCAACTTCAATTTGCTTCAAAATTATTATATATAACTCATTGAAATTAATCAAAACATACATTTATATCTTCCTTCATTTCATTTTAGTACGTTAGATATTACGTACAAGCTATTCTCTATGCGTACGCATAGAAATTTTTAGTTCTATAAATTGAATTCATTCGCAATTAAACGAATAAAATAAGAACAGATCGTATAACACTTAAAAGGCAAGAAATATCTAACTATCAAGCTAGATAAATGAAAGTAGAGCAGAATATAAAATGTTTAAAGTTTCTATGAACTAATTAGAAATCTGAGGCCGTTATTCTCGAAAATATCAGTAAAAATCCCTTAGAACTTTTTTTTGCATACGGCATTGTTTTACACAAAGCATAGCTGTACGTAAAAATATTTCAAGTGATTTTTAAGAAGTATTTATTTTAAAAAATTATCTTAGTTCACAGCATAAGTCAAATATGTTTTTTCAAATAAACATAGACTCCGTGTATGATAATTTCATATGTAAATTAAATTTTTTTTAAGCATTACTCGTTGCCGCAACAATACATAAATATTTTCCAATATTTTTCGCACCGGAGTAAGAAGGATACTGAACAGTTTAAATATGAAAAATAATTGATAAACGTTGTCTTGAGAGGATGTGAACCTTTCACTTTAAAACTAATCCTGTTTTATTGGCGAAATATGTAAAAGTAATTCATTCAAAAATGGAATACACATTTAAGTTTTAAACAAATGCAGTTGTCCTACACAGAGAAAAAAGAATCTTTACAATTAATGAATTATTATTTAAAATACTACACGCTGTTAGTATTTGTGATAAACTAATTACGCAAATTAAATTATTATTAAGAAATAATTTACAGTATGAAATTCTCCTGCTATTAATAAAAATAATTCGTTTTCTTATGTCAAAATGATATGTCTTAATTGTTAAGGAATATGTCTTAATAGTTAAGGAATATAATTTTGAATGCCGCGCGTTTTGTAAACATGAGAATTTGTCCTTTCATTTCGAGGATCAATCTATACAATAAACCTAATAGTGCTATATTTTAATTTAATAACGCTCAAAGTGATCCAATTTTTGGTATTATTAATAAAGTTAATATTAAAGGAAAGAAGACATTTTATTTACAGTACCAATAATATAGCACTATTGGTTATATCGATCATATTATAAGGCTTACAAAATTGTAATGCCCAAAAAAGGAAACTTCGCGAAATGTTATATATTTAACTTAAATAATTACGTAAGACCTATCGAAATTCATATTACAGCTGAAGAAAAATACGCAATTTCGTGTAAAGATTTGATTTTAATAAAATGTTGCTTTCATATAAATTTATTCATTTAGTTTTTTTCCTATTTTTTCTTAGAGTAAGAAATTTGATTTTATTATTTTAGAACATACTTTCAGAGAACATAATCAAAATTTCAATTAAAAATATAGATTAAATCATTTTTTTTATAGCTTAAAAGGTTTTAAACTATTGAAGAATGTGTCTTAATAGTTAAGAAACCATGCATTTAATATAAGAAAACATCTCAAACGAATAGTTTCTTAACTGTTAATGAATTTCTTTAACTATTAAGAAATATTCGTTAGTCCATATTCAAGTGTGGATTCGTTATAGTTAATCACATTTTTTAATGTAAAGATTCCTCTTTCTATGTGTGCCCTATTCAGCACTACATTTTTTACAAAGTTTGAAAATCAAGTAATGACACCTTAATTTACTTATTTCTGAAAGAAAAATTAACAGGATTTCGTTCCAAGTATAAACAATGGCGTTATTATTTCGTCTTCAAAGATTATAGAACAATGTTTCACCATATAGCAGGGCTGAATTCCTTCAAGACTTAAATTAATGTTCTTCTTTTATAATAATCAATTTGACACGTTCAGGCAATGAAATAAGTGTTATAGAAATAAAGTATAGTATGGACGACACCCCTTTAAAAAAATGCGTTTCGCCGAGGCCCATTCCCCCGAGAGAATTCTACAGCGCTGCATCCCTGTAAAAATTAAGTGTGCTGATAATATTAACAATGCGTGTCAGCTATATTATTTTCCCCTATGTATCAATGTATATTAGTACGCATTACGTATGTTTAGTGCGCCTTTACGCGCTTCTGTTCCTCGTTTCTGTGCAAAACGATAAAGTTTTTTTTCTCTTGTTCTCTCCCCCACTACTGTATAATATGTATATATATAATACGGTTTAGTCATTCTTCGACGGTGTTAAGGTTTTCTGCTAGCCTCATTCACATATCGCTCTCATTATTACGATGTAGTTTCATCTTATATCTTCTCCAACTTTACTCGCCTCCCTCTCCACGCGAATATTTAATATTTATTACTTTTTTTTCTTTCAGCGTCGCTCTATATTTTGGTAACGTCGTTAATAATAATTATACGCCTTGTCATGGAGTAGAATGCGCCTAAAGAGTATTTGCTTTTTTTCATTTTTAGCCTCTTTTATATAATATCGTAATAAATCATCTGCTGCAATCCTCCTTAGCTTATATATAGAATGCGGCTCGTCGCGGTATATGTATAATTTTTTACCTTTACTTTTACATTTTTTGTCTTCTCTATATAATCATTATTATTTTGTTTAGTGAGATTAACCTCCTATTCACATAATCTCTTCTTTCTCGTACCCTCGCAAACTCTCGCTTTTCCGCTGCCCTTTCGCAACTATGTAAATATGTTGGTGTGTACGTAATATAATTATAATATAATATAATAAATAATCATCATCATCATAATTCTATATGCAATAGTTTATTTTTTCCTTGCTTATCCTCGTCTCTTCTGTTTTTCATATATCACTATTCATATATTCCAGTTGATATATATATATATCGTAGTATGCATATATATATCGTAGAATATTATCTTCTATGTGCGTCTTCTATGTGTATTTTTTTTTTATTGAATATATTTACAGCGCATTGTTTATTCATTTTGTTATACTTAAATTTATCATATCATCTATATTCTGTCTTTTCTGTCTTTCTTTCTCTCTCTCTTTCTTTCCTTTTTCCTCGTGCTCTCTTTCTCTCATACGCGAATTTCCTCTTTATACCCACTTCTCTCCTTTTCATCCCATATATTGTGTATATATATATATATATATACCGCCCTTTATAACTTTCTATTGCTCGTTATAGGTAAATTATAATATACACAACGTACCTCTCCTCTCTCTTTTGCTCCGTCATGTACGGCGTACATATATATATATATATATATATATATATATATATATATATAGTATCGTGTTACGTACTAAACTATTAAAATACTAGTATAAATATCTCTTGACAATCGATGCACACGCGCGATCCGCTCTCTCCAGTCTCTCTCTCTCTATCTCCTCAGCGTCTTCTTCATATATTTATCTTTCTTTGTATTTTTGTCCCGACGGTGGCGGCGGCGGTGCGAGCGTGTGCGTCGCTCGTCGTCTGCACTTTTTTCCGCCGTACAGTGTAATATTTTGTATAGTCTCGCAACGCGCGCACAAGCGATTGAGGCGGGTGCGACTTTTCTCTCCTCCTGGTGTGCGACGCGCATATATATACGTGCGAGTGAATGAACCGCGCGCGCGCGACACAGGAGACGGCAAAAGTCGCGGCCGCAAAGCGTGCGCGCGAACGCGTGTATTCTCTCTTCATTTTATACGTTTATTGCTATTGGATTCATTGCACAGTAAGTTTCTCTTTCTCTTTCTCTCTATAGACGTCTGTTCCCTTCTGCGTCTTCCCTTCTCTCTTATTTATAACGTTCTCTCTCTCGCGCGACAATAATTGATATCACACACTCGGGTACTACTGATTTTCTTCCTTCATCAGGCGTCTGCGTTTTGCAACTTTCTTTATTTCTTCCTTTCTTTCTTTCTTTTTTTTCTTTCTTTCTTTCTTTCTTTCTTTCTTTCTTTCTTTCTTACTCACTTCTTATAGCGTCTGCATTATTTTTATGGATACGTACTTTTCTACGTTCGCTTATTTACAATCGGAGCTGATGCTGCTGCGTCAATGGTTTATTCTTTCGTTACTTGCTGTGAACGTTGAAGAAAGAGTTTTTGATGATAGCACGATACGACGTTAGAATCATTAAGATGCTTTCCTTATTTTGCGGAAAACTGAACACATAAGGAAATTCGTTCGTAAATTATCTGATTCCATGTAACGGTCAGAGATTATCTTTTTTTTGTTCAATTTTTTATTACTTTTCTTTAACATACTTTTAACATATTTCTTGATCTCTTCAAGTCATATTTATTTTTAACAAATTAATTTTCCTAATTTAATAATTATTTTAATTAGATTTTTCTAATTTAATATTTAATTGGAATACAACTGAGCTTTACTTGTGTATGAAATTTCCAAAATTTAATTTTAATTTAGTCTCAATAAAGGCGTTTTAAATATAAATACGCAATTAGAAAACAACAGATTCACATAAACATTTTACGATTATATAACATTTTAATTTAATAAAAATATAGAAATATTCGAACGTTCGTATATAGAGGCGATTGCATTAAAATAGTTTTTTATTAAAATTTAAAACGAATTCAATAAATAATTGGATTTTAGTTTCTATCTGTAAATTATAAAATTATTTCATTTCATAATAAATTGTAATTAAGAATAATATGTTTCGAATAAATATTATAAAAGTGGTTGTATACATTATTGAAATCAAAAGATCCTTCAAAGATACTCCTGAACAGTATTCATTAGCGATATGTCAATAAAGGTCAAATATAATTTAATTTCTATGCATTAGCCATTTTTGCTTTCAAATCAGTAAACTTTTGCTTTCAATCCGCTTTACTCTCTGTACCTGATTAATAATACACGATCAACAAGTGAAAAAGATGCGACATCAGAAATAGAAATAAATAACACCGACCATTTTCTTCGTATAAATAGATGCACTATAACCAAACAAATTTTAATAAAAAATATCCGTATTACAGATATTTTTATCTTTCTACTTCCTGGTGTTTTATACTTAATTCTTCAGTCGGATTGACTTTCTATAAATCCATCGATCAAATTGCCATTTTATAGAATAAACTTAATAAAACTCCATGCAACATTTATGATTTTCTATGTTTAACTTTCCTAGACTTCGAACTATAAATTTTACAAACTTTCACTTATTTTACCCTGTAAAAGTAGCAGAAATAAAATGATAAAATGTCTTTTGTGGCAAAGATGATTGTAGATATTTTCTTGAAAATATCAAAACAAAAAATCTTTTTAGTAGTACTGATTTTGAAATATAAGAAGTTTTTTTAATATTGTCTAAGAATTAAAACGGAGTAAACTATTGAAATAATCTAATATCGTGAAGCACTTCTGCACAATCTAGTTGCTATACCCGCGTACCCAATTACAAGAATTAGAGTGTGGGTGAGATTGTATTGACTTTCGCGGCAAAAATTGGTTTAAGCAACCAAAAAATAGATTAAATAATGCAGTCAAAAAGCGCAGAACTAAATGTGATAGTATTATCAACGCGTTTGGAAAAAATAGTTTATAGTTGTTGTAACCATTTTATTGAATGGGCTTTTGTTACAAATAATTGATAGCAATAACTATTGCAAGTTAATAATAATTTTCAAATCTACAGTAGCATACTAGACTACTTTTCCTCTTGGAAAAATTATTTTATTTGCTCAAACAACTATCGAATATGTTTAAAGAAAAGTATTACTTAAAAAATATTATAAAAATAGTTATTATAACTCTAATAATAACGGTAAGTTAGTAAACATAAAGTATAAAAATGGTTTGCAAAGCTACGAGTTGTTTGTTAATCTAATTATTCGTGTTTGTGCTATGCTTTTTAACCAACTGATTGGATAGAATAACAAAACGATTTATTACGGCAACGTGTCTTCTTCTACTTTTTCCTCAGTCTTTCATTTGCAACAGTAAAATTTTTGTTATTATCATGACAAAAATCCGATGATTAATTTTGAAATGGTAAATCTAGCATAATTATATATCTCTCACTGAAATTTTTCTAAATAGTTTATTTCCTCTAAAAAAACAACAACGCTGTATATACGATCTTTCATCATTATCCACACGTGTATATACTAAATGTTTATTTACGTATCAGGTTTAAGTGGTGAAAATGCGGGCATTAATTTCGTCGCGGATCAATCTCTCAGCGCCTGTATCTCCCTTCGTAATCTTCGAAAAGCCCTTCTATACCGCATACACGTGCACTTCCGCGCTGCTCTAGGCCTCTTTCCCTCACTTTCGCAGCGCGTGCACACTCGAATATCCCGACCTCAAAATTAATCGATAGCTTGCATTTTACGCGTTAAGCACAAACTCTCTCTCTCTCTCTCTCTCTCTCTCTCTCTCTCTCTGCCTCTCTTTCGCTTGCCACCTGACCTGGTTCGGAGTGTGCTGCACTGCTTCGCACACGCTTACGGGTCCGCTGTACGTCCACGAACAACTCACGCTTATCCGCGGAGGAGACATCGCGGTGAATTTTTGCACGCTCACATAGAGAAATAAGTTCGTTCGTTTTGCATGTGCGGGAACGGCTGCGACGCATCTGCAGAGATATCGAAAACGAGAGAAAAGCGATTGTACGCGGTCGGACTATAATTTCGGGTACGACTTTATTAAGCTTGTAAGGCACGTATGTAGAACGTAATTAGCAATGGTTATTATTGAATTTATTCGAGTGATCGTACAGAAGAATAAAGGTAGTTTTATTGTATTTAAGTAATGCGCGTATAATAATCGCGTGAGGATACTACACTGAAGTGATTATCGTTTGCTTATTTCTATTAAATTTATCATACTATTTTATAAGCGACGAGTTATTTATTAAGTTACAAAAATTTCAATCTCTTATTAAAGATAACGTGTAAATACGCTAATATTTCCTTTTTCCAAAATTTATCGTAGAGACAAAAAATAACGACGGAGAAGCTTTACGTTATTCAAATATACTGAAAAATTAAAAATGTTCCGGATTAACTATAGCGGTGAAAGAATTTAGCGAGAAATCTCTAACCATTTCCTTACTTTAAATATTGAATTATCATTATGAAAAATCTACTTGAGCATTCTGTCGGCTTCCCGGACATGATATAGCTGGGCTCAATTCCCTCAGAATCCCATCAGATCGCCCGAGACGTATTATTCTAAATGCTTAATAAGCGCACTTTCGCATTACCTTCGAATCGATGAGATTAATTCCGGCCCCGTAAAACCAACGAGCCTCTCTCGTTAATACAACGCATCCGATCCTCAGGAACGACGTGCGAAAGTTTCTCGAGTCCAACCCCCTCGTGCATAAAAAGGAAAAGAGCCGAGATTCGATTATACATCCTCGAGGCTTGCTACACGCGCGCGTGTGCCGGGTGTAGTATACACCAAGTATTGCTGTACCAAAAAAGGTTAATCACGTAAGCGTATCTCTCTCGTTCTCCCTGCAAGTTTATACAGAAAATCGTGCGAACGCGCGCTCGCATATATACGTGTATATGTGTGTGTGTGTGTGTATATATATATATATATATATATATATATATATATATGCGCGCGTGGTATATACGTCGATCCTACGCGCTCGCGCATAATTATCCATCAACGCCTTGCCACGTATCGTCGATCTTCTCTCCCTCTCTCTCGTTCTTCGTGCCAGATTCGCGCTGCTCGTGTAGGTGCGTCTGACGGGTTTACCACATATTGTGCAGCCTCGCGTGTATGTATACACACATGCGCGCGTTCGAGATCCTTACGTGCGATATTTACTAACGAAAGCCACACTCGCAAATATACACATGTATGGATATGTGTGTGTGTGTGTGTGTGTGTGTGTGTGTATGTGCGCGCAGAAGTGTCAGAGTTTACGCGCACGAGTTTGAGAGAAGCAAAGGCGGAGGGTTAACTAGCGCTGCTCATTCTCAGTTACTCAAAGAATTTTCAATATTGCCACGCGAAATGATACTTGCAGATATTTTATTGTTGATTTTTTAGTTACTTTCGTTCTAATGAGTTTAATGACAATTTTGTCATGGTAAAATCAAAACAGTTTTCCTAAACTAGTGACAAACAATTGACATCTTTGAATCTGAATTTATTATTTTTCACTTGTTGATCGATAGCATACCTTGGTTTAAATAAGAGTTGAAATTGTATCTTTTTCGATAGATGATTATTTAAAAATGTTAAATTATGTTGTTACGTTACAAAATAAATGATGCTATTCATTTGTTATTATTTCAATAATGACTAGAAGAAACATTTTTTCGAAACTTTGTTATTCTTCATACAAACTAAGCCTCAAATAAATATTATTTTCACCTATAAATAATTTTTTATAACGAGGTTTACAACAGCAGTCGATTGTAAACGCTAACGCGTTACTTCGTCCATATATAAAGATTTTGAAACATGATAAGTAATGATACTTTAATTTCAAACTTTTAATTTTATTTAATCTCAACAAAAGTAACATGAAAAATGCCTGATTCATACGAATCGAGTCATACCTACCTACATAAATGCACAAATAATTCCTTAATTTTTATTTTAATGCATTCATGGTGATAAAATAATATATATGCATAGAAAATAATGCTTACGCTATGCACTTTTTGGTTGTCTTTGTTTTTCACCTGTAGTAGCTGAACTCTATGCCTATATATATTATGATTAGTCGAGTGCGCCGCCGGTTATCATTTCAATTCGGTCATACGTACATTTTCTAGTTACTTTCATTCTACTGCATATAAATCACTTAACGAATACACTTTTTCTAACAACACAATAATTTTTTTTTTACGTAACATATAAGTTTATATGAATAAGACTAGTGTATAATGGAATGTTTGCAATAAATGTGATAGAATGCTATAACATACAAAATTTTTTTACTGCACCAAAAAATATTCATCTAATCTCACCTGAAGATACGGTAACCTTAATTTAATAGATAAACTTTCAATTACGTTAACAATTTTGCTAAAATATTTAACAAAATCATATATAATATTGGAATAAAATATAAATACTCACATATGTGTGCAAAGGAAGGAAATAAAATTGGTTTGGAAAGAGGAGGAAAATAAAATCAAGAACAAATAATAAACCAAAAAAAATTGCTTTTTAAAATAGGAGTTTATATTTTTATAATAATATATGTGTTGAAATAAACAGAATGGTACATAATAATAATAATAATAATAATAATAATAATAATAATCCTAAATAATTAATAATAATAATATATAATAATAATTATTCTATACGTTAGGAAGTAACAAAATAAACCTTAATTAACTTAAGAGTAGCCGTAGTATATTAGGTATCTAGTAATGTTGCGAATGAAATCCTAATATTCGTTTTAATGATGTAGTAGTTGTCGCAGTGATAGTTCGTAAAAATAAATCGATACCATAATAATAATAATAATAATAATAATAATAATTAAAAAGAGAAACAAAGCACCGTCATCACAGCGGGACCGCACGTCCGCAGTTCGTGCACTGCTGGGGACCAACGGGAACCCCCCCAAGGAACTTTAGTCCAGAAACATGTATTCGATATAATAGTCGTTACTAGCGTTTAAAAAGTATATGGTATTATGCAGGCACCTAAAAGTGTATATGTATAACGTATCCTACAGTACATACGTATTTGAGCGCGCTCGTGCGACTCTCCCTCGTTTCCAGCCTCCTTTTATACCCTTCAACCTTTATTATTTGAGCTCTTTATCGCTGAATGCGCATTTCACTTTTTAACCAACACGCTTTCGCCTTGGATATGAATTTTAAACGCGTTAATATTGCTGAATTAATTTATACTCGTGGAATTGCAATAATATAGAGACGGTATCATGTTTATATTAGTCCTTTTGTAATATTTATAACAATATCAAACTTATAAGGTGTTATTTGATTTTATCGCAATAAATGATTTTGCCATATCAGCTGTGTGTATCGTACAAATGAATATTTTAACTTCTAAATATATAATTTATTTCAATAAAATTGAGATCAATAACCAGTGTGTCAAAATGTCAGTTTGCAAATAACTCGAAACTTTCATCATTTAAGTTACTGAATATCCTATTTTACTTATTTTAAAGTGATTAAGTACACTTCTAATTACACCATCAATGATAATGTAATTGATTATTTAATATAAAACACTTACTACGATAAAATAAAATTTACAATAAAATGCTTTATTTGAAAATAGGATATTACTTGCTTATCTTTCGAAGGAAAAAGCTGCATTTTCACACATACATAGTATGTAAGAAGGAGAGTCGACCGAGTGGCATGAGATCAAATTCGAAAAGAGGACAGGTGAAGCATCCAACTATACGAGTGTGTCTATGTGTACCATGTAAACTTTTATTCTTTTACTTTTCTCTCTCTCTCTCTCTCTCTCTCTCTCTTTCTCTCTGTGTGTGTGTATGTATATATTATATATGTGTGTTTGTGTACGCGTCCGGTGCTTATATATGCGCGATTGTGTTTTGGTCGAGTCAAAGCCGCCGCGAACGAGTTTCGCCATCATCGTCGCGTGATGAGTGCAGTATCTTAAAAGCTCGACTTTGCGATAGCGCAAAGAGAAGCCAGCTGGCTATGTCTATATACGTACACGATATATATGATCTGCCGCTCGGACAGGCTGTAATTGTAAAAAGACGAGTACGGATGACGTGGAAGGGAAGGAGAAAATGGGAAAATCGAAGGCAATCCAAAGGAGTTGGACGTCGAAGCGTGCAATGTCAGAGCTTTTCTTGTGAGCACGGTGTAATGGTGAAAAAGAAAACCAGGATTCATCGTCGTCGTTGATTAAAAACTTTTAATTCGCCAATAAGCAACCGATACTTAATGCTTATAATTTTGTTGTTATTTATTTTATTTTAAAAATTTCATCGCCTTTTGAAATATTGAGAGATACTGAATATGTGAAGCAGAACTGAACGTGCATTTTTTACTCTTATTATAAAATAAACATCTAAACTCGTGTATACGCGTGTCGATCGATGGTCTATAGGTAGAGGAAACGTTTCACAACCGATCATCTTTTATTCAAAATAATATTTTATCATTTATTGAAATTGAAACGCATTAGTATTGATTGCTATTATCAACTTTATTTATAAATTTCAAGCGAAATGACGATTAAACACCTTTACTCACAAGTAGTACGCATTGAACTGGAACTTTACTAATTGATTGTACTCTACGTCAGAGGTGCAGTCGACAGTCGTGTCGCGACTTGCGCTATCACACACGAGACTAACGCACTTTTTACGAAAAATATAAATGTGCTATACATGAATTGCGCATAAAAGTATTTTTTGCTTCTTGTCTGCACCGGTTGGCTATTTGCGACTCGCCGGAGCAACTTTATTGCGATCGAAATCGAATTAACTTGTAATGAGATTGTTTGTAATTAAAGAGTTCGAAGATAGCCAATAAATTTTTATTCGTCTTTGTTTCTATTATAAACGCGATGTTTTTAAAGATACTGATTTGACTTTCTGATGCTTCGAAAAATATCTTTCTAAATTTGGATTTATCAAGTGCTTGTATTATAAATTTGTCTTTTTAAAGCTTGCACACTGACAATACACGAAAACTCGTCCGACTCAAAGAAGCTTATCTCCGAAGTGAATACTGCGGCCAGCGCACGCGTATACACAGACACGAAAATGAGCGTCACTGTCCAATTTACGATTTATCTATCGTAATCGCGCGTATACGCTGCGCATCCGCATAAATGTGCATGTATATACTTATATATGCATGCAGTATGCCGATAGCGTGCGCAAACGCGCGGCTCGATTCTTTCTTCGTCTCTGCGTGTTTCCGTCTCTCTCTCTCTCTCTCTCTCTCTCTCTCCTCGCGCATTTTTCCATACGCTCATTATATTTTTAGACCTTCCCGATTGCAAGGTTACTACGCGCGCGCACGCGCCGGATTGCATATAAGTGCGCGGTTCGCCAGTCAGTGTGCAGCACACAAACGTAGTCGCTCGGACGAGTCTGCGTCGTAAACGATTTTTCCATTTCTTTTTCGCTAATGTACTGCGGATATACCTATACACGAAAGTTTCGACGACAGACAGAAAGAGAGGAAACTTGTGTAGCTTTGAATATAATAATCGTTTGAAAATAAAAGTAGTTACATTCTTTCATTATTTTATCCAATTAAAGTGTAATTTGGTTATATATAAATGCAAAAAGCTTCAGCTTTAGAAAAATTAAAAAATCCTTTGAGGAATTTTCAAAATCGTTTATGTAGTATACATTGGTTTGTTACTTTAAAGGTATACTACAGAAACTTGAGAGCCAACACAAGTATCCTCTTGACTTCATAAACTCTACATTACATCTTTTCTTATTCAACTAAAAGGGAACTTCATAGACGCGCGAACGCGGATTGCGAGCATTTTATCTAAGATAGCAGAAGATAGCCTTCCTTGCTTTACCTATATTAAAATCTACATGTACGCAGGCGCACGACAAGCGCGTGTTGCGGGATGAAAAAGAGCAAAAAGGAGCGCGGAATGGGAAAGAGGGTTGTTGGGATGTCTCGATAAAAATGTTCGTTTTTTTTTTCACCTCTAATATAACGCAAGACGAGTTCACCTATAATCCCTCGCAAATCGTTCCTTTAATATAGTTAATAATATATATATATATATATATATATATATATATATATGTACAATCCAACGCCTTTCGGCCCGGCGTGAGCTCGAAATAAATTAAATTAATTAATACTTCTGGCAATAATGTCCTTGCGGGATCGCACGCGGAATCGCGCCCAGACGCCGGCTATTATTATTTTCACGCGAGGCCTTCCCCCTTGCGTTCACCCAGCGACCGTTGCTTATACTCTAGTAGTATTAAAACATTTATCGTGTACGAAACTCATGCAATAATACTTTTCAGCCGCGCTTTTTAATACGAATGTTTGAAAAATCATAATCACGTCATTATAATTTTGACATTTATTATATATATATATATATATATACACTCGGACAAATAATGCGCAATATCGTATTACATCCTAAAAGAAGTGACATTATTTATTAACTACGCGTAAAAGGCACATGATTAGCATTACCCTAATAACCGCGGATAAAGTTTAAAGAAAAGCCCCGCGAGTTGCCACACACGTGTAGATATATAAATGCACGCCCGGGGACGACTCGCGCGATTCCGCCTCCAATCCCGTCGCGGAACTCTTTTTTTTTTTGTTTTACTCTCGACTACGTTCTCCGCACCTATATGTGTGTATGTGTGTGTGTGTGTGTATGTGTGCGCGCAGGAGAAGATATTTACACGCTGCTAAGTAATATAAGTATAACGTCAACCTAATCCTAAGACCGTTGTATCATTCAAAAAATCGCTGCTGTCTCTCACTCACTCAGTCACTCATTCTTACCTGCTGGACGCACGCGCAGTCTCTCTTTCTCTCTTTCTTCCTATCTCTCGTTCTCTCTTTCTCTCGTGTCTAAGCGCAACGGAAACTTGAGAAGCTATGTACTTCTAACTTGTCTGTCTATTATGACGCGAGCGTCGGCGTCGACTCGCGCCGCGGCCAACCGAAAGATAAAAGAGGAATGAGGAGCTGGAGGACAAGGAGGAAAAGTGTATATATGTATATATAGTTTTGTCGTCGCGGCCACGATAGATGGGTAATATGTGTGTGTGTGTGTGTATAATATATATATATATATATACTATTATGCGTGATAACTAGATGTACACATATGTATATATACGTGCGCGCGGGGTAATGGTCAATATTTAATAGTGCGTAGACAAGATGCGCAATCATCATCATCAGCTTTTCGCACTACGACGTTAGCCACACGTGCGCTTATCATCCCGCACAATCCGCACACGAGCAAAATTGAACGTGCGTGCAGAAGGATTCGGACGCAAGAGAAAGTGTTGGTATGTGTGTATATATATATATATATGTGTGTATGCACGCATATCAGGAGGGCAAGAGGTGGGGGATTACGCCGTTCGGGAAACACGGCGATTAGACGCGGCGGCCGCCTAGAAGATTGGATCGGCAATATAGAGAGGCGAGGGTGTGTGTACGCAGTTTAACGTAGTAGTTGCGCGCGCTCTCGCGTGTAGTACTATATAGGAGGTGGAGGTGGACGATCGGCCACTTGGCTCTCGCGTCTATTATCTTCCGCCGCGGCGATTGCTAATCTCGCGAGCGTCAGTGCGAAGAAAGACGCGGCTTGAAAGAAGGAACAATGTCCAGTCGGAACGCACACCCTTTCACGATCATTATCATTTCGAGCCTCTTTCTCTGTGATTTCAGATAGTCTTTTTCGGATGAGAATCATATTATATAAAGTTCTCGAGTGATTTGAATTTCTTCCCGTTTGAAGTTTTATACGAAACTTGTTGAAATTATAGCTCACGTAGGTCAATCGACGTCTTCTACAAAATGCTTTTTGCTTTTACGACTCGCGCCTCTCGTGACTGTCTAATCGCATAGAAAGTGCGGGAAATATGGCCGAGCTCAGTTCAGCGATGACGTAGAAAGACATATGCTGGAATGTATATAGTTACGACAATTACAAGTTAGAATTCACGCGCTATAAGCCAATAAGCTTGAGAAAATTTTCCTCCTAAAACGCCCAATCGAATTGTTCTCTCGTTCTCTTACATTTACACTCCTACTTTTAATAGTTATACAACTAGTAATATGTATATTCATCACAGCTCTGAGATCACTCTCGTTTCAACAAACAGTTTACCTAATCCTATAGTTCTTGTAACTAAATCACCCAGGGTTGATTTTATTTTTTTTTTCAATTTTCCAACGATTACGCATCGACAATTTTCAAATTTCGATCGATGGATATACAGTAATTAGTATAGAAAATGATATTGTAAAATCTATAAAAATACTTAAAAAATTTCAAATTCACCTTAAATTACTAGTTCTTCTTCTTTCGTTAGTTCGACGTCTTAATTGAATTTTGATTATTATTATTATATTATTATAATTAAATTTAAAAAAAAAATGGGGGGAAAATTGCGTTCTAGCCCATAAATATATCACCGCTGTCGCTAGTTACTAGACTTTCAATCTATACATTGACGCAAGAAAACGTTACCCTGGAATTATATCTCCGTGCTCTCGGGGTACGAGAAGATGAGCCGTCGCGCGTCGCTTAAATATTTCAGCCGCGACAGAGTCTATATCGACCGATTCGCTCGGCTACGGGAAAATAGCATCGACGATTAACCAGGCGCAACGACACACTCTACGGGTTTTGCACCTCAACGCTAACCTACTCGTCTAAACCCGATTTCATTTTATCGTCGCCCGAGTTTGGCTTTTCTCTTTTTCTTTTATATTTTTACCGACGCTCTGTTGGTCGAAAATTGGAAATAACACTATCGATCGTACCTCGGATTACTCTATGAACATCGATGCGTAAAAAATGCGAGACGCGATTGAGAAAATCTCGAAAGCGAATCCATGCCCTCAATTGGTCCTTGGAATAACGAATTCCTCTGCTGGTACGTGCACATTCATTATTCCACTTTTTTTTTTTTTTTATTTTTTTTTCTTAACTACAATTATATTTTTATTTTATTTTCTTTTTTTATACTTTTTCTCTATGAGACACTGTGTACATTGTTAGCCAATCAAATTTACAATTTTCTTTTTCAAAAATCTAATTGTTCTTATATTAAAAATTTCATTTTCAACAAATCTCAACAACTTTAAACTGGAAATAAATATTTATAAATACTGATTTGTCTATTACCAATCATTCGCGCGAACTGAGCTTGATTATTTCCTTTTTCTAAAGTAAAATTAATTCGTATAGAGGGAGAGAACCGCGGCTTTCTTCGCAGAGATCGTGTGTAGTGTTGTGTGAAATAAGTGTCTTATATATAGATAAATAAGGAAACACAGACAGACGTTTCTATGCTCGCGAAAGGAAATTTAAACGATCGCTTGGAATTATTCTACAAAATAAACATAATCTATTGAAGTACCAAAGTAACATTACATCGTACAAATATTGTACAAAAGTGTGATAAAAAATAATTACTTTTTCGTCAGCGAGTTTCTTGAAAATTGATTCATTCAGCAAGTATTATCGAATGAGATTGTCGAATGATTAAAAAAAAATTTTGCTAGGGCAACCTTTGAAAAATAACAACTCGCTAAATGATTCAATTTATCGTTCGTAGCTGCGGGAGTTACGAATGCGAGGACTCATCGTGTATATAATGTATATAGAGAATAAAACGAAAATAAACGATCAACAGAATTGAAGGCGAAAAGAGCGGTGCTCGTTATTTATTGCACTGTCTCCAATGGCTACCGCATCATCAGGTATGTATATATATATATAAGTATATATAGTTTTTTTATATATGCTTGGTTTGTTCTATAGTAACTCATTCCCAGTAACTCTACCTTACGCGTTTAAAAGTTTAAAAACTACTATCCTCCATCCGATTGCACATTTCACTATATCTTTGTTCGTTCGACCGTTCTTCAGTGCCAAATTGATTATACATTAACTCTGTTTTTGAGAACAGAGAAGACTCAAAGTTCTCATATAATCAATTCGCATCGTTGAAAGAATCGTCGTACACACACCGTCAGCGCACTCCTAACAATTCATTTTTCTCCACTCACCTACGCAGTAGTATTTCAGCTACAATAGTGTAGCAACACTGAATGGTCGTATGCCTTTAGAAAAAAATGTCCCTGTTCGTCCCGTACCTCTCATTGACGCACTCTCCCCAGTGGCTAATCACTTTACATGACTCTCTCTCTCTCTCTCTCTCTCTCTCTCTCTCATACTTCCTTCAGTCTCTGATCGTCGACAAACGAGAGAAAAAGATTGTTTACGTCCGCCCCGCTCGGTCCTTCTTTCTCTCATCATCATCATCATCATCATTTTTTTTTTCTTTAATCATCCTCAACTGTATAAAATATTTTGAATCGTATCAACAACAGTCACATCGTACAACGTATTAGTACAATCGTTACAATAGCTATAGTTTATCGTAATCAATATAATATTCACAGCATTTTATCAAAATCTCTTAAAAGCACCAACCGTGGCGGCTCAGATTCACTCTCTCCCACTCACACACGTTCTCTCGCCTCTGTCCAGTCTTTCTCTTATTCGTTCCGTCGCTCTCTCTCTCTCTCTCTCTCTCTCTTTCGCCCGCTCGCGTCTCATTCTCGTGACCGTTTCGTCGTCGTGGTGTTAATGTTTTTTTTTTCTCGTGCTCCTGATTCCTCCGAATGTTTCTCGTCGCTCGATAGACGATGCTCATGCTCTTGTGCATCGCTGCGTCTATCGTGTAAAAGTCTTGGTGGTGTCGGCATCATTAACTTTCTCGCTATCTCTTTCTCTCTATAATTCTCTCTCTCTCTCTCTCAGCGTCTGTGTCGGCTTTGTCTTCTTTTCGTTTCTAAGAGATTTCACCGATAATCATGTATATATATATAATATTTATATATATATATATATACGGCTGTCGCACTAAACTGACCTTATAATCTTTATACAACACGCGTATCGAGACGATTATTATTAATTTTTTCGTGAACCTGCTCTCTAAT
The DNA here is from genome assembly GCA_036873485.1 of Torymus texanus. Taxonomy (NCBI): domain Eukaryota; kingdom Metazoa; phylum Arthropoda; class Insecta; order Hymenoptera; family Torymidae; genus Torymus; species Torymus texanus. Next base: position 6,662,114 of record JAYJLV010000027.1, on the reverse strand, counting down.
TTTTTCATTATTTTCCCTAACTCTCTTAAAGCACTGATTAAGCGAGGGAGCATCCGCGCATAATAATATATTTTCCTCTTTTTTTTTTTTTAACGTGTCCCTCCCCCCATGGACACGGTGTGTGTGTGTGTGTGTGTGAGTTGTGTATGTGTGTATGTGAGTGTGTGTCTGTGTGTGTGGGTGTATGTACGATTACAAGTCTCCGCGCATTCGTCTAAAATTTTTCTTTACTTCGTGTAAGTAATATATATATATATATATATTTATATATATAATTGGAGACTCTGCGATCTGCGCTGGATCGGCGAGAGCTTCCCTAAGCGTGTTTACACGTGTACGTGTCAGTGTGGGTGTGTCTCCTAACGAAAAATCATCACAGGACTAACTAGAAAATACCTTGCAGCCTCGCGTCTGACCAGGGCGAACAACAAGAAGAACGCAACGCTCGCGCGGCCGGAGGGGGGGCAAGTGGAGAAGAAGTAGTAGAAGAAGTAGGCGAAGAAGAGCGCCGTCATCGGCCGCGGCGAGCGGCGGCGGGCGGTCCGAGAGCGAGGGAGGAGACTGCGTCGTCGGGGTAGTAGCAGCGAGTCAGGAGCAGAAGAAGAGCGAGGGGCGTCTGGGGGGCAGCCTGCAGGAGCTGCTGCTGGAGGAGCTGCTGCTGCTGCTGGTGCTGCTGCTCGCGGCGGCGGCGGACGCGCCTCGCTGCTCAGTGGTGCGCGTGGGGGTTCGGGGGGTTGGGCGGCGCGGCGGGCTGGGCCTCTTCCTCCGCGGGCTCCACGGGGCTCGGGGACAGGAACTTGCGCACGTACTTTGGGTAGTGGGTCTTCTCGTGGGCCTTGAGTATCGTTGACCGGGAGAAGGTCTTGCCGCAGATGGAGCAGCGAAAGGGCCGCTCGCCCGTGTGCACGCGGCAGTGGTCCTTCATGTGGTGGCGCAGCTTGAAGGCCTTGCCGCAGAACTCGCACTTGAAGGGCCGGTCGCCCGTGTGCGCCGGCAGGTGGCTGATCAGCGAGCCCACGTCCGGGAAGGACTTGCCGCAGAACTTGCAGAGCACGACGCCGGAGGTCGGGTCCGAGTGGACGGCCGCGAGCTCAAAGTCCATCGGCTCGAGGGGCCCGACCCCGGCGCCCGGCGGGTAGTGCGCCTCCGGGGGCAGCTGCAGCCCGGCCGACTCGAGGCTCAGCTGGGCCTGCAGCTGCAGGTGGGCCGCCTGCTCGCGGTACTTGAGCGACTCGAGGCTGTGCGAGAGGATGTGCCGCGTCAGCTTGCTCTGGTGGTGAAACGAGGCACCGCAGTACATGCACGCAAACACCCGCTCATCCATACCCATCAACTCCTGCAACCAAACAAAATTAAGAACATCAACTTCTTGCGTTTCTCTCTCTCATACGTCTCTCTCTCTCTCTCTCGCTCATGCGCTCGCTCTCTCTCTCTCTCTCTTGCTCTTGGCTCTGCCCTCTCTACGCCGTTCACTACACCCCCCTGCTCGCTCTGGCTCTTCTCTAGAATGAAGAGCCAACACATATCACGCGACATATTGTTCATTGTCTTTCTCTTTGCTCCAGCGTTTTGTAGGTGTGAGTTTTGTAATAGGTGTGTGTTCGTGCTAGTGTGTGCTAGATACAGTGTCGTCGTTTTGCTTTTTTTTTTTTTGGTTAGTACTCCTTTTCCCGTCTCGAAATTTCGCGCAAAACATGTCGCTTTATCCAGCCGCCGGCGGGAAATTTCGAGAGACGGAAAAACAAGGAAAGATTATACATAGGCCGGGACGCGTCGCGAGTCCATCGAAGTTTGCTCTTAAGGTCCGGGGGAAAGTAGAGAGACGAGGGGGTGGGTGGTGAGAGATATATAGGTGTCATGGAGCTCAGACTGATGCGTATTATATAGTCGGCAGTGCAGAGAGTGTCTCGAGTGAGGCGGGCAGTGTGTGTCCGTGTACAAGAGCGAATTTCAAAGTGGACTAGTATATAGTCAAAAGTGTCGTTTTGTAATTGCTATCTCTAGTACTTGGCATCTCTTTTACTTCCTTCGTTCACCAAATTTCTCCTCTCTTATTGTAATTTACTTTGTTCGTTAGCTGCAGTCGAGAGAAGATATTATTAAATCGAGAGCAAAATTGATTTTTCCGCGCCAATTACAGTGAATGCGAAAGGCGAAAATGTATTGTTCGTCAGTAAAAACTAGATCTCCGATTACTGCGTTAAAGTCGTTGAGTTTACAAGCGACTCTATATCTCTGTCTCTCTTTCTATCTTTCTCTATTCGCGATTGCAACTTTTGCTCATTCTCATAACTCTATTTTGGTATATAGAAATATAGCGTCAAAGTTTTCGACGAGAAATCGATCGAAAACCCATTGTTTGCGGTTTTCAGAGTCTAAAAAAAACATCAGTTGTACGAAGAGAGAAATAGATACAGATAAGTATAGAAAGAGAGTATATAGACAGGCGCGTTGTGCGCGTTCCCTTTTACAGAACTGTAGAGAGAAGTAATTCGGTGAACTGTGAGTTTTATTTTATTATTATTATTTTTATCATTATTTACTTTTATTCTTTTTTTTTTTACAAAACGCAAGCTAAATATGTCGTGTAGAGATATAAATATCATTCGTGTATGTACACAAGAGTATGGCGAGAAGTGTCTTCTGCCGCGTTTCTAATAAAATTGACATTTTACTATATATATAATATGCTTTATCATGAATGTACAATTATTTCATTTACTTTTTTGGCTTTGTTTTTTCTATATATATATATATATATACATAGAGGATACACGGCAGCAACACAAGAAGTTGACGCTTATTTTTGTTTGGCGCGCTCGCGGGACCGCTCGTATTGGACGGTCAGTTTGACGATCATTACATTACAACATTGAATCATAAAATTGTAGTTCACATAATCATTTATTTTATCTTTACAATCGGTTTTACGATGATAAAGAGGAAAATAAGTAGTGATAATCAACAAATGCGTGTAGTACAAAATTTTCTAATTAGTAGGATGAAAAAAACAGTATAGAGTAATAAACAATCGAACAAAAACATCTCAGCAGCAGGAGCCACCCCAAAGTCCAAACTCTTTCACGAGCTCAGAGGAACATAACAAAGTTTTCTCTTTTATCATTTTAAGCAACTGTACATAAATGTGATATATAAGTTCAAGTCCCCTTGTCCCCAACTCTAATAATAGCAACTACCCTTGCGTGTTCATGGACTTTCGAACGGCGTTTGTTCTTATCTTTTTTTTTTCTTTCGTTATACTTTTGCGATGCATCGCAAATTTGCGACGCATCGCTAGGTATAAACATCGGAGCAAAGGCAAATTGCATTCAACGCAAACAGCAACCGAAAGACAAATATATAATAATATATAGAATATAATAATATATATATGACAATGTGACAAAGTAAGAAAGTAAATGATATATGCGTAGTACGTACTGGATATATGTTGACAAAGATGTTTTATTTTATAAAAAATCTTTTTGAACGACACATGTGGATGTACACGAACGGTATGGAGTGTGCACGTGTGTGTATATATATATATATATGGATGCGTGCACGTTTCTGGGTTTTCTCTTTCTGTATTGATTGTTGTGCGTGTATGTACAGTGATTAAGACGGAAAGGTAAAAGAATAATCGCGAACAGAAGGATAATTGGCTACTTTTTAATTTGAAAATTAAAGAGAATTTTAATCCTAAGTGACATCGTGCGTACGGTGAGAAATTCGCATTACTTTATAGTCTGAGAACAAATGAAAAGGTGTCTATATCCGATCCCGAGTGCGTGGTAATTTTACTATAAGAATATATGTATATATAGAAAGCTGATGTGAAGAATATAAGAAAAAAAAGAAAGTCAACTTCTTTGGTATAAGATAAACTATCACAACGACGTTTCTCTCGTATTAATTGTTAGTAAAGGGTGGTGTAACGAAATTCGCGCGTCGACAATGCTTATTTAATCGGCAGAAAAGAAAGAGAATAGCTAAAAAGTTCGCTCGCGGGTTTCGCAGTGAGCAACAGGCACACCGTTTCCAATTGTCCATCGCGCGCGCGTGTATACACCTCTGCTGCGCCTCGATCGATTACCACGGAGTCTTTCGCGACGCGTTTCGACTGCTTTCCCTATCTCAAACTTTTCGCGCGTTTTGCCAAGCGATCGCAACCTTTCGCTAGTTCGCGGCTCTATGCTTTTTTTTCCTTTCGTCGGACTTTTCTTTATCCGCGTCAAAGAGAAACGCGCAGGCGGGCGAATTCATCAAGCGGAAAAGACTTTTGCGACTTTTACGTATACACACATATATATATATATATATATATATATATATAACACTGCGGTTAAATCGCGTAGGCGACGTTGTAGCCGATAGTACCGCCTGGCTATTTTAGCACGATCCGAGATTTTTTCTTTCCACGTGGCCTTTGGAATTGAAATTTTCGAATCGATTCGAACGGAGAGAAAGAATGTGCGTGAATGAGATTCTCACGCGCGTGGGTGCACGTCCACACAACTAACTGGTCGTCGCTTATATATATATGTATGTGCGGTGGAGGAGCGAAAGAAAAAAGGTGACGCGCGCCAGTGGATGGGGCTTCCGCGTGAGGGAGGAGGCGAATACGTGAGGCTTTGATAAGAAAGATAAAAGAGTAAAAGAGAGAAAATGGGATGCACATATAGAACTACGGCAAAGTAGGCAGCGGGAAGCTGGACTCGAGACTCTATACATATTTTTATTTTTTATATTCTTTACTTTCGACTCGTTCTGCAGTCGTGCAAAATATTGTATTGTTGAATCTCGCCGCTGTTGAATTTAAATGGCACTCATTTGTAAGGATCGAATAACTTGGCGAGAATATTTTGTTTCCGAACTACCATATCTTTTTTTTTTTCCTTTGAAGTAAGTACCCGACGTTCGTAATACTTTGTTACAACATTAATACACTTTCAAATATCGCCATTTAAAATTCTTACTTTTCAAATAAACATTTAGCTGTATTTTAAATTATGAGTTTATAAGTTAATACATTCGACTTTGAAAAACTTTAATTCCGTATCACTAAATTTTATCAGACAAATTGTGATAAAAAATATGGTAGACTCGCGATGATTTGATAGAGAAATAATTCTTATTGTGCAAAAATAAAACGAATTCATTGACTATGCTGAATTTTATCATGACTATAAATTATAGTGTTCCTTCGAGTTGTGAAAAGTGATGGCATCGTTTTCTACAATAATACAACGAAACCCCGAGTCTTTTAGAGGTTCGAACGAAGAAAAAGAGCATGAAAATTTGTTCGAACATAAGAAAACTCGGCGTGAATGTGTGCAGCGGACAGCAAAGCTCTTGGGCACATGCAGCAAACCCACATGCAATGAACTTTTAATCTCAATTTGCAAATCCGAAATACAAATAATCTTTCATAGTGACATCCACATAATTATCGATCAAACTATCAAATGCAAGTGACGCGCTCTCTGTTTGCGCGCGATACTACGAAAAGGTATTCCGGAGAGAACGTAAAGCAGAGTTAATTGTACGCGTATGACTCGCGTTCTTCCGACAAAGTCGAACAGTGCAAAAGGAAAAGAGAACCGCCCGGCGTTTGGCGAAGGGTCGGAGCGCTAAATAATTTGTGAATATACTCTACGACGGAAAAAGGAAGTGAGATAAGTCAGATCGCGACGCGAGAACTCATGTGATGCAATAGACAACACATGGTAGTACGCACGCGCCTGTAATTATATATGCATTGTCGCGCGGACGAAAATACGCTGCATTATCATCTGCAACCTAACGACCTTGCGAGCGGTGTAGTCGCACGATTGCAGATGCGAGTGTGTAAGACCGAGAGTCAAGAGTCGAGAGTCGGGCGATATACAGATTAATATAGTAAGACAATGAAAGAAAAAAATGAAAAATAATAATAAGAATAATAATAATAATAATAATAATAAGAATATAGTAATAACAATAATAATAACAATAACAATAATAATGATAATGATAATAATATTGACTGTATACTGTTATATATGTATATATAATATTAAATATGTATATTTATGCAGAGCAGAGAGAAATACAAGAACAAGAATAATCGATAAGATATCCAAGTTGGAAAATGCAAGAGGCTCACTTACCGGATCCGGCGGCAGTCGGTAGTCGCTGGACATTTCGCTGCTCGCGCTCCGCTCCTCTGTCGACCTCTCCCAGTCCACTTCCTTTTTCAGAGACTGCGAAAGGACACGTTACAGTGTTTAGATCGTTACGCGTCGATTGCCGCCTGCGGGCTTCCGAATATATGCTACCGCTTCTTTTTTTTTTATTCCTCGCGCCGAGATCTTTGAAATCTCTCGGCTCTGTACACGCGGCCTTTCGGTTTATATGGGAATACATTATATGCACGAAGACTTTTCTCAGGGTGTCGTCGTGAAATTCATGGTAAAAAAATGCCTCGCAGATAGTAAACGTAGAGGATATTGCTACAGAGTGGCTTTGATACTCCTCTTCATTGCGGGGATAAAGTCTTTAGAGTATTTCTTGGCTCTATTTACTTATGATTTTAGTGTTTCTTTTGAAATAGCAATGCATGGAAAAATACCTTATTTTTATTTATTTATATCGTGAAAAAACAGGTAGTTTATTAATAATCTTTTTTTTTATTTTTACGATGCAATAATTTTATAATAGTAGCGCAATAAAAAGAGGAATTGCCTGGATAATCTTTTTTAAAATAGTTTCTTCATATAAACAACTGTGTCATCTACTTTATGCGGATGAGATCAACTTGTAGTTTTTGGAATGCTACCGGAGTACTGTCAAATGATACATAAAGGAAAGGAGTGAAATGACATAGACCTGTAAGTATTGCACGCTAGAAATATGGGACCTTGTGTTTTCGACACAGTTCACGACTTGAAATTTTGCTGTTTAATCTTTTCTGCAGATACAATAAGTAGCCTATAACGGGACTTTTGTATTTGGTATATATTAATATTTCGTATATTACATTGTGGAAATATGAACACAAATATTTAATATGAAATTATAATTTTAAGAATTTTAATATCATCGTCGATAGTTATAACTTCATTTTTTTTATAAAAGATTGAACTTCTGTTAGAAATTGTAATCTGATAAACTACATTCAGATATTTTTTAAGAAAATAAAAAGTTCAGGTAAAAGTTGATCAAATAAATATATTGTTGACAATTATTGCATTAAATAATAATTTATGAAAATTTAAAAAAAAAGAATAATTCGAAAATTATAATACACATAAGCATATATAATATAATGTGCATATATCTATCTGTATTTAATTAATTCATAGCATTATCTGATGTACAAATTTCAATACTCTATTGGGGGGGTATGAATTAATTATTAATTAAATGATAAATATACTTGATATTATATTAAAAAAATAAAACAAAAATTGTAATCGAACTGTTAATATTTAAAGTTATTTATGTTTACTATTTGCGTAGAATTATGTACCAGAATTTAACAACTTGTAATTTTTAATCATAAAGGAAATTACTTTCTTTACACGATATTCTATATACGCAGTCGAAAATGTGTAATACTAATCTAAAGTTGTGTTTTTATTCTACACATGATTTTCAACCTTGTATTATTGAATTTTTCACATTGAAATTAATTTTAACAAGTATATGGTGCCGAGTTAAAGTATTATTTGCACAACGAAAATAGTTTTCTAGTAAATAATCAATAGAAATAGAAATACTTCAATAGAAAAATTATACTCGAAAATATCCGCGTATCAGATTTGTTTCAAGATTAAACAAGATAACATTGAAGCGAAAGCAACTAATTTTTTGCAAAATGTTTATTTTATTCATGTTTATACATGGATACCTTATTTATTATTTTCAAAACACTTTCAAAATCAATATCGTTGTTTTATAGTTGTCGTGTACAGTTGTCTAAATCATTTAATCCATTTAAATATGATTATTCAAACTCAGCTGTTAAATACAGTTTATTCTATGTTAAAGATAAACCAAGATTTATTTTTAAAATTTGTCTTTATTTCTAAATATTCTTAGAAATCGTGTAGAGGAATCGAATTAAGTATTGATAAGATGTATATAGCCATCAAATATATTTTTTCTGCATGTGCGTATGACGTGTCATTTTTTGCAAAAACTATAATTGATAAAATGGACAACAGAGGGTAACAATATTAACTTTTAAATTCGAACATTAAATAACTTATAGAATATTTGTATAAAGAAAGTAAATGTATTCTCTATATCATATTTATAATCGCAAAAAATTATCCCTGATAGGATTGTACAGAAATTAGCCAGTTCCTAACCAAGAAGTACTTATTCGTGAAGATTCTGGTAAGGGACTGGTCAAGTTTTGTACAGTTTCTACTAAGGATATAAATAATAAATTATACACTATTTGAGTATTGGCATGAAATAAATTACTACTTTTCTGATGAAAATTCAAATTTAGCGTTGCATTAATCTCTTGGGACAGTAGCAATTGCTCATTTGAATAATTTACATGAAAAATAATATATCATATTTTATTATTGTTATTCATTTGACAATATTGTATATTATTTCATTATTAGATCGATATGTATAAATTATAGTGGGGAGACATATTGCAATCTCCGTTACATTATTAGATTTGAAAAGTTAATACTCCATAATTATGATAAAAATTGAAAAAATTGACAAACAAGAAAACACAAGATTAAAAATGCAAATCAGTAAAGATATTGAACGATAATAATTCATTTAAGAAAGTAAGAATAATGAAATAAATATACGATAAAAATATTCATGCGAATTCTCAATGTGAACGAAATTTGAAATCTTCGTGCATAAATATAGGCATATGTATAATAGAATGTAGGCAGAAAAAGGCACTCACCAGTGGCACTTGCTGGACAGGCGGCAGGCCGGAGGGGCCCGCCAGGGGCTCTGTGCTGTGCGGGGACGGAAGTCGACTCTGGGGAAGGCTGCCGATGGGTATCGTGACGGGCGTGACGCCGGGCCCACCGGTGTTGTTGCTCAGGCTCATGTCGCTGGGCCCGCTGTGGGCGGAGAGCGGGCTGAGCGAGCCCCGCGTCTCCTCGAGGCTGGCCGCGGAGTCGGAGTCGCGCCGGGAGCGCGGCCGGTCGAGGGCCAGGGGCCCCGGACACGGGCTCGCCGTCCTCGTCGCCGGCGAGGCCGGGCACTCGGTTATGTCCACGTCGTCCGCGTCCTCGCAGTCGTTCTGCACCCGCTGCTGCAGCTCGCGCTGCTCCCGCTGCTCGCGCAGTTCGCGCTGCTCCCGGTGCTCGCGCAGCTCGCGCTGCTCGCGGTCCCGCTGCTGCTGCGCCGCCGCCGCGGCCGCGGCCGCCTGCAGCTCCCGCTCTCTGGAGCCCGTCTCCCGTTTGTCGCGCTCCTTCTCCCGGTCCCGGTCCCGGTCCCGCTCCCGGTCCCGCTCCCGGTCTCTGTCACGGTCCCTGCAGTCCCGGTCCCTGTCGCTGTTCCGCTCGCGCTCCTTGCCCTCCTTGCTCTCGGCCCGGGGCCTTTCCTCGGGCGCGTCCTGCGGCGCGGGCTCCGGGGCCGGTGTGCAGCTGGCGGCCGTCGCCGCCGTCGTCGAGGACGATGACGACGAGGCGGAGGACTGCTGCTGCTGCGTGGGCGGGGCGGCCTGGGACTGCTGCTGCTGCTGGGACTGCTCGTCGCGGGCGGCCTGCACGGCCGCGGCGTTGATGTTGGTCATGTCGGCGAGGCCTTTGACCTTGAGGCTCTCGGCCGTCTTGAGGAGGGCTGACAGCTGGCAGTACTCGACGTTGACCTCGCCCTTGTACATGAAGTCGACGAGGGTGCGCAGCTCGGCGAAGCGCACGTCCTTCAGGATGACGATCGGGTGGCGGTTGGGATGGTCGAGGAAGAGGGCCTGAAAGTAGCTCGAGCACGCCGAGAGTACGACCTTGTGAGCGCGTATGGACGGGCCCTCCGTGCACGCCAGCGTCACGTCCACGAGCGACTCCGACTCCAGCAGCTGACTGAACACACCCAGCAAGTTGCTCTGATGATTGTTCCACCTCAGGCAGTAATGCTCACTTCCCATGTCTGTACTGCCCACAACCCTGCTGCAACAAGCATCAAACGCACAGTTTTACTTTTTTTCATTATTTCGACTCTTATTATATGTGTATGTGTGTGTATACGCGTACGAGTTGCTCGCGCTTTGACAGCTCGAGACTAGTTATTAAAACCTGAGCTTTCCTCGTTTATTTTGGGGCTTTTTTACGCTTGCTCTTTGCTCTGCATTAATTTGCGACAGGCGCCAGCTCTCCGCACGTAACGGAGAGATAATAATAGCACTGACATGTTACTTTGCTCATGTTGCCCGGTCAGGGAGGTGTGCATGTATGGACGAGTTGTTTTTATTACAGAATTGTGTTTCTCTATCGATTTGTACCTTATAATTAGATTACAGCGTGCCGTCTTATGAGATTTAAACTTGGATTACTTTCAAGATTTTCCATTTTATGAAATGTAAATTACCGTTAATCAAAAACTACAGTTTTATACACAATTTAGTGTTAAGTCAACTTTTAGATTTATTGGAATACTAATATACGTTCTCGATTTCATTTTTAAAGTATATTTTAAGACAAAGTCAAAAAGATGTGAACTTTGCACCTTTAATAACTGGCTGACTATAGACAGTTTTATTATGTTTTAATTTTCAAGTGATATTTAAAAAAAATCGTATTTAATTGCAGTACTTAGTGTGTTAAAAATGACGAATAGCTTAAGTTATTTAATGTCGATAACCAACAATTAGAGTAATAA
>JAYJLV010000027.1:6636510-6651163 GCA_036873485.1 Torymus texanus | reverse complement strand
ATTGCAGTACTTAGTGTGTTAAAAATGACGAATAGCTTAAGTTATTTAATGTCGATAACCAACAATTAGAGTAATAAAATGTAGAAATTTTGCTATGTAACTTTAGTGAAGCAGTGCTGTAATATTTCATTTTAATATACTACTTTTGTTAATAATTATGTTATGGTTCTTTACATTCTGATCGATAAAGCATCGGCGCAGCTAAAAAAAATTTGTTGGAAAAAAATACTTAAACCATTTTGTAAAATATTCTTGGCCTAAATATTTATAACGTTTAAGGGATTTTTTTTACTTTTTTCCTTTATGTATATGTACGTACCTCCGTACACGCAGATATATATGGTTATATAAACAATGTAGACCTGAAGAATATGTAAACTGATTTCTATCAGATATTTAAATCTTAATCTTTTCATATTTACTGAGGCCTCCAGGCTTAAAAAAGTTTTTATTAATTTATCGATTTTCTTTTTACTGTAAAAATTAATTATGAAATACATTTCATGGCTGTACATGTATTGGAAACAAAAATTAAATAGCTATCTTAAAAAAATACACCGATAAGAAAGAAGTTATGTAGATATTTAGTAATGAAAAAAATATACCAACCGTTGTTGAATTTATGTTTTCTATGGGTATACACATATTCCGCTGAAAATTTTACAATTTACTTTCATTTTTTTTAAATTTTGGTTATAGGCAGCCTACGTACATATTGTATGCTGTCAAAGACCATTACAATATAAATTTTCGCTGAGTTCCATAACTAGTTTCTAAGATATTTTATTGTTCCTATGATTATATATTTTCTGCATAGTAGCTTTTTATTTTTAATATTTTGAAGAAATCTTGTTTGTCAAGATAACCAGATATTAAAGTTATAAGTTTAAAAAGGTTTAAATCGATTCTTTGCTATACGTGTTATTGGTTTCCGGGTAGATATGTTAACCACTGGTCGTCGAACTGTTTATTAATTTTTAAACTGAAAACTTCACACAAGATAATGTTCCTTTTGTAAATAAAAAGTAACTATTTATACGTATATATATATATGTACCATTCCATGTCAAGTGTGACAGGTCAAAATTTCAAAATCGCTCAAAATTTATTTAACAGCCCATGGAATCTCAATACGCTTCTTCATGCTAGATGAGTTTGTCCAAAAGAAAACATTGTTCGGATTGTATATATGAATCTACTAAATTTATGCTGAAAAACATTGAATTTTCTTCAAGGTTACATTAGAGGCGAACAAAAACACTAATTTTTGCACTTGATTTTGAATATTTGGCATGTTATATGTACATTTTACGCATATAAATAATTAAATACATTTTATTTGCAACACAAATAGCAAAAAATAGAAAAAATGAGAAAAAATGTGTAGATTGAGTACATTTTCCCAGTTCTTTTCAAAAATTAAAATAGCTGTAACTTATTTCTGGAGAGACATGCGGGTCTATAACTCTACAGAGGTTTATGGTGTAGTATTACATAGAACCTCTGGGAGTTTCAAGAAAATTGGGGGTCCGGAACCCTGAGCCTTTCCTAGTTACTATTGTGTATTAATACAGAAATATTGTTTTTTCACTATTTTTAGCTGTATATAGCTTTTTTCAGCAGCCACATTCCATCTTGAATTAGGTATCGTTTAAGATAATATATTTAGCTATCTTTTGGCCTTTTTTGGGGAAAATACAATGAGCGATATATGTTATATATATATTTACTATAGATAATTTAAAATTATTATTTGTATTACGTAAATATTTTACTTATAGATGATTTAAAATATGATCATAGATTTAAATAGTAATTGACTTTCGATATTAAACTTGAGTAGAATAATGACTTAATTTGATTAATATGCTACCAAACTAGTTGATTTATTTTCTACCTTCTTAGGAATGCCTAAGAGTTCATACAAAAATAAAGATTTTTTAAATATTATTATGGTTGTAGGATTATATTATTGATAACATTTATATATTCACGTTTATATTTTCAAATAATATTCTATAACGCAAAAGAATAATAGCGAACAAATGTTAATTAATTTTGAGAGAGCAATGTACTAACTTATTGACCGTAATTTTTTATTTCTCATTTTTCTACGTCTATTTTAGGTTAAATTTAAATAAGCATAGTTTCTTATGAAATATAAGAAAGCTTAAAAACTACATTTTAGATATTTTTTGTGTAGTAGATAGGGCTCATAAAAAAATATATACACATAAAAAATGTTAATTAATTTCGAAAGAACTATATGTACCATCATATTGGCAGTCATTTTTATTTCACGTTTTGCAACATCCATTGTATTATTTAAAATTAAAATACATATACGAGAATATATATACGTAAAAACATATTTTTTATCAATTTTACTGAATTGATGTTCATATGAGTAGTACACAATAAGAAATATATATATCAAGACACCAATCAAAATATTCCCTTATGTAACCTCAGTCATAAAATGTTCTACGAGGATAATAATCATGCAAAATGGTTCCATAATAGTATTATCATAGTAAATTAATAATTTCATCGCACTAACAAGTAAACCGTCTAGCAAGTAATAGCTTGAAAATAATTCGGACAACGTAGAGAAAAGTGCTCCAGGTAAAGCTCGACGGGTAGAAACGCGTCTAACAATTAAATCGCGGATAATTAAATTAAGCGAACCTTATTAGCCGCGCAACTTTTTCTCTGTTGGTAGCACAAAATAAACAGCCACGTGCACGCCTGTGCGCGCGAGACTTTACGAAACACCTGTTCCGCGGCGACGGTGTTATCTCTCACGTCCACTAGCGCGAGTGAGACGGTAGCAAACGAGTGAACAAGTCGCTCATTCCCCCGCACATAATGAATTATCAATCGTGTATTACACGTGGAACTCTGATAATGCGTTGCGAAGTGCCGCAGTCGCGTCTCGCCGCTTGGCTACTTTATCTGACGCACCAGTCGCTCTGTCTCGCTTGTGCACACCCAGGCGCGCGCGCGCGCGCACGTTACTGCTGCCGTCGTAACAGCTTACCTCTCGGATATTACACCGAGGTATAGCGAGGATGAGGTATATAGTGCTGCCACCGCCGTTACCGCGTACGTACTCGATGTTTTCGCCAATTTATCATCGGTGCAATAGGCGCCTATATGTACACGATCGCATGCATACACGTGTGTGGGTGTATGTGAATGTGGGCGGTTGGTATATGTATGAAAAAAAGAATACTGCGCATAGATATTCCAGCTATTTTCAACCGTCGACATTCGTTTGCTTTCATTTTCTTTGATTTCTCGTGTAATCGCTTTTCCTGGACTTGTTCCTCCGATATTTATTTTATTTTCATCAGATTACGAAACATTATACATACATTTTTCAAACATTGTTACTGTTTGTATACATATGAGAACTTTTTATACAATCGAAATTTGTAAATTATACTGCAAAAATATTTATTTATTTTCTATTCTCATAATATAAAGCGCTTTCAAACGTAATTTAGGTAATTATGTACTAAGCGCTCCCTTCAGTGTTTCAAAAAGACGTTTGGGCCCTAAGTACTTCTCGCGCCAAGAAAATAAACGTGCAGTTAAATTTTAAAGAGGATGGTTAAAATCATAAAAGTAAACTTAGACAATGGACTATGTGGGAAAATGTTCATAAAAATTTGACCCTGTGAAACTAGAGTACAGTCAAAAAACGCTTAAATACATCATTTAAAGGGTAATTTATCAATTTTCAACTTAAAATCGTTAACCTGATTGCTCTTCTTTTCAGAGTACACGTGTATGTGTTTTCGTTTTTCTTATACATTTCAATAAAAGTTGATTATAAAACATATATTTTAAAAACATTATTTTTTAGTTTTTTATTTTAAATTATCAATACAAATGTTGGTAATGATAAAACATAAAACTCAAAATTCACAATTCGCATAGAATTTGAATAATATGTTTAATATCAGCATATAAAATAAAATATTGGATCTCACAATTTAGTAAAATAAACTTGAATACAAAAACTAAATAAACAAAGAATTGTCTATCATTTCTTGTTGAGTAAAAAAACAAAGCTAGTAAAATGACATCAGAAAATATTTTTAGTTCATTACTTCATGATGTACAAAGTATAGTTGACAATCTTATAACTAAAAAACACGTTTGGGTACAATTAAAAAAAAAAGTAAGAATATACATAATATTTACGAAGTTATTTCAAACTAACCATTGAATGTATATACTTACAAATTATATGAAAAATACCAAAATGCCAAAGTGTTACCGCACAACGCGCGTGCATCGAAAGATTCGCGTCATCGTGCGCAACGTCAAGATAGAACTACTACAGAGCGGGAGAGAGAGAGAGAGAGAGAGAGAGAGAGGCAACTGCACTTATTGATTCTTACTTTGGCGAGTAGCTACACGCGTTGTTGCAATACAGCGCGTGTACATCGACGTTATCTTGTGTACGTTGTTTTTTTTCTTTTCTCTCTCGCTAGCTCGCACGCTCGTGCTTTTACACCGCTGTTTAAAAGTGCTGCCGTCGCACAGTACACGCACGCACGTGCGGATGCGTGACCGTCGCAAAAGGGCGCATGCGTGTGCCGTCGTTATAACACGAGCGCGCGTGTGTATGTATATGTATACATGTATATGCGCGTGTATATGTGTGCGCTCGCGCGCGTAGGTGTATATATACGTTTGAAGTTAGAAGGAAGGCGAGTTAGAAGGAGACAGAAAGAGCACAAACGCGCAAGACTTGCACATACACGCATAGTTGCGTGACACATGCATCCGCACGCTCGCGATACTAATTGCGTGCTTCGATTGCCTACTCGATTGTTGCGGTGCGCAAAACACAAAAAAAAACGAGAGAGTGAGAGAGAAGAAAAAACACGCAGGCACGTGCGGTTACAGAAAAGTTCCATATACGCTACTTTATATATCGATTCGAGCTTTTTTTTTCCATCGCTACCGCACTAGCGAGCGGTTTGCTACTACTACTGCTCTGTGCTCGCTTTAATGAAAAGTGCACACGATATTTGCATAAAGGTATTTACTTTGTCATTTGAGCTTTTTATTTTTAAAGCTCCCCGACAGAAGGCGGGGGAGTATAATTAGTGGCTTTGGCGCCTGTGCATTCTGTTTTATTAAGCGCATTTGGAGGAGTCGCATCAGCCGAGGGCAACGCATAACTAGCCAGGGTGATCTATTTTAATAATCCCCGTATACGAGAGTAGGCGTATGGTAGATTGCCTTTTAGCTGGACTTTTTGCCTCGATTACGGGATAAATAAATTTAGCTTGTTTTTCATTGGCTGCGGAAATCAAAGTTGAGTACGGCTAATGTAACTTCATTGCAATATTAATGTAATGGATATAGACCCTTATCAAAACCAGTCTATTTATTATAGAATCTTTTATGAGCAATAAAAATAAACTCCTACTATACGCGTGATATGTACGTATATAGGGACGAGTATTTTTTTCTATGCTCTATCGATTAGTAATATACATATAAGAAGACACTTTATTTGACATCTAGAGATCAAGATTCATTGATTTTTTTAAATTAAATTATACTCGAGCTGAGTCCAAGTCGGTATGTGCCACATAGTTTGTCAAAGTAATATCAAGAATTATCTGAGAATGAAGACTGTACGTAAAATGATAGCTACATTTTATATACAGTTGTAAGATAAAAGAAAAATTGTACGTATTCCTAATAGAGACTTTTTGCATTCACCTGCGTTTTATTCAGCCTTTTGAACAGGTTGTATCAACTTGAACTTCGCGGAAATTAATATTATGCGCGTGAGCTTTTTGGAATCGGATTCCGGAGAAGCCTTCATTCGAGGAAATTTTCTCTTCTCACAATTCAGCGACTGAAAGAAAATATTATAATTAATTTACTTACATTTTCCACCATTTCAACACATCCGTTTTCTTTTTCATATTATTTGCCAGCGGAAGTGAGTTATTTTGAAAATATTGTGTATTTTATTAAGCGGAAATTTGTAGTAAGTATATTGAAAATGTATAAAAGCTTATCAAATAAAAAAAGCTGCAATTTATAGAATCAATTCGAATGATAATCGTTATCAGAACTGCCTGCAGCAATAACATATTTAACTCTAAATCTCAGAACGCAAGCACTTTTAGAGCGCTTCCAACAGCGCATACATTATACGACAAACTCGTATGCGAAAGAGTGCAACGATATGCTAATTTGCGAAGGGTTGTACAAAATAAAAGAGAGTGGGAAAGAGAAGGAAAAATATTGCCAGTCGTGCGCGGTTAGGAAACGAGACTATGGCGGCAGCTCGACTGAATGATTACTGGCTGGTCAGCATAATGAGAGATGGGCATACGAACTTGTATTACGCGCGTTTCGCGCGTGCGTTCCGAGCGCCCGGGGTACTTATATTATTTTTTTTCGAAGTCAGATACCGGGAATACGCTTTGCTTATGCAACTCTCGCCGTGTTTGAAAAGGTGTTCTGTGCCAAGGCCTGCTTTTCGTACGAAAAGAATACGAAATGTCTCAATCCTTTTTCGTTATCTGCGCCCACGCGAGCTTCTCCGGAACACATTATCATAAACAACTTTTTTTTTCATAGAAAACGTCTGCTAGTTTCGGCACATCCTATAGTCAATGTGGACCTCGTTATTAGTTTTGCAACGATTGGTACAATGCTTAATACTTTAATAATAATACAAATATAAAAACAATAATTAATTTATATTAAGCTTTTATAGTGACTTTACATTATTTTATCATTGAGTTTCGTCAGGAGTGACAATAAAGTTTAAAAAAACTTTTGTTTTCTGAAATAATAAAATGTATTTCAATAAAACATTTAAAATATGGTTTACTTTATACAACTCATAATTTTGATTCATATATTGGAATTTAAATTTTCACTGAGAAATTACAAGGTATTCTCTGTTATTACCATGTTGAATAGTGAAAAAATCAGCGTAATCTTATTATAGATACAATATTATCAGGTATAAATATAAATATCATCTTATAAAATGCTAAACTTTATTTTAAACGAAAAACGGCTACAAACCGAGAATATTGTAAATATCTATTTATTATCCTCTATAAAGTCCATATATAAGTGTGTAATATATATCCCAGCGGATAGTTTAATTTAAATGTCGACATGGCAAAACCTCGAACCAAAACCAAATGTTAGGTATTTTTTTTTTTTTTTTTTTTTTTTTTTCGAGAACTTCTGATATATACCTAACACGCAGTTAGCAGTTCTCGAATCGTGACCTGCCGTAACGCGTATGCCGGGCCGCCGCGGTGTACACGCATACATGCGCATATACATATATACACACGCATATGTATATACTCATGTACAAGCGTGTGTGTGTGTGTGTGTGGGAGGGGGGTGAGGGAGGTGAGCATACATCTTATCTATCGATCTGTTTCCAACTAGTCACGGAAGTTGGGTTGCACCGCGGCGCACCGAGGTACATAAAAACGCGCGGAGCCGCGTGCTACAACTGCACGACACTGCTATATACAGTGAGCGAGCCGTGCAAATGCGGCAAGACGCGCGCGCGCACGACGCAGCACAAAATTCAGCGCAGACCGCGCGAAAAATGGCCGATCGTTAAATCTCGTTGCGGTTCGTTCAAAGCCCTCTCGGGCTCTTATCTTTCTAAGTGCTCCCCGCGTGAATCTAGTTCGTGAAAGAAGCCTCGAAGTGGCATTATTGACTAAGAGAATGGGAATCATATGTACATGATGGAGTGGTAGTTGTCATTTTCGACTGATTACATTACAAAATTTATATCACTTTGAATTTAGATTTTTTAGTAGCTGGTTATGATATTGTACTGTTACATTGTTTATTACGTTGCGTGCATCAAAATGTTACATTTTTAATAAATACAAAGCTTAAAAATTGTTTAGTAACATAGTATATATGACTAATCACTGTTATGAAATCTGTGAAATTTAATAAAAAAAGGTATATTTTCATTGAGATTTAGTTTATCTCGTATTTTGATGCTGCCGCAAGCACTACCGGAATCACTAAAAACTACTCAGTTATGTAGGAGACGTAAATCGAATACTTATTTTGCTTGATTTCACGATTATGGTCTGATTATCGTATGTCTCATAATTTCCGGACTCATTATGTTAACTACATCGATCAGTTTGTAAGATGCCGTAATCATGTCTCTTTTCTACAAAAGTTTATGAGGTCTTTTTAAAATGTACAATTTTTATTAAATGTTTTCTGTACTTTTTAATTAAAATAATTTGAAATTTTTATTGCGCATATAATTGTACAATGCAATGACTTTTCTCTAATAATCTCAATGTTACCAAGATAGCAAAACATAATTTAAAAAAAATACATGTTTGGTTGCATGACCAAACAAAAGCGATAGTGAATCCAATATTACAAAATAGAAAAAATATATTTATAACTTTGTGCTTTTTCTGATACATTTCAAATAAAAAGAAAACGCAAATAAATCAATTAGAACAATCGAAAAGTAAATATATAATGCATCCATCAATACAATCGTAAATGGATTTATGATGGACATTTTTGTTAAATAAAGTATTTTGATTTGAACTACCTCCAAATGTAAGTTTCTAATATTTTTCCAACGAACTTCTGTTACAAACTTCTATTACGACTTTTCTATTACAAATCATCGTTTAAAGGGAAGCAAAAGATGTTCAAGTTGATTAATGATTTAACCAATGTGTCTATGTGTTGCAATAGAATATTTATAATGTTTAAATTGAAGTTCCTGTATAGTTGAAAGAAATTTTCAATATGCATGATCAGAAAAAAATTGGATCAGAAAACATTTAATAAAAATGAAACTACTTCATGCGCCGAAAAACTTTGAAAATGAGTAATTCAAGTTTGTGCAAATTATTTTAGCCTGATTGCGTAACCAACTAACGGACTGTCAAGATTTTTTTCCCAGCCTGTCATTTAAAGTTAATCCATCAAGATCGAAGTGTATCTAGAACTTTATAACTTATATTTCTAATGTTTCAATTAACATTTATTAATTTCTCTAACCATGAAGTTGAATAATGTGATAAAGAAAAAGATTGGAATAATTATTCGGTTTGAATTTTATTGTCTTAGAATGCCGACGAAAGGAAAAAATTAAGGTGTCTGCAGAGTAGGTGGTAATCTTCAAGTTGTAAAATAGAGCATTCCGCCATGGTGATGGTACAGTGCAAAATACCGAAATTACATGGCTTCACGTCGCCGGCGACGGGGCGCCGACACCTGTTTTTCCCGCCACGCGCGGAGAAGACATGGAAAAGGCATTGGTCGCTGGTTCCCTTCCCTTCACTCCTTCTCTCTTGCGCACTCACTGTGAGTTACGTAAGGCGCAGAAGCGCGGGCGAGTTATTTATGTGATTTTAGAGGTTTTCTTCGGGTCAATCCGTTTATACTATATAACAGCACGGCCGTGTGGGACACGCACGCATGCTCTCTCTCTCTCTCTCACTCTCTTTCACTCTCTCTCTTTCTTCTCTGTCTCTCGGTGTAGACACGTATACACGTATATACGCGCCCTTTGCGCAATCACCTATCGCGTTCATTTGCTGTGGGCACTCCCGTGAGGAAAGTTAATTTGCAAGGGCGTTGATTCTTTTAATTTCTATATATGTGTATAAAAAGAGTCGCCGTGCTTATGATTTTCTTCGCAGGTTATCGCGTTATTTTTCAGAAGAATGCGTGGATACTTAGACACGGCTAATTAGTAATGTTTGTAGAGTTTGTAGCACAATAATATTTAGAGGAAATGAGGAATCGGGTCGGGCTGAAATAAATTAAAAATGCATAATTTCGCGACAATTAATACCAACTTGCGTCAGCGTAAAAAACCCCACGAAACAAGGGAAAAGCTGAGGCAAGTTTACTCTGTTCAATAATCTTTTACAAAAGGTACAACTTGCTTACAACAAATATACGGAAAAATAATTACAATAAATAATTATAATATTACACACACGATCAGCTGAGTATAAATTATGAGAGTCCTTTTACCTGGCGAGATTCTGCTTCTGGCCTATGGCTGGTGGTTAGACCGCCCGCCGTACGAGTAACCGATATCTGACGCAGACGCCGGGCGCGTCTGGGTGGTTAAGACCTGGTGCATTACCGTGCCTCGACGTCTCGAGAACGGGTACAGCCCTCCCACAGTAGCGGCCTAGAGCAGTGGGAACGACTCACCGTAAGTAAAACCGGAACACGTTTGAGCGTAGGGTACGCCGAACACAGACCCGCCTATAGGCTTCCGTCCACTTACTCACAACACACGAAGACTCAAAAGAGATACACTGTCCGCATGAGGGATGACTCGTTGCGGGTTAAAATAACGGGCCGAGTTCGAACTTCGGAGAGTGAGGACTCTCGTAGAACTAACCAAAATTCTATCCGTTTTGTTGATCTCTTGGTAAAGGTGGTAAAACAAGCCTTTCTATAAGGACACTTTTCTGCTCACGGGCGCAAAGACTAGTACTTCTCCAGGATCGTTACCGTCGGCAGGGCGCCAGATGTGTTGCAGGTATAGGCGTAGGAGAACACGCCGATCGAACGAAATGTGCGGTTTTTTTTTTTTTTTTTTTTTAATAAACGAGCTCGGTTTTTCCTTTCTCACTCGTTTGATTTTATTACTCTCATTTATCCGGAAAAAGGTTTGTGAGAGCACGTATAACAAGCCGAAACAAGATGTTGATAAATTATAAACTAAAATAGCGTAAAAACCGTGAACAAGTATAGGAGCGGGTGAAGGACATATTAGCTACTGTATACCAAGATGATTGAGTACTGGGCATATTATTGGACTGTACTATTATACTATTAAGCTATTTAAAATTTTCAAAACAAATTTATAATGTTGATTTGCTTCTTATATCATGCTATGTGCGAAGTTAAAACATGTAAAAACTGCTTTATTGTTGATTATAAAATTGAATAATTGTTTTTTTTTACATTAACTTTGTTTAATTAGGGGTGATGAGTGAAAAGTAGTAACAGAGTCATGTCTTTGCAACTAGAATTTTGAACGGTAATCTATGGTAAATTTTCTTTAAATCTTTTACCGCACATAGGTGCTGTCTATAATGAATTTATAACGAGTTGATATGAAAAATTAAATAATTTAGGAAAATACAATAAAATTGAAGACAAAATGTTCCGCGTAATAAATTTCGAGAAAACTATCAATAATGTATTTCTCTTCATAAATAATGGATCAATAATGTAATAATAATAATAATGCTGAACATAACGTATGCCAAATTTAATTAGTATTATTAATTTGACGAATAATTAAAAAGTATAGCAATTGAGGGTCTGGAAACTAAAAGGGCACATAGACCGAATCGGGCGTACAAAATATTGTCCAACTCGATCAAATTTTAAAGGAGAGTATTTTATTCCACAACTTTTTTGTGTTGGGACCATGTCAAAATTTTTTTTCGTTTTTAAGTTATAAACAAAAAACACGAATTTCGTCAATACTGTTTTCTTTTCAAATGCCGAATTATTAAAATATCAAATCAAGAAATCGCGAGTCTTTGTGTTTGAAGACAAAAGTTGTGTGACGAACTTATTGAAATCGAAATTCTGACTACATAGTATTAAAATATAATAGTTTAAGAAGTTTTTTGTAAAGTTTCAGATCTCTAACTAATAGTTATTTAATATCTTAATTAATATTTAATCTAATGACAATAAATCTGAAAAATGATGATATAAAAGTGAAGCTACGGTTGAAAACTAATGTCAAAATAAAATATACACTTTCTTACATGTACAATTGTTCATTGTTTATTAATACATATATATATAATATATCTATATAAATACAGTCTCGTTAGATCTTATAATTTACATTTTTAATCTCCTTCAAGTACTAAACTTTTTTCGCTTTTTTACTTTTCGTACCAATTTGTTTAGAATTTTTATGATTAATTATTTACTGTCACTTTATTAGTTTTTGTATCCTACTCTTCTTTTTTTACTTTTTTATTTGTGCTAATCTGTTCTTCTATCTATTTTTTTACTTTTACTTTTTCGATTTTATGTCCCACTTTTTCGAAGTGATCAACGAAATAACTCCTTTTTTCTGGACTTACGTACCTTAGTAAACTTTCAACATCTTTTCTTTTCTCTTTTGCTAACCCAACAATGAGTGAAGAAATATTATCAAGAATATCTAAGTCGATAATAGGCTTGATCTCACAAGAATCTCGGCGGGCTTCATAATAAACTTCAAAAATATCAACTTTTTTCAACCGTATAGGTTCACTTTTATATCATCATTTTTTCAGATTTATTGTCGTTAGATTAAATATTAATTACGATATTAAATAACTACAACTAAATATACTCATAAGTAAAAACAAAAAATGCTGTCATTTGGCAACTGTATTAGTTAGAGATCTGAAACTTCACAAAAACTTCTTAAACTATTTTATTTTAATACTATATAGTCAGAATTGCGATTTCGAAAAGTTCGTCACACAACTTTTGTCTTCAAACACAAAGAGTTGCGATTTCTTGGTTTGATATTTTAAAAATTCGGTATTTGAAAAGAAAACAGTTTTAAGAATTCTTACTTAAACTAAAACTCGCGGAAGAATGTGTAGAAAAATTTCAAAGCTAAATATACAATAGAAAAAATATGGCGACGAGTTGAAGTGAAAAAAGCATTGAAAAAACGTATTGACGAAATTCGTGTTTTTGTTTACAACATAAAAAAAAAATTTTGACACGGTCCCAACACAAAAAAGTTGCGGAATAATATACTCTCCTTATTCGAATAATTAAAATTAAGATTTGAGCACCTTCAAAATTTGATCGAGTTGGACAATGCTTATACGCCCGATTCGGTCTATGTTCCCTTTTAGTTTCCAGACTTTCAATTGTTCGATTAATTATAGTTATTACATATTCTATGAAGTGTCAATGTGCATTAATGCAGAAATGCAATACGTATTGCGTTCGAAGTACAACTTTCTTTGTGATAATAATGAATGATAAATTTTGAATTATTTTCAAGTGCACATGAAATTATTAAAAGCAATAAATATCGCTTGGAAAAAAAACTACCTATGCTACATGTCAATTAAAGGAAACTGTGGCATTAGAAAATTGACAAGCAAAATTTATTATTACACGCATGCCCGACTGAAGTTACTACACCGTAAATTTCAATTATACACCTTACGAATTTCCGCATTAATCTCCGCGTATATAAGTGTTTCGGCGCTCGAGAGCGCGCGTACCCTCGTGCTGCAAATTTAGCTTCGCGCGAACGGCAACACGATTTCCCGGCGCGCAAAATTTGTCGTCGTAAATATATCTCGCGCGTGCGACTGCAAAGCCGTACTGTACGCATGCGGTAAGTATCCGCAAATATGCGCAAGTTTTCGCGCGCGCATCTGTATGGTCTCCCGCGCGCACTCGGCAATGTCATACGCGTATGTACAAGAGAATGGCTGAAAGATGCGGTTGTATCGATGGTACAAGTGCAAAGAAACGTGAGATACGATCAAAAAGAGTATTTAATTTACTTGTTTTATTATTATTACATCAAAAACTTGTTTATCATATTATGGGATTAGGTTTCTCATCAAAATTTATTAATGAATTATAATAATTGTATCTTTTTATGAAATTATCTTTGAAATAAATTTAATAATTTTCATAAAATACGGTCGTAAGGAATGAGAGTTATTTTATTCTACACTCGACCAAAATGGCCACCTTTTGCCCCCGATAATCGGGGCAAAAGTTGCATATTTCTCGCAAATCTCATTTGGGGGTCAAACTTAAAATTTGCGGGTAAAAAGTAATTTTTTTTTTTTTGGGTGGGATCTGCAAAATTCAAATTTTGAATAATAGTATAATACATAATTAAAATTAAGGAATAATAACTTCAATGTTAATTTCAACTAATTTTATCTTTAAAAAGAAGATTGTAACAATATCAAGGTTGAATAAAACCTTGTGTATGATAAAGGTCGCGTCTCGCAGCTCGCGTTTGTTGAGTATGCTCGAACGCTCCCGATACATAAACTCACGTAAATTACATAACCCTCTCTTACGCTGAGTTATGAGAATATATACAAAGTAAATACTTATAACAAATTTTGCTAGACCTACAATGATTCACAGAATAGCTATTAAATTTATTTTTATTTTCTATTTAGATTCATTCAATGTCTAAAATATATAAATCACATTTTTTATTCAGAAGTGTATTAAAATAAATTCAAAAAATTATTTTTTATGTGATTTCTATTTTATATTATTATTTTTTCTTTAAAATACTTAATTGAAAATTAAAATTATTAACATACCATCTACTCTATGCCCGCGTAACAGTTGATTGGCCATATTGTAACTATTGCAATATCAATCTTTTACTGTAATAAGATGAAGGGTATGACTAAAGATAGTAATTGAACTGTATATATATATATATACATATATACTGTAGGATTGGTCAGTTTGAAGAGAAATTTCTATATATACGTATGTTATTTGGACACTTTGGGGAGACGATGGCACTTTGAAGAGATTTTTGGCAGTTTGAGGAGATCGGCTAGTATACGAATTGGGCACT
>JAYJLV010000027.1:6602714-6615022 GCA_036873485.1 Torymus texanus | reverse complement strand
CGAGACTCGTCTATATATATATATATATATATATATATATATATATACACCATCCCTTTATGTCGGATTGCACTCTGCTGTTATTAAGCTACGTGTACGCGCATATATCTACACACGCGCGTGCGCCGCGAGAATCGACGTTTATGGAAAAAAAAGGAATGCCCTACACACGGAAACGCGTGCGCGGGGATGGAGCTGTGTAAAAATGGACATACATCGTATCTATAGATCCCGGTTATAGTGATCAAACGGTGTAGTGTGCGTGCATTGTTCTCAATATTGGATGTACATTGATGTTGCGCATGCATGCTCGTTCAGCGTCGAGTCTTGTATACGCGTGTCGTGGCTATTTTCTTTATTTCTAAATGAAACAGTATAGCGGTAATAAGAATAATTTAAGATAATTTTTTTGAAATAACTAGCTTTGTTCTTCTTTTTTTTTAATTTCATTTTTAATGTTATCCACTTATACTTGCCTCTATAGTTCATATATAGATTCTAATTATACCATTATGGTTGAGCTGTTTAGATTCGAACTTTATCAATATATAAATCACTAACAACATCATTACAAAAGCCATTCAAATTCTGCGCATTTTTTTTTTTTTTAATTGTTACTTTGAACACTACAGCTTTTCCCCCATCTATAATATACAAGTCATTTTTAAGATTTAAACTATAGCGTTAAATAAATATATATAGAGAACGTATGAAGAGAAAAATAAAATAAAAATACACTTGAACCATTTTATTATTAAAGTCAGTAACCTATCTGGAATAATCATAACTGTCATACAAATTTGAATGCTTCAAAAATAGCATCATTTTTATGAATTCATCTTAAAAAAGTACACGCTTGGTAAAATAATGAAGAATTGATTTTTTGTTGTTTACGATTGCATCCGATAGTAGGCGGACAACATTATTCAGTAATATTTATTTCTTGTGAAGTAAGACTTAAAAACCACCAGATGTGATGCTCATTTACTACATAACTCCATTGTATTGGAGACGCGAAACATCAAATTTATAAAGAAAAAGAAAACGAAGGCAAGTTTGGTATAAGATGAATCTCCTGTATATCTAAGCATAAAAATATATACTATTCATTCTCTTCTATTAAAGCTGTGACGAAATGTAAGAGTAATATTGAATTGTTAAAAAGCGATGAACTTTGAACATCCCAAATTATGGTCTAGGGCTATGGAAAAATTATTTGGAAATTCTAATAAATCGATTGATTGTTCTTTGAAAGATTTTAAACCAGATGAGTTAGAAAAGGCAAATAAGTATTGTATATACCTCTCAATACTTTGATTAAGAATTTCGATCAACTTGAGCGCTTTCATTTAAAAAGTCGCGCAGATTTTCATCACGCCTTGATATATAAAGACTGGTGCGTTCTTGGAGGGAAGCTCGCGCGATAAATTTCGATAAGAAGCGACGCGGTGCAACGCGTGCATCACGGACGGGGGGGAATGAGATAGAAGCGCGCGTGTGCGGGCGCTCAGCGCAAGAAGAACAAGGCCAAGACTGAGTGAAGACGAGAAAGAAAGACCGCAAGCTCGCGTCGTCGTCGTCGTCGTCGTGGTTGCAGCGGTGTCGCCAACTCCGGGGCTTAGTTTATGGGGGCCCCCGAAGTTTACGTAGAGACATCTCCGCTCGCCATCCTAACCTCACCTCGACGTTCTCTCTCTCTCTCTCTCTCCCTCTCTCTCTCTCTCTCTCCTAGGCGCCAACCTAGCCTAGGGCTGCGCGCGTAGGAGGTGGAGAAGGTGGAGAAGAAGGCGAGGGAGAGCGAAAGAGGTATATATATATAGAGAGAGAGAGAGAGTGAGGAAGCAAGCGAATGCAGTCTCTCTCGGTGGCGCACACGCGGACGTCTGCCTGGGTATTGATCCCCTAGCCGGCGGCTCAAGCTACTGGCTACCTTCACCCACTGATAATTCTTGTCAGACTCCCAAAGACCCGAGAGCCGTCGCACCGCACACACACACACACATATACATACATACATACACGCACGCGCGCGAAGCCCACCCGCCCGCCCGGACCTTTCCAATTATCCTTCTCTCTTCTTCGGCCGCTGCTTCTCCTCTGCACCGAGCACGGCCCTCTGTCTCTATGTTGGCTCGTTTTCTTTGTCGCGCGCGCGCGTGCTGCGTACTCGGCTCTATATATATATATATATGTATATATGTATGCAAGTAGTGTGAGTGGCGCCTGATGCAACGGAACACGCGGGGGCGCGCAAAAAAAAACTTATTGGAAAATGTATCTCCCGTGTAGTTTATAGCGAGCTGTCACGCAACGGATTGCTGTGTACCTATATATACGCGGCTGCGTGCTGGAAAAATCTTTTATATTTAGTTGTGGTTCTGCTGAAGAAAGTTTAGAAATCACTTTATGTGTGGCTTGTATGAAATGTTCGAACAACCTGCTGAATATAAATAACTTCTCTCGCACTTGAACGTTATGCTGACTCTTTATTTGGTTGAATGACATTTTTTATATTTTCGTGAAAAATTTGGCATTCTCGTTAACATTTGATGTTTACAGAAGGTAAAAGTGATTATTATATCGTTAAAATATTTTTATTGGTTAATAGAAAACTCGTATAATGAGAAAAAAAAACTTTTTGACGTCTGAAGTTTTACCAATCTTTAGCCAAACGAACTTTTCCCAAACTTTCACCAAAGAAACACTTTCGTACAAGGGCATCTCTTAACTTTTATCATGCTTTGCCAAAGGCGAACAAATATAAAAATATGTGACGAAAAGTTAAAGTTCGATTCTCATGCAATGTCACAGATTAAATATTGCTGTAGTAAGCGAATCATCGAAACTGTTTTTAAAAAATAATTGCAAATGAATTATTTTTACAACTAAATAAAACAATTTCTCTAATAAGATAAATTAAATGATAAAATGGCGTAGAATAAGTACATAAATGAACTTTGAAAACTAAATCAATTTCAATAACTTGTTAAACTGTAAGCATAGAGTAAGAGTATAATTACAGTTGAGCAAATTACTTACATTTACTAAAATGATTCATTCTCGACAACTATGGACATTTATTCATGGAACATTCTTTAATAAAGATGGAAACAGCGTTTGGTAAGTAACCTATTTTTCCGTCTTATCCAAACCCTGAAGCCCTACTCTATTTTGTCTCCTACTCCTTTTTCCATTCCTCGTTTCACCAAGCTTCGTTTCTCTATCGCCTTTACTTATCTCAGTGCGCGTCTCTCACCACGCTCTGCAACTCCGCGACAGTCGCTCGGTGTCTCTGATCCCGTCGCTGGCGCCTCTGCATTCTCATAGTAGCTGCGATTTTAATGCGCGTGTTACAAAAAGTTTTCTGCACCTTCCTAATAATCAAATACTCTTAAAAAAAGTATAATTTGAAAAATGAAAATTCATCAAGATGGCCTTAATTCATTCATGCGATTAAGATTTCTCTGAGATGTTATTCGAGAAATCAAAAGTCGATTTTCGAATTATCAAGCAATAATTCTACGGTAAGATTATTTTTTAATTCTATTTCTTTACCTTGTTGTGTCTGAACTCTGTGAAATATGAATAATATCGTTATCAGACTCAATTAATTCTACCCTAAAAATAGTTTGGCTTTACTATCAAGACAGGTAGTTATTAAAAAAGTAAGCATTTTCTTATACGCAATAAATTACTGGAAGAAAAAGAATTTTATATATTGTTATATAACCTTCCTAAAAAGAAGAATCATATTTTAAGCGCCATAAAATTATCGCTAATGTATTAGTAACACAACAGAAATATACATATACTGGCAAGTAAATTCAAGGTTTTTTCTTAACGGCTAGTCTTATACGCTAGCGTCAACTGAAAAAAATAACTAGCATTGATGTGTTTCGCGTTGCTCTACTTGTTAGTGCGTCTTAGTTCGTATAAATAAATAAATAAATTTTTCTTGTGTTTCTCGCAATGGGCGTTTAATAAATAATAAAGCATGAAAAAATACACTATAAGTTTGCTACAGACTTTTTATTAAGAAAATTATATATTTCTTTTTTATCTCCAAGTTTATTCATAAACTGTCTTGATGAACAATAAGTAAATCGTATAAGTATATATAGCAGCATATAAGTATTAAACCCATTGGTTAATACTTTTACAATTGTATTTAATGATAGCTTTATTTAAAATAAAAGAACATAAATTTTTAATGATAAAATGATATATACAAGATTATGTAGCACTGTTATACATTGATAGTTTTATATGTTTTCAGTCTTGCACTCGGCCGAATTTCACCAATTAAATTTGCTGCAAGAAGGTTTGGGTGTTGAATTAGCCTCTCTTTACATCTGCTATAGTGAGTTTTTATTTTTTTCTTTAACCGTTGGTATATTCAGATCATTCCTGATTATTTCGTTCGTGACAAACCAAGGAACATGCACTAGATTTCTAAGTACTTTAGATTGAAATCTTTCCAAAATTTCAATATTAGAAGTTGCTGCAGATCCCTATAATTGGATTCCGTAGGTCCATACAGGTTTGAGAATGCTTTTGTAAATGAGTAATTTATTTTCAAGTGTTACCTTAGATTTATTTCCTATTATCCAGTACATATTTCTTAGTTAGGTATTTAATTGTTTCCGTTTTGTCCACATATGTTTGTTCCAAGTGAGGCGACGATCTAGGTGTATACCCAGATATTTATCATCGTCACTTTGTGGAACAGTTTTGTCATTTAACAGCAAGGGAGGGCATGTTTGCTTGCGGAGTGTGAATGTAACATGAATCGATTTTGTTTCGTTAACTTTTATTCTCTATTGTTTAAACCATATACTAATTAGATCTAAATATTTTTGAAGCTTTTTTGATGCTGTTTCAGGGCTTGAATGACTTGTTAGGATTCTGTATCATCTGCATATGTTGCTGTATTAATTTCTTGCAATGTGGGTAGATCAGCAGTGTATAATATCGGTATAAGGTGGGGCCTAGAACGCTTCCTTGAGGTACCTCGGCATTTATTGAGAACAATTGTGTTATTGTTTGATTGATTTTTACCTGAAATGTTCTGTCTATTATATATGATTCCAGAAGTTTATATATTTTTTTATTTGTAGAGTAGGCCCTTATGCCAAACTTTGTCAAAGACTTGGGCAACGTCTCGAAAAACACCCGAGTAGTATTGTTTATTTTTAAAAGCTTCTTGTATTTTCACAGTTAATCGGTTGACTTGTTCGATTGTGGTATGGCAGTTGTGGAAGCCAAATTGATGATCAGGAATCAACTTTTTGGAATGAATGATTGGATTTAGTCTATTGAGTATAAGTTTTTCGCAGATTTTGGACATAATTGGTAGTAAAATAATAGTTCTATATGATATGACAAGAGTTGGACATTTTTCTGGTTTTCCTATTAGTATTATTTGTGCGACTTTACACTGGCTGGGACAGTAACATAGACGAAAGACTGCATTTATAATGATGGTAAGAAATCGGGTTGCTTTTGGAGGTAGCTCCTTCATTAATTTACCATTTATTCGATCGTAGCCGTGTTATATTTTGTTCTTAAGAGCTTTGATTATCTTATGTACTTCCTTAATTTTTATGTTTATTATTGTATTTTCCGTATGATCTTGGAAGTGGTGCTCGTTTTGTTTAATTAATTCTTCTTCTTCGCGCTCAGGGATCTCGCGATTTATAGGTTGGAAAACTTCACTAAGATGGTATGCAAATGTCTCAGCTTTTGCACATTCGTTTCTGGCCCAGTCCTCGTTAGGCTTTTTGATTGGTGGTATATGTTGCTGTGGGCGTTTAATTTTTTTGGTAGCTTTCCACAGACTATTTTTTCGAGTATATGTTTAGCATCATGTTTTTTTTTTTGGATTTTCAAATGATGTGATGGCTTCTTTCTCTGAGTTTCGGGAATAACTTTAGCTGCAATTGCTTGCGAACAGTACATCCTTTATAACTTCCTGGATGATTATCGCCGTAGTTTGCATATTTAACCTCTCTTATTTTTTTCTTTAATCGGGCAGTCTTTAGTTAAATGGTTTTCAGCACATTTTACGCATATCGGGCTCCTGTAGCAGTAGTTTTTGGTCTGTCTGTAGTTTTTTATATAGAGGTTCAAATTTCACGATTGTATTCAGTAATCTATCTATATTATAAATTGCCTTATTGTTATCGTTCGGTTGAATTTCGACGAAGAATAAGAGTAACGGTCTTGAATATTTGTTACTCTCAATACTTTTTAACCATGTTCCTCGATTGCCTATTGTATTTCTTTAATGTCGGCTGAAGGGCGGATGTGTCTTAAAACAGCTTTTGCAGCTTTTATCTTGCTTCCTCTAGTATGTGTAAAATTTGCTACAGATTTTCTATTAAAAAAATTATATTTAAACTATTGTTTCGACGTAGTGTAGATACTGATTAATTGATAAATTTAGAAGAATGATGTGCTATCGAGAATTAAAGTATAATAGAATAGCTATGGTAAATGCTGAAATCGGGTAAAATATCAAAAACAAATCACAAGTTAAAGTTTATCTGTAGAAAGTATCAGCTAGTTTATGAAAAATATTATTCTAGTTACAAAATGTAAGAGTATAAAAAAATATATGTAATATATTTTGAGACATCACTTCATATTAAAAGATTTTGGAGATTATCTGCATTATTAAGATTTAGTTAAACTTTTTGTACGATTAATTTTATAATATAAAAAATATTGTATAATTCAATCGATATTATTTACCTGTAATAAATTACAGTCATTTGGAACTGTCAGAAGAATGATTCAATATAACGCTAGCGTTTAACACATAATGTACAGAAAATAGACTCTTGAAACGACTATAGACTTAACAAAAACTGATAAATTTCGCTGTTTTGGTAGGCTATCATAGTGCACTTTAGCAGATCACCAAGTAAGTAGTGTTCCATGTTTTTCGCTCTTACCAAATTGTTGACTGGCAGACATGTAAATGCTTTAATGTTAGAATTAACGCAGCAACTTCTTTAAATGCCAAGATATAGGGAAACATTTTTTTTAAATAATATGATGAAATTGTTGTTTTAAATTTTATATTAAAAGATTCTAAAAGTAATTTTCGAGCTGTTTTAATAAATTTTCTCCAATAAATAGACATATCGTTTTACAACTGACGCAGAAAACGAGACAGATATACATACCAGCAGATAAACGATAAAAATATTTCAAAACGTAATAGTTTTCTCGAAAACCGAGGAAAATCTTATTTCAATCGCAGAAGCACAACGTTTAGTTGTTGTCTCCCCTATAACAAGGATGAGTACATCGCGTAGATGCACTGTTGCAAATCCGTCGTCGTCAATGTGGCAGCGCTTGTGTCTCCCTATTCGCGTACAACGATTCCATAATCGCTTCAGGCGCAGAAAGACTACAAACCTCCGACGTATACGCGTAGCTTCGCGTGCTCACACATCCGCATTGATCTTACGAATTAATGCGGCACATCGATCGCAAACCGCATGCGGTCCGCATTCTAGAGACGGATCGAAAATAGATGTCGCACGCGCCTTCCTCTCTCTCTCTCTCTCTCTCTCTTTCTCTCTCTCTCTCCCACTCTACACGTGCGAGTCTACTTACCGATGCGTGACGTTAAACTCTTCCAAGTCACTACTTATCTAGTTTACACGTATTACTACTTCAGTGTGGCGTGAGTGGAGTAGCAGAGGGATCGATGAGACACACACACACACACACACAGGCGCTCGGTTGTGCGTAGACACGAGGGAAGAGAGAAAAGAGAGCCGCGCGTGTAATAAGCGAATTATGACGACTGTATACCGTACTGGCGCGCGTGCTTTTCAATTATGGATATGGCATAGCCATATACGACGTATAAAGGGGAGTAGCTCGAGTGTGCGTAAATGCGTGCGCATCTGATCGCAATGCGACGTAGGGTTGTACAAGAGTGAAGGGGTTGCTGACGCCCGTGCTCGCGCTTGTAAGGGTGCGAGTCTTGCTTCCGGATGGGGTATAGGTATACTGTTACCGTTCTTGTTTGTCACGGCGAGTTGTGTATATATGCGGGGCTCTGTGAGATTCGCGCTATTTCACGCCGCTTATAACGCCAAAGCGTTGACGCTCGGCGAAGGATCTGTTATGGGCCGGTAACAACTGTAATTTGTATTATTCAGGAATGACAGTGTGCGCGCATGTCGATGCTTTTTTTCAAAGGAAATAGCTGAAGATTTAACTGAAAAATCTTTGAGCATTTACTCGTTTTATACGGGGGAAATGCAAAAATGCTTCTTCGAATTTATTCATGTTTAAGGAGCGATAATTCATGGCCAATCTGTTAATAATCAAGTACAATTTTTTCAATAAAATCATATATTAGTTACTTTGAACACATTTTGTTAAAATTCTTTGCGATTCTAATACGTTTTAAAATGTATGATTTCACAATTTTCAATTGACGTATCAACAATTTATTGACATAAAACATTGCCATTCGGCAATTTTTTATTTATGTTTGTTTTGTTTAATGTACAATTTTATTTAGTGTCGTTATAATGATAAATATATATATTTCTCATAAAATATTAATATTATTGTCCACGTTTGCTAATATTCCCTCGGGACATATAAGTGCTTTAATTATTATAGCTATATTATCCGCGTCCCCTAACGCTCGCTCAGATTTGCATGCATCCAATGTATTCGATATTATCATGACTCGCTACTACTCGCTTGGATTTGCAAGTATCGTATGTACATCATGTGTTTAGGTGCACTTCAATTCAAAAGATACACTAGATGCACATGCATTTTTCAAGTACATATACGTGTACTTTTAGTACGCATTCAATAATTATGAAAAAATATATTTACAAAGAAAAAAGAAAAAAGATAAAAATCGGGGAAAAATATCTGAAAATGGTTCATTAGGAAGAAATCCACCATTGATGAATGTATT
Organism: Torymus texanus; assembly: GCA_036873485.1. Classification (NCBI taxonomy): domain Eukaryota; kingdom Metazoa; phylum Arthropoda; class Insecta; order Hymenoptera; family Torymidae; genus Torymus; species Torymus texanus. Next base: position 6,606,060 of record JAYJLV010000027.1, on the reverse strand, counting down.
ATAAATCTTTATAGAATTGAACGATGATAGAAAAACTTGGATCTCTTTCTCTGTGGTTATCATTGTTAGACACCGTCACAATGATCACTTTCTATAGTTTACATTTTGTTACCATACTTCCTTTTACTCTATATAATATATCGATTGCACAACTGCTTTCTATACTGTAATTATGTACGATACATTATACCACTTTAAACGTTTTAAAAACAAACAGCAATCAGTAAAAAGAAAAAGCGAAAGCTCATTCCAGTGCGAAAATCGCCATTATTAGTTTTCATTAGAGCGGATATAAAGAGAAAAGGAAAGCGTAGGAAGGAGGGAAGGAAGGGTTCGCCATCGCCGGCGCGGAAAATCCTCAAACAATTACTCAAGGAAAATTCCTGCGAAAGCCGCGAACGACGACAGCGGCGGCCCATCCGGACAATTAAAGCCCTCGCCGTAAAAGCGCCGGGTGTGCTAGCTACGTCGCTCGTGGATAAAACGCGGCCAAAGAAAATCCCCCACTTCCTCACCCCCTCGCCCGCGAGCTCCCCCACCATGAATTTCGCGCTGCTTTAGCCGAAAACCCAAGGTGTGGTCGGGGGGGGGCTATATGCACTCATACTACAGCACATGTACACGTATATATACAGAGCCACATACACACATATACGCACATATACGCACGTAGTAGTGATGGTGGTAGTGCGGGTAGTTGCCAGACTCCGTCGTCCCTTAACGACGCTATGCGTCGCGACGCAAGACGCGGGCTCTATATCACGGCGCTGCAAAATGTATGCCTGCCGGTGATAAACGGAGTCAGCCCTTACTTCCTCCTTCCTCCCCCCCTCCCCTCTCCCCCCGTCACGTCCTCTCCTCGCGCGCCCTCCTTTCCCATCCTTTGGACCCTCAGCGTCTCCGCGCGTTTCCTCATTCGCGCGCGCACCCACTTCTCCGTTCGTGCTTATATAGTGCCAACTACGACGACGACGCCGGCGAAGATCTCACTAGCTTACCTATATCTCGGCTTTTTTTTTTCACGTTCGCGCGCTTTTAAAGCTTCAAATTTTAAGGAATTAAATCTTGCACCGTTTTATCGCGTTGGATCGGCTTCTGGATTTAATTATTTTTGGATTCGAATGACTTTACCTCCGCTGCGATTTACGACTGTTGTTTAGCATTTTTATCTGCGAAATAGTTTTTTTTCTGTACTTAAATTTATTTTTAGATAAAGTCATATTAAACTTAAGTCGTTTAGAGTAATTTTTCGTTTTTATTTCTGTACAACAATTTTAACTTATTACGTAATTTACATCTATTCGCAGCAATTAGTTAACTTCATTTGCAAGTTGGTATAGGTACACTTCGCGTTAAACTGTTCCAACTATAACGTCTAGTATCTTCTGATGCACTTGAACGTACGTCTGTATAACCAAGCCATATAGTCAATTAACTTCTTCCCTGGCGGAAACACGTACACACATATATATATATATATATATATATAGAGGTATAATCCTAATTTTGTTTCCCAATGTATAAGTACTTAGCTAGTGAGCTAGCGCGCCATGCACACCTATAATAAAATACCTAATAAATAATGAGAAAATTCTATTTTCATTCATACACCGTTGTCTATATCATTCTTAAATCAAAAGTAAAGAAAATACGAGATTCGTGGAATTGACTATATAGATGATCGACGCGTTCACGGTGGGGCTTGTCAAGCTATTTATTTGATTCCATCAGCCCCACTCGAAAAAAAAGTCTCGAATTTCTACGCGTCGCGCACATCCCGGCTTCTCCCTTTAATCTACCTCGCTCACGTCCCCTTTCTACATCTCCACCTCCTGCGTCGTTCCTCTTTCCGCATTACGCCAGGCGGCGGCGGCAGCTTCAGCTTCCGCCTCACTTCCTTCTTCCGTAAACCTCCGGTGCGCGTCTGTCCCTCTCACCTTATTTCCGTGCACTAACTAATTCCATCCCACTTTGCCCTACACCGAACTCACTCCCGCGAGGCTCGCACACACCCCCGTCGGCGCGCGGGCGACGAGCCTTAACTGCCTAGCGCATGCAGAAGGCGCGCAGCGAACTCGCACCTATGAATATGCGACGCTGGCTCGTGAATCCTTTATTTTTGCCGCCCTTGCTGTATATATATATATACATAGTTGGTCCGCAACTCGTGCGCGACCTGCCGCGATTTATCAGCCTGAGCAATAGCTCTCCGTATGGAAGTTTATCGTTTTTGTTTATGCTCGGCTGAATTGTGAATATTTGGCATAATTAAAATGGAAAAATATTTTAGGATTTTAATTTTGAGTATAGTTTTTTCTTGTGATTATGTCAAATTTTTATTCGAGCTAAAATTTTATATAAATAATGTATTTTTTACAGTACACAATATAATCAAGATTTGTTCCAAGTATTGACATCGGATTCCTATTCGGATCATTTATATAGCTACACTGAGACAAGTATGATACAGTAAACTATTATTTGACTACGAACTTATGTTATAGCATTGTATGTAGAAAAGTAGACTATAATAAAGATGCCTATAGAATATGCTGTTGAATACTATATTTTAAAATGTTTCATGTTGCTTATACATATTTAAAGCAACAAAATGTATATATTTATATTTGTATTTGTTTTTGTATTTGTATTTGTTTTTGTTTTTGTTTGTATTTTTGTATTTATTTTTGTTTTTTTTTTCATTTTTTTTCGAAAATCGGAAAATCTTCAAATTTTTTATCTTCAAATAGGTCTTTTTCATTTAAAACATTCGCTAATAGCAAAAGTATTACCTTAAAGCTACGATTTAACCAAAACGTATCCACATAAGTGCATTTCCAGATTTTGTGCGCGGCATAACAACATAAGTCCATATCATTTTATGATTTATTGTAGATGTTTGTTTGTTTGTTTGTAGTATAATTTATTAACGCTCTAGGAAATATCCCGTTAAGCGTGGACTTAACAAGAAATATATAGTAATTTACAATTTGATAGTGCAGTGGTATGTGCAGATTACAAGAATTTAAATAAAAAAAAGAAAGCAAAAACATTTACATTTAAACTAAAAATAATACAAACAATAAGAGAAATGATTTTCTGGTTTTCATCAAGTTGTGATGTATTTTATCTATTCTAATTGAATATAAAAATGATTTCATATAAAATATGCACAATAACTAGATCAAATTTCGAGAATTTTCAAATATCTAGTATATACCACTTATTTTACAAATCGTCCACGCTGTTTAACATATGCAGTATGCCAAATTTATTTATTTATTGAACCAGAAAAAAATTACATGAAGTAAATCCTATAGAGATAAACGCAGTTATCTGTACATAG
>JAYJLV010000027.1:6590814-6602614 GCA_036873485.1 Torymus texanus | reverse complement strand
TTATATAATATATTGATGTTGAAATCTCCTATTATACAGTGGTTTTTGATACTACTATTTTCTAGTAAATATTTTTTTGTGGAATGGTTGTAAACTTAATAGAAATGTTACTAAAATAGTAATATTCTTGATTAAGTAATAAGAATTCATTAAACAATTGCTAATTTTATAATTTATTGGTCCGTTTCATAATTAAATTAAAGAATATTCTCGAAAATGAATGAAAACAGTACTATTACATAAGTCCACAGTTCTCGGCATAACGACATAAGTCCTTACTTTTTTGAGTTTTGAACGCATCAGAAAATGTATAACCTGTTCAAATCGTCGTGTAAATATGTGTTTTGAATATGTCAATTGACTAGTCAAGTATCGCGACTCATTACGTTTCTCCAGATCTTACATATAAGCTTGAACATTAAAACTCATTTTTCTCAGAAACTTTATCATAAAATACCGTTTGCAATATAGTAATTAGTATGTGTTATATAACTATCATACTGGCCCTTTAGTTAAATTTCTGTTCGTGAACAGCTAAGTGAACGTTAGGGTTAGAGCAACGAATGTTATTCTTATATAAAATGAATACGCTAGAAATCTTTGCAATGGATAAATAATTATTGGGATCCGATGTTAGCTATAATACTCAACCTTCTAGCTTAATATTTTGAGATATCTTATCTAAACGAAGTTTTTACTGTAATTAGAACCATAAAATATTTCATTCTGTTCTCGTACATTGTCCATATAAACAATAATAATATGCATTCGGGAAAGTAAATGATATTGTATTATAATTTTGTATATTTTTACAAACGGGGAAAGGTCGCGAGAATTATATTATTTAAATTCTCAGTTAAATTCATATTCAGATGGACTGTATAAATTATATTTTCATATCCTATCATAAATTTCTAACAAGTACTATCGACGTTTCACATTCTGCGCTTCACCTATTCAGATACATCGGATATCTACTGGATGATTAAAAATAGAAGTGCATGCATTTTCAATGGAAACGAAAACCATAAAACTTTATTAAAAATAACGATAAGACAGTCTTTGATTTCAGATTTCGATTCGTTCAAGATTCCACTCAATCCTCGAGCAAAAGAAAAATTACCATCGCTGAAAATATAAACTCTCCCATCTCTGAGTAACCGGTGGGACAATGATTGACGCTTCACCCGCTGAAGTACCTCGCGAGCAAACCGCGTCGCGAAAATAAGCTGTCTCCTCTTCGCGCGATCATGCGATCGCCTACTGAAAAAAGCGTCATTCAAGCATCCCCTCTTTCCTCGATGCGAGAGACACAATGAACTCTGGCGAAGGCGGCGCGCGTCCGGCCGGCGATCGATTGCCGCGGGATCTTGAGGCGAAGAGGAGGAGGAGGAGGAGACAGCAACGGTGGTAGTGTAAAAAAAAAAACCCGATGCACCGGCTATCGGCGTGCATAAAAAGCGCGCGATGCTGATGATCGGTCACACGCGGCGGCTACTGCTACTGCTGCACACAGTTGCTGCCCCACGCGCGGTTGTCGTCGCGCAGCCAAGCGCGCAGTGCGCACTTTTTATTTCTCCTCTCTTCTCTCTCTCTTTCTCTCTCTCTCTCTCTCTCTCTCTCTCTCTCGAGCGCACCACGCGAATGTGCGAGTATATAGGTACGTGGTGAAAGGACCACTGCCGAGCGCGCACAGTCGGCGGCCGTTCATCGATCAGCCTCCGAGAGAGCCAAGTGTATTATGCTGTAGCAGAGGAGGTGATGTGTAAGCGAGAAGGATACAAAACAAGGGGAAGACAGCCCGATAGCTCCAGATGATTATGTAAACAATTAACTTGTATGATTTTGAAACTGGATAAGATAGGTATATATATGAATTGTATCTTGAGTCACCAGAGCTCATCAATTTTACTGTACAAAAGTCATTCTTCCATTTTCCTTGCTCCAATGAGTAAAAGCTATTAGCGACAAATCGGAAATCCAAACATGGATGATCAACGTACAAAGTCCGGCTGCTCACGGAAAAGGTATATATAGTTAAAGGCAGGCACCCGCCAATTAGAAAAGCCAATAAGGCAACAGCAGTCTTATAGCGATAGCCTAAAGCCTAATAATGCGATGCGCTGGCGCGAGCTCAACGCGCACTCCATAAAATTAATGCGCGCAACGCTGCTGATCGAGTTTATAATTATTATTTTTTACTCGCACGCGGAAAGAAGAAAGGCTTGCGCTCATCGTCACGCTGTCTGCAGTCGGCTACCTAGCAAGCGGCTATCCTTCCCCTTCTTTTTCTCCCCGGAGGAGGCGTCGAGCCTCCCACGCCTCGTCCACGAGAGAAAACCGCTACAGGCTATTCTGTCTTTCTCTCGCTCTTTCTCTCTTTCTCTCTCTCTCTCTCTTTCTCTCTCTCCTTCGCGCTCGTATACGCTCGTGTACTCGCGAGCGCCTCTCTCCCGCTTTATTTGCATTCGGATCGATATCCAATTATCGTATATTAAGCGGCCCTTCTTAAGAGAGGACCGCGTGCACGCCGCCGCCGCCGCCGCTGCCGCACGCTCGTTAATTATGATTGTGATTAATTGTTTATTAATTATGCATCTTCGAGCAGACGGCCGTTCGCTTGTGCGCGTATTTAATGATAAAAGGCGAGCTGGGGGGAGGCAAGACACGAGAGAGAGAGAGAGAGAGAGTAAATTATGACGCGTTCACGACACATCTCTTCCTCTTTCTCTACGGATATATAGAAGTATATATTGTGCACAGTTTTATTGGGAGCGAGCGCCTGCAAAATGTGCCGGTGTATATATATATAAATACCGGCTTCTCTTCCCCTACGGAGTGTGTAGTGCACTATGAGTGGCAGCTCACGTGTGTTCAACTGTGTTGCATTTATTTTCGTTTAGTGGTAAATCAGTATAGACGCGTATTTTTATTGATTTGACTTGCCCACCGATCGTAAATACGACTTATAGCCGGAGCGGTTGTTTGAGTAAATTATCGTCGCTCCCCTCCGTTTCCACGCAGTAGTACGTAAATAAAATCATAATATTCTTTCGCTTCTTCTCGTCTATATATACGCATAGATATATAAAATAGAGACAGGCGGGGGAAGCGAACGTATAGAAACGCGGGAACATGTAATCCCGATGAATTATTGATGTGAAACTTTCGTTCGTAACCTGTCCGCGAGAGAAATTAAACCTTGCACCGCATCCACGTGCGAATTTCGAGAAATAAGTACACAACGCGCGAGTGCTCGCGCTATCTTTGGCCCTTACGCTTGCATTCGGCTTGATCGATATAGTGAGGGAACGAGAGTTTACCAAGTATGTCTAAATAAATTAACAGATGTTACTTACCGAAAACACCTAGCGCGTGCGAACTGTGTCGCCTTGTCAATTATTCAGCAAGCAAACATCGCGAGCTGTTTCGTTGTAAAATATGCAATCGCTTTTACTATGTAGAGATGGACATATTAAGTTGCTAATTACTTTGACTTTACGTTACATAGACCCTATATTCTGAACGAGAATGAACTGTTTCAGACTGATGCGTACTTTTTACCATAGTTTATCTTCTTTTCTTAATTGTAAAAATTGTTAACATACTTTTTCGATAAATCTTCTAATAATATGCGTATATTAGTGTCCTTATGCAGTAATGTATTATGTGAGATCACGGGGAGAAGTTTATGTTGGCACGCTTTGAATCCGGAAGATATGAATCACATTTATGCACAGTAGATCAGATTCAGAGCCCATGCGGTTATATCTGATCTGATGTGGCCAGTCAGATAAGACTACACAAAAACAAATAGAATATGACATTGTAACAATTCACCTTTTTAGTTGATATTAATCTATAGAATTAATAAGATTACATCTTGATTATTAATTTTTCCAAATATATAAAATTATTGGCCCATCTCTTGATTTCATATTAATTGTTTATATATATACATATATATTAAACAAATTAGTATCAACAAGTTGATGAAATTAATTAAAATTTGTATTCTAGCCAGTTATTACAATTACACGAGGACCAACCCAATGTCAAGGTAATGATTCGTAACGCAGCAATTACTGGAGAATTTAGATAATTAATTTATGCATGACAAGTAAGATAAATATATGATCCCTATGTACATATTAAAAAATGCAGACCGTCAATTAAACGACTGCATCAAATTAGCCTGGATGCACGTAACAAGTACAAAACGTATAAAAAAGGCATTGAAATTTCAAAAACCCAACTATAATTATGCACACACTTACATTGCTCTATAATGTATGTAGTATGTGTAAACGTATCGGCGAATGAAATATAAATAATATTTAGAAAACGGTATATAAATAACGCGCGAAATTATGTCGTGCATATAAATCAACGAAAATAGCAGACCGATTGACGCACTCGATGCGTGCGTGCGTTCACATTATCCTATCTGAAATCAGAGATGCGAAGTAGTAAGAGCAGAGTAGTATCATCGGCGCGCAACAATGTACAATTGCAGGCCGATATGTTGGCACACATACACACACACTTATGGCGTATAAAAGAAACGGAACACCGTAAAGTGTTTCAGCGCTTGGCCGCGCGACTATAATTTCTGCGGCGCGATAATCTCCTTTGCCTTTTTCTCCAGGTCCTTGATGTAGGCGGCAGCGGCGGTGGTAAAACGCTTCTTTCTCTCCCTCTCTCCTCGGCCTTTTGCTCCGCGCCAGTGAAGCGATTCGCTCAGCGCGCGCGCCTCCTCATATTCTTATGTACATGCCCGCGCACACCGAACTCATGTGTGAACGTGTGCACGCAGAGCTTGTACTTGGGAAATTAATAAAATGCTAATTACCCGGTTCCCCGGTGTTCTAGCGTGCTCGCAAGCAGACACAGTCGATCCTCCGCCAACGCGTTTCGTCCCATTTCTTTTCGTTCGCAGAGGCTTAATTCATAGCTGGGAGAAAATTATCGTTCGTTTCCATAATTACCGCGCATTGTTCTGTTACTTTGTTGCTAATGGATACTTGCTATACGTAGTTATGGCTGAAGTTGCTCATGGGTATATATATATCGATCTACCAAAATATTTTGAATTAGACATTTTTAAATAAATATTTTATGCAAAGTATAGGCCAATACGTTGCTGTATATAGATAAATTTTGACTCTACACAAAATGCTTCATTAATCTTGAGAAAAAGGTTATTTTTGTCGGACAGCATACCGACAGTAATTATTGGCAATGGTTGGTAGAATAGGCGGTAGTAACTAAAGCGTAACACTAATCATTACCTTACAGGAGCTCGAAAATTTTTTATGGACAATCAACAGCTTTAAGGCGTTAAAGTGTTCAGCTTCTTTACAGGTTTAACTTTTGAAAGCTTCAATTTTCAGATTTATAACCGTGTGCACTATACGCAACTCTAGATATAATCTTCACACATATTAGAACTTGCCGTAAAAGCATGAAAAATATCTAGTACGTAAGAATCATTTTTATATTTTTAACGGCTACATTATTCATTGTAATATAGCAAGTTATTCAGAAAGAAAAATAAGCTGGGTTGTATAGCTTACTCGTATAAAAACAGTTACACGAGCTGGAGAAGACAAAGTTTTTATCTTTTATAATTCCCGGTTACTGAATGATCGAGCAGTGAGAATTACGCTTTATTGCGTCGCGATTTTAAACGATCCGCGCCATTCATTTTCTGAAATCGACCAGTATTATTTGCAGAAAAAGCGCGCGACGCTTCATTTTACGGCAGCCGCACGCTTTCAGAAGAAAGCTGCAACCCCCGCCCCCGACAGGGACTCGTGGTTTTTATCAATAACCTTCTCGTCGTGTCGTTTCTTGTCCTCTCTCTCTCTCTCTCTCTCTCTTGTTTCTTTACCGCTGTAGCGATGATTCGAGGACGAACGTATATAGTTACATCCTCGCAGCATTTATAGGTCGTTTTTGCAACTCTCGCACTGCTTCAGTAGCTCGTCCCGTTTTTCTAATTAGCAGTCACGCTCTTCTCTCTCTCTCTCTCTCTCTCTCTCACACTCTTGTGTGCGCGCGCGATAGATCTGTTTTAATTTTTGCGACTAGCGTAATTAACTTCTCGGCCGAGCCCATTTTTGCCGAGCACGCGCGCACGTTACTCAATCGCTGAACACTGTGCGCGGTGCGGCGGCCCCTTCTTCTAGCTTCTCTTCGTTTTCTACGCACGCACGCCCACGCGTACTGTTACATTTTCAATATTATCAGCTAATCTTGTGCGTGTTATTACATGATTTACTTTTTCATTCATTATCATTCATTATAATAATATTCTTGTTTTCTTTTGTCAAGATGAGCGGTATTTACTACACAACTATTCGGTCAATTTGGATTAGAATATTGCTTGATTTTGACTATACTGTTAATTAATTTTATATTTTTTATATTCACTATATGAAAAATAAGGCAGTTATCATATGATACAGCTAAAAAAAATAATTTTATTCCATTTTGATCTTATTAGTTTTACACTAAATTAATGGCTTTTCCAAACATTCAGCAGGGACTCCATAATCTATCGAATTATTCCAGGCAGAATCAAATTCTTATGATTATCAATTATTATTCACAATGAAATTCCATTTATATTATATGTATAAAAACTCAAATAATAAAATAAGTTATTATTAAAAGAAAAAAAGTTATTTCTTATTTTATTTTAAGCGAAATATACTCTATAAAAATAAATAAGTAAGAAATAGCTCACTTTAAAGTGCAAAATTTAGCTAATTTTTTTAGTGAATATTTTAATCAAAAGTGCTACACATGAGTAGTATTTGGTTTCTAAGATCGACAATTTGAGATAATAATAATAATTAATAATTTTTTCCTGTATTATCAAGTATAAATCATTACACAAAATATTGATATAAAAATAAATCGATACACGGAGAAAAATTATGTAGGAAACATTACTATTGATGTAGGAAAAATTACTATTTTGATAGTAGCGGAGGGACAGACTCATTTTCACATAAAAATTACTACAGTATATAGTAAAAATTTCTACTTACTTTATAATTTTTACAATATAGATAGCAATTTTACTATAAATTGTAGTAATTTTCATGAGAATTTGAGTCTGTCTCGCGGCCACTATAAAAAATAGTAATTTTTTCTACATCAGTTTTCTCCGTGTATAAACAGAGTTTATATCATAGAGAGCTAAATTGAAATTAAAATATCATAATACTGCAAGCCTCAGTTTGAAAATACGCTGCATATATAAATAAAGGAAAGTATCGATTCAATGCCTAATTCTTCGTTTAAATTTTAAATAATTTTTCATCGAGAAATAAAAAAATTTATAATTTTTCAAAAAATTTAACCATTCCCTCCAATCGAAGCCACGATAAATTCCAGAAAAAGTATCGTTCAAATATAATAGCTTGGCGAAGAAAAAAAAAGTATGCACCGAGTCCGTGCAGTTCACAGAGAGGATGACTCGAGCATTGCGCGCGCGCGGATTACTCGGCGCGATCTTTGCAAAGACGTCGTAATAGGTCACTTTAGAAAGGGCCCTCCTGCACTTACTGCGCGCGCGCGCTCGCACGACTACGCAGCGGAGACCTCATTTCGCGTTAAAGCCGATACTGCCGCGAATCCGCTTTAAGATCTCTGCCCGCGCTCCCAGCTTCGCTGTATAGCGCATGAACATTTGCATGCGACGCTCGTCTAAGGAAGCCCGTAGTTGCCAAAGCGTGGCTAGTGCTTGTGAGCGCAGCGCCTCGTCGATGCTTAAACTTGTATTCGTAAATGTGAAAAACTAATTATCATCGTACTTGGTAACTTTGATTTTTCTTTTCATTCATTTTATTAAAATAACTTGTTTTTACATAAAACAAACATTGAATATAATTCAATGGTTTAACCTTTAGACTGCCGGAAAACCGATAGATCGGCTCTGAAGGAAAATTTTTTTCTGTTAGAATCATATGTACATATGTGCTCAAATATACTAAAGTTCACATTTATACATTTAGATCGCCACATATGTACAGATGGGGGTCACTTGTATATATATATATATATATACTCTACGTCCACATCGTTAGATCTGGGTAAATGATGCTACACTAAAAGAGAGCTACCTAAAAATATTTTATTGTTTATTGTTGAAAAAAAGTAATACAAGTAGAGATTTTCAAAATTTGACACTTTCATTGTGTTCAATATCCCTATGTTTATTCAAATTTGATAGCCTGCTCAAAGCCAATATTATCAGATCAACTTATATGAACTTTGTATATATATATATATATAGTTGACATATGGTTTGCTTATTTACAATGCTGCGTTTGCCATATGTTTATACAGACTGGTTTTATTATCCCATATATATTTAATTTTTAAAATATTCGTAAAAACTCGTATAACCATTTACAGAAAATGAAGGATCAGCCCCATATTTGACACATTTATTACAATAGTGTGAGTATCGATTGATATGAGTGAACTACTACGGAACATCGGCGTCCCCCTTTCAACTAAAAAATAAGCCATTTTTTCTTACACACGCCCTCGATCCACTATATACTGTGCAAAAATAAGAGAGCGTACACGTTTATACAAGTTTCCGGGCAATTCAGCATCTGAGATTGAGAAGACACCAATCTCGCGGGGACAATGCGTGCGAGCGCCGTTTCGCTCGGACAGGCTCCCTATATATACTGTATATCCTTTGCTCTTGCATCAAGAGTTCAGTTTACTCTGTGTCGGCGGAACACCGCCATGGTGCAACGCGAGCGCTCGCGTCAATTTGTCCGAAACAGGTTTTTCGCAATCGATTCGTGCCGGACAGCAGCAGCGGCAGCGGCTCAACCTTCGCGAGGAATCGACGCGATTTTTCTCTTGCGTGCGCGCGCCCGCAACTCTTCAACCGATTCAAATCGCTTCTTCCGCGAGCGTACGTTCGCTTCTGTATATACAGCTATATAGCGATAGTGGCACACGGCTTTGGATCGGCGAGTGCGCGAGGGAAAAAACTGAGGGGAAAGAACAGATTTATAAAGAGTTGTGTTGCCCAGTGCACAGAGGGTGAAAAGAGAAAGAGGCGCGAGGAGTAGGGGGGTGAAAAAACTTTTCGCCTCGTCGGTGGCCTAAAGTCCCTTTTCTCGGAAAGTTTCGGAGAGATTAAAGAAGCGCGCCGCGCGTTGAATCCGCTCTCTCTCTCTCTTTCTTTCTCTCTCGCTCTCTCTCCTTGTCTTTCTTCCGCGCGCCAGTGGAAACACTTGCACCTGTGAAATTGCTGATTTATAAGTCGACCGTTTTTTTGCCCTCGCGAGCGTAGAGTGGACATGGAGAGTCACTGAAAAAAACTATGAGCGAGGAGGCATTACTCACCGACTGCATGTAATTAAGATGATCATTAGGGGTGCTTTGCTTTTACAGTTTGCGCTTGTTGTAGTACAGAGCATGGAAGACGATCTTGCCGATAGTGCGTGTTTTTACTTGGCAGTGATCGGGCTTTGCTTTTACAGTCTGCGTCTGTTGTAGTACAGAACATGGAAGACAATCTTATACCCAACGAAGAAGAAGAAATTCCATTTAAGTACATTTGAGTTTATTGCTATGGTAATTATAAAAATATGAAAATATGCGCTGCCGGTGCTTTTTCCTTTTCAGTGTCAGTGGGTGTTGTTTGGATGTTTTACCAACCAATTTTGACATACGGTGCTAATTTGCTTAAAATTTTTAAGAATATAATTGATGTTATTGAAAAGCAAAACGGCAAAATAACGTGTATATATATATGCCATTTGGCTTGGCTCTTCTAACCACGTAGAGAGCCACAATAATTATGACTTTCTAGGAAAAAACGTGTGGCATTAACTTTGTCCGCGCAGCCCGTACGCAATTTTTTCGAAAAAAACGCACGTGGACGATAAATTGCCAGAGGAGATGCAGACAGAAATGGAAGAGCAAAAATCGTAGCACGAGACAAAGTTCGAGACACGCACGTTCGGCCATAGAAAAACTATAGACAAGAGAAAGAGAGAGAGAGGAAAAAAAAAAGAAGCAAACGCGCGAGATAAAGAGTCAAAGCAGATTAGACACGCGAACGCGAGTCCTCTTCACCCCCGAGGCGATTGCTCACGCACACAGAGACGCGCGTGCACGCGTACTTTTTACCGATTTTCGAAGGCAAAAAGAAGCGCCGACCACTCGCGCGTGCGCCCAGGTTGACCCATGCGCTTGAAATGCACGCACGCACACACACACTACGGGAGGGTTATTTCGTTCGGGGCTGCGCAGCAACAATTACCGAGCGTCTAGCGTCACGCGCGACTTGTATGCGAGCGCGCACGAAACCGCAGCGTTGCACGCTCTTCTCTCCTTCCCTCTCTCTCTCTCTCTCTCTTTCTCTCTCGCCGGTATCACGCAGAGCATTCCTTCCTCTTCCGACATTGCAAATTGCCGTTTAGGAGAGCGCACGAGCTCTCACTCTATACTCTCTCTCTCTTTCTCTCTTTCTCTTGCTCGCGCGCGAGAGAGGACCCGTGCCCGCGTCTATTCTTACGAGCGCAATTTTTTGCCCGTGCCAAACCTTTTTTTTCGAGCTCGCGCGCGCGGCAGCAAGTGAGGCCTACTTTTACGAGGGAAAATTGCGTTCGCGGAAGGGCAGTTGTAGAGCAACAGCAGCATGTCAGAGCATACTACTATACAACTATACTCGTCGTTTTTTATTCGCGCGAGAGAGCGCCTGTACGCCTTCGCCTTTTTACGCTGGATTTGATTTCGAATTCATTTTTCTGCCTTCTTCCTGAAAACCTTTTTCCCTTTCGCGAGTGATTTTACCTACCTGGAAATAGAGAGATTACGGGGTGCAGGGTTATTAGTGCAATGTATCGTTGTTATAGACGGCTATATACGTAGGTGGATATTGATCGATTGCATTTTTATATATTTGCCACGTTGTTTTGATGAATTAGTATTATAGATAAAAGTTAGATTAATAATTACGTAAATTAGTTGTACATAAAATAAGCTGTAAAGGTAACTTGAAAGTTTAAAGGTTTTTAAACATGGACAAACGATGTGCGAGGAAAAAATTCAGTAAGGTATTCTAAACAATCACTAATTTTCCCAAATCATTGCTAAATGTTATTGTATAAAGGTTTCTTGAAATTCATTTATATTCTGTGAAATGATTTTTAATATATGATCGTCAGTAAATAATAATATATATTTATTTTGTGAACTAAATGTTTCATTAATCGAGGTTAATAAACGTTACAATTCAAATATTTAAAGAAGCTTCCATTATATTGTGTGGTAAAGGAAAATGGTGTATTTACCAATGATAATACGAATAACTTCAATTTATATAAGCCGGTAGTTAATGTTATGATTACTCATGTACACGTGCAGACACGTTACAGCGCTGACAGTTGTAGAACTTGCAAATTGTTACTGAGACAACTTTAATCCTACCGGGAATGATTGCAAAGCACTGTATACATTGTCAATTTTATTTTTCGGTGGATTACAAAAGTATATTATTTCTTACCTGTTAATAATGGAATGTTAAAATATTCATAAATTTTTAACTGAAAATGTATCTTATAAATAAATACTTTATTGTTTTTAAGAACTTATAATAGCAAAAACGGTATCTTGTAAATTTAAGTAATTCTTATTCAAAATCGCAGTACCAAAATGAAGTTCTTATTTATTTAATTTATTTATTCCAGATATTATTACAAATTAGTAATTCTGCTGAGGTAAATGCAATTACCTGTGCGCAGAGCTGGAG
>JAYJLV010000027.1:6576805-6590714 GCA_036873485.1 Torymus texanus | reverse complement strand
GAGAGAGAGAGAGAGAGAGAGAGAGAGAGAGAGAGAGAGAGAGAGAGAGAGAGAGAGAGAGAGAGAGAGGGAAAGAGGAGAAGTGGGTATAGTCTTCGACCACGGCTTTGGCTCTACGCGCTTCTATACGCGCGAGCGCGCCTAATATTACGCTTCGCACTTACAAATTTTATGCAAATCGAGCGAGTACCGGCCGTTCTTGCCGTATAGCTAGCGCACTTTTTTTCTCAACGCTACTTCGTTAGTGCGTTCGGATGTTTTCGCCTAGTAATTGGTATTTTTCTTCATTGTGCGTGATCCTGGCTGCGCGGTTCCGCATTCAGAAAGCTTTCAGTTGAGAAGGGAGTTTTTGAAGTGATATTGTGCCAGACTTCATGAAATTTTAAAAAAAAACTTATGTTTGAATAAATTATATAATAATTTTTTGAAAACTATATCGGGAAAATAATGTATAGAAAGGTTTTTGTATCATTTGAACCCAACATAAAATCACGTCATAGTTCATAATCGAAATATCAAAAGTTTCCAATGTTTTTCTTATATTTATAGTTTATTGAATATATTTAAATAAATATAATTTTCTCCCTAAAAATCGAAATTTTCATTGGTATAGTGTAATGTCGGAAACACGTATACACTTTTTTTTAATAGGATAACTAATTGTATAGGATTTCCCTTAATCACTTTGGAAAATAATAAATGGCGTTGACTAACATTTGGTATCATCAAGATTTTGGATAGTCGAAGATTATAAAAAAAGCATAGAATAATTTTTTAATGTTAATTATTTCGTCGATTTTCTACTAGAACGTACCAACTTAAAATTTGATTGGACAGGGTATCAGCTTGGAATATAATGACAAAATGTACTACCTCAGAAGTACATTTTTCCATTTGAAAATAAATTGGCATTAGTTATTTCAAAGAAATTATCAAAAAAAGTTTATATTATGAAATAAATTCTTTTACAAGCTATAAATGAATTTTTCATTAAAAATGTTAAAGACATCAAAAGAGAATACTCATAATGAAGTAAATAAACAGCAAAAATAGTAAAAAACACTGATATTTTGCATACTTTACAACGAAATTCTTAATCTAATAAATCTTTTATAAAACTACTAAACAAATTTCTGATATACATTTTATAATAATTCTATGTATGTACAAACTTAATTTCCTTATAGAAGCACTATAAAATACAAACGCAATGTGTAAGCTCATAAATTAACAAAAAAAACATGGTAAATAAAGTAATTATTAGAGGAGCTGCGAAACCCCCAGGGATAAGTTTCACTACTATAGCAGCTTGATTATTATATCCTCAAAAAACCGTAAAATGTCACGATGATGCACTTCAACAGCCAAGTGTGCGCAAAACGCACCACACGACGTTTAAAAGGCCTCTCCTCTCTTTCTCTCTCTTTCTCCTCCTCTTCGCAGCGTAATACTTAATCAAGACACATTGCACACGAAACAAAGACGCTGCCCTCTGTCTGCGTCGGAGCAAGAAGAAACAAATCAAGGGCGAGAGCAAGAGCAAGCAAGAGAGAGAGAGATAGAGAGAGCAGCTAAGTTTTCCGCCATAAAATTGCGTCGGGGGATAATACGCAAAGACTATTACAGGCCGCTGCTCGCTCTCTCGCTCCCCGGCGATCCTTCTCTTGCCTTTTTTTCGGGGCATTCCACTTGTCCGCCGTGCGGCTGTAATTTCGTACAATTAAAGCGCCCCGTCGAGGGAGGACCTCCAGGGCATCCGACGGCCCCAGCGACGTCTCGTACAGAGCGGCTGACCTCCTCCCGGCTGCGCGCCTGTGCACTTTCCTTCCGACCAAACGAAGAGACGTAATGCTCGCTCTATCCCTTCTCCCACTCTCTTCCTCTCTTCTTCCTGTCCTCATCCCTTTCCCCCTCCCAGTAACCTCTTTAAAAAGTTTTTCCGCTCGCGAACTCGCGAGGGTATCGTGCGTCTTGCCCGATCCTCGCGTGTAATCGCTTTTCTTTTTCCTTCCCGCAGCGTAATCGATGGCCAATGGACGCTTTTCTCCCGCCAACTACAACTATTTACTACGTGTCCAAAATTAAATAACAATTTATGGCTCAATTAATCCTTTCATTGCCGAATTGTTTTTTCAAAATAGCACCTCTTTTAACTCTAATTTTCCTGGTAGAAAGTAAATCAACTATGTTGGTTAGGATGTTAATTCAATGGAGACTTTCTACTTAAGATTAATATCGAAATTTAATTGAAACTATTTAACATACAATTATATTTTTAAGCATGTATAATTGTAATCTTTGCATCAATATCAATAGTTATTCAATAAACCTTTGGTTAACACTTTTGCAAGGGTTGTTGTAAATAATTACTAGTTTGTGTTTTGGTACAAAAGTTATCGGAATGAACTAAGGAAGTACTCGCGGTACCTATAACTAGCCAAGTTGACTCCTTTGCCAATCTATGACATTTACAAGCAATAACGATCTGATGAAAGATATCTGACATAGAGATTATTAAAGATGACATTAAAATATGACAGTTTTTGAAATTATTTAAATTTATATTTCAGTAGAAAATTATTCTTGTAATTTCAGTGCTTATTAATAGATTTTAATTTTAATGATAAAGAAAGATATAATAAAAATAAATTAATCATATGATATAGAAATAAAACGCATACTTCCCAAGTATTTCTTAATAATTTCTCGGAAAGGAAGTGTCACGTCTGCGGTGACTATACAGCATATATAAATATGATGAATACGCGTGAAGGAGCGATTGCAATGTGAAGACGAGCAAAAGTGAGCTAACCGATGGCATTCGGTGGCTCAGTGAATACAGTACGCGATTCCTAAATCCAAGAGGTCCGATTTTTGTTAGATGCTACCTTTTGAAAAAAAAAGTGGTGGATCTTGCACCTAATAAAAGACATTGAATTTGTTATGTGCGTGTCTAAGTATATGAATAGTTATAAATATTTGTAGGCCTAGAGAATAGTTTTTAGTTTTACATAGTTTCTATTTGGATCAGTGTTTTTCTACTATACGTATAAGTATTACGGAAAAAATACTGAAATTTTTATGGTTGTGTATACTTTAGAAATTTATGTAAGTCCTAACTTGTGAGTTGTTTAAAAGTAGATTAAATATCTTGGTTTAAGAAAATATGTGTTTAAAAACAAAACTAGTATCTTTGCAAATAGTTTGTCTTTTATTTTTGAACACATATTTTCTTAAAAAGTTAGTCCTTACATACATTATACAGTATATATGCTTCTAAAGTATACACAACCATAAAAATTTCATTATTTTTTCCGTAATACTTACTGTTTAAAATAGAACAACCTGAAAATGTTCACATTGCAAGAATAATATATTCCATTGAAATTATTCGTATAAGCCACCCTTCGTCATCATCATTATCTTTTGTTAGACACGGAATGTCTCATACATATACACGTACATCTCTTGCAGTCGAAACAATATAAGGTGAGGACTATGACAATGCGTACAGCTATACTATGGCTGAGTTCGCGCAAGATTGCATGCGTGTGAGTTATTCAGCGCGAGAGATTGAAAGATGAGAGTAGGGAAAAAAGAGTTGGGGAGATAAAGAAGAAGAAAAGACACCGGAGTTGATGCGTGTACGCGCACAACGCAGAAGGTGGGAAACTAAAATGAAGACGCAGTGCGCGGAATTGTCAAATGAGACGCGATAAGATTTATCGAGAAATTTCTTGGATTTTTTTTCGTCCCAGTAAAAACTCTGTACCTGTTATTACATATGAGATAATACATGAGTTTTTAAATTTTTTCCCCCAGTTTTTCCAGAATTGCCCAAAATAACCGAAAAATCATTTTAAAATTCGACCGATGAAGCTGCACAAAACTCGCAGCTACTTCATAAAGCACTCGCACGCGCAACCGCAACTTTCGTCCGGCCATCGAGCGGCAGTAAACGTCAATGTAATCGAGCACTGTCGATCGTGCTGCAGCGCACTCGTTATAAAGTAATAATCGATAGCGTAAAAGCCATGCGCTCGCGCTTGGGCGGCAGCACAACGATCTCAGCCGCGAAATTACAAAATAATTTTCCTATAAACCCTAAAAAGCCACACAATTATTATACGCGTAAGCCTCCCTTGCGCGCTATGGGGATAGCAACAACAGCAGAGAGAAAGAGAGAGAAGAGAGAAATTCAACAGGCCGTGCGCTGACGGCTCGCCCGCGGCGATATGCACCGGCCGCAGCGCGCGAACTCGTTTATCACGGCGAAAAGTGAATCGATAATGATATGCACTTGGCAAAAATTACCGCAACTCCAGCAAGCCCCGGGAATATCGGGCGCTGCGGCGGATAATCGCATTACGCTCAGCTATAAACTGGCTTTGGGCTGCGCTCTCTCTCTCTCTCTCTCGCGCGCGCGCATAATGGCAACGACGGGGGACGTAGTGCGCGATCCACGTAGCGAACGTCGAAAATTTGCAATGCGCGTCCTGATGCGCTGTTGGCCTATAGCGCGCACGCTCGAAGTGCGAACTATGCGCGTCCGTGGTGGCTTTAAATATATATATATATATATATATATAATTTTGCATACACTGCCACTGCGTCGAGTGCGGCATATAATACCGCTGCAGGCTCCAAATGGATTTTCCAGGGACGGACGTGCTTTCCGAGTTTTTGCGGTTGGGTGCCCGTCGTGCGGAGGGGATGCAGAGCCGCCGGCGGTGGTGCGTGTATGCCATGGCTATCGCGCGAGATCGATTGATGATGGAAAAATACCAACTGCCATTATAGCTATATCAACTATGTAAATACATCTATACGTGAATAGACGCTGAGTGCTGGATTGTATTTTTCATTATATTTTATTATCTTTCTTATCATTACAGGCGTAATTTATTCAGATACAGCTAGGGGTGGCTTATAAAAAGACTAAAAAAAAAGCTCTGAAGAAAAACACTTGAATTATTACCGTTTATCGCTAAATATTACTTAAGAAACTTCTAGATTCAAGTTATATATAGAAATAATCAAAGAATATTTGAAAAGTACTGCCTTAATTTATTGTTATACATTTAAAAGTCTCACGTAAAGACTTTATAAAAAATAAAGTTAAAAAATAATGTCAATAAAATTTTAAAATCAAAGTATACCGGAAAATTATAATTATATAATATTTAAATGTCGCTGATAAATTACTAAAATTGACGATGTTACAGTTACCAATGCAAAACATGCCTATTCGCACAGTCATATTCACCCCGATGCAATCCTAGCTGGGCAAGCGGGACCGAGCGTCAAGGTTGCAGCCTTGGCGCGCACAATGAGTGCAAAATTGATGTAAGCGTGTGCGCGCTCGCGAAGAGTGACGACCACCCAAAGAGGATGAGGAAGAGAGAGAGAGAGAGAAAGAGAGACGCGCAAGAAAGGGACAGGGAGAAGGCAGAAAGGAAAAAAGCCCGGCAGCTGAGAGACGATAGCGCGCGAGAAGCAGTTCTTCTTGCGAGCGCGCGCAAACGCGAGATTTCGCCGAGGTGCTACTACTTGCTTTTGCTTGGCAAAAAAATATGCTTGCACGCAGAGAAACATCGTGCGTAACGTAGAAAATAAAAACAAATGGCTAGTAGAATAAACAGGCAATTTTTTTAAATTGCAGTTTACTAGTTTCATGTATTTCGTAGAGTTAGGATATCGTTATGCGACATAAAGCTATTTTTCTTTTGTAAGGATCTTTTTTGCCATTTCACTAGCACTCTCGGTTAATTATGTACTTAAAATTATCACACTATTGTTAATTTATTCTTGGTTTTATAAACCATACAGTGAGTAATATTTTTATTTTTTGCAGACAATTTAAAATTTTGATACAGTGCAACAGAAATTACCAAAATTCTGAAAAAACGTACTGACGTTTGATAGTTGCAAAAGTTTCCCATCACTCAAAATGTCGAAAAAAAGTTGAAATACATTCTTTAATTTAAGCAAAGAATCGTTAAGGTGTAGATAGTAAATCAAAATAATGTTAAAAATATGTTCAAACTTTGTACGTAACTAAATTAGTTATAAAACAGCTTCAGTTAAAATTTTAGAAAACTAGAGTAGTTTGGATGCGAGTAGTTAATGTTCCAGTTTTTGCAGTTTAACACAGGATTTTATAAAAAAAATATACTTTTTCACTTTTTAACATAAAATATTTCAGTAATTAAGGTTAATATTTGAACAAAATGAGTAATAAATAAATTAATAAATACAAAAGTGAAAAATTAATTTAAAATAATGAATCCAATCAGGTATTTCATAGGATTTTTTATTGACAATTAGGATGAATAGAATAGCTTTGTTTAAATGAATATAGTTGACGTTTATTTATGCAAACTGTTTAACAAAGTGTAATCATTTTGACTAATGTAACTGTAATAGAATATTCTCAAGATTTCCCTGAAAAAATTGCTCATTTTTTCTCTTTGTTTTTCTTCACGTTTTATTTTTTTCCGCAACATTGCACAGAATCATTGGATTTTAACCATTTCAAGTTAAAATCAAACGGTTTTTCACAACTCAATCCTGTGACTGTTTTAAAAGACATAACGCGTTTTAATCATTTTCCAAGCAAACCGCAAAAGCGAAAAGTCACAAAGCATTTACGTAAAAACCTTATTCAGTTCACAATCAATGGGAAGCCTTGGCTGCTGTCCCATTCATTCGAATTTCCTTCCACTCCGATGCCCTCCGCATGGCAAACTCGCGTAACCTACTTCCACACAGCGCGAGAAAACAAGTTTTTGTCTCCATGCGCTTTTGCGAGAAGTGTGCTTGCGCTGTGTAAGAAGTAAAAAATTCTGCCCGATAACAGATCTGTCCGATCCCTCTCCTCACGCGGATCAAATATGCACATATATATCTCTTTCTCGTGCGATTCTTTTCTCTTTCTTATGCTGCAACAACGCAGCTCACGCGGCACACGTAAAGGCGACTCGCTCTCTCTCTCTCTGTCTCTTTCTCTCTGTTGCACGCACACGCGCAAAAAAGTAGCGAGAGAAGAAGCTTCCAACAAATCTATTTCCACGCGTTGCGCGCAAAAACAGAAGACACGCCGTGCACCGGATAATGAACTAATCTGGCCGACAGAGCGAGAGCGTGGATGCACGTATATATGTATACGTATACGTGTGTATATATACATGTTCTTGCGCGCTCGCGTACACACTCACATACAAGGGAGGGAAGAAAGAGACAGCGAGAAAAGGACTTTTGCTGCTCACGCGGCTTAATAACATGACTTTTTCCCGACTGACTCTCTCTCTCTCTCTCTCTCTCCCTCTCTTTCTCTCTTGGGTAAACGCACAGCGCGCACTCGGAGGAAGATATGTGCGTGCGTGCGCAGAGATGCGACGCGGTGGAGATAAAGAACGAGAGAAACAAAGAAACGGAACACGGGATGCAGCTGAAAGAGGGTATAAGGGAGAGGAGAGAGAAAAGGCAGAAAAGTAATGGAATTGCAGAATGATGTAAAATATTTCGTGATATTTTTGGAACTCGCGCTTTGCGAGCGAATTCATATAAGTTGTGTGTTTCGAGATGTTTTGGTTTCTAGTACATTGTAATCAAAAATACTTTGTCTTTAACTGAATAGTAAATATCGAAAGAAGATCTGATTATTATTATATAGATTTTAAACCATAATAGTACTATATGGGACTATTTTCTGATATTTAAATATATTATCATTCGTTTTAGAAGATTATAGCTATTGCAATTGAAAGATGAAGAAATTTATTTACAGCTAAATTTAAATATAGCGTAATATTTGATATGAAATTTGATACAAACTCAGCCTACCGTAATAGTATGTCATTCACCAAATTTATTTAACTTTATTCGTGTTTTACTATCACCATACAGGTCGACTTTCCTCATCGCTTCAATAATAATCAAAAAACAATATATCGAGCAACATTTTTATCTTTTCTGTCTGCATGGTTAAACATGATTACGAACTATCACAAGTGATAAACGGACTGTCGATATAAAATCATGGAAATAAATGGATGAAACTCACATAACTCTGAGAAGAAAATCTGTGCAATTCTACAAAAAGTTTGAATTCCTTCGTAAAAAGGATTACAAAAGAATTACCTCCGCAATGAATTTTTACATGTCCTGTATAGGTCATACAACAAACCAAAAAAAAACTTTAATTACCAGAATCAGTTTTGTAACAGTTTTAACTGACCAATATTAAGCTTCCACAGGTGCTAAAAAATTTTACAGCAAAGCTTTAATTTAAAAAAGCTTTAATTTAAACTGGAAATTATTAAAATCAGTAGATCCTGTGCAAAGCTATCTACATTTGGAAATTGCGAAAAATAACAAAAAGTGATCGAAATTTTAAGAATTAGGGTATGGGTATAAATCATTCATCATTTCGAGGACCGAGTTACAGTGGAAAGTTTTTCTAGAATTAGACATACATGTAAAGCGTCTTGCAACTGCTGCACACGCGAATATATCCGAAAAGCGATACGCGCGCGATAAAGGCGTATACGCGCGTGCGCGGTCGTACCCTCTGTATAATATCCCACGGACGCGGCGACGGCAGCGGCAGTGCATAAGCGTCTCGAGGAGGGGAAGGTATGGGAGGCAGGCATCATGAACTCGTTGCGGCGCGCCCGGCTCCTTCTCTAATTGTAATGATTATACGCGGCGTTGATCTCACCGCCGCCGCCGCCGCCGCTACACTGCGTATAATGACGGCTTAGCGCGCGGGGCGATTATTACGACGACGACGACGCCACTGAGACGACAGTGTCAGAGCAGGGGAAGCCCCCGCGGAAAGTTAATTAAGTTAGCCGAATTTGTTTAACAGATTCAATTTAGTTAGGCCATTCGCGCGCGTGCGCTGCACTGCGCTGCAGTGCTACCGGAAAATTGCCGGTCTGTGGAGAGCGAGCTCGATGACAATGTTTACGATGCCGCGCAAATTAAAGGACGGGAGATATCGCTCTAGCCGGTGCTTCGCGTTGTTTATCACTGCCGCGGATGCCGCTTCTTCTTCGATGTCTATTGATCTTCAGGCTTGGCCTCTTGAAGATTCTTTGATTATTTTTATTGTTTTTCTTAGGTAAACAAAAAATAGGTTTCAGTAAGTTTTGATTGGCTCGAGTTTGGAAAAACATATGTAATAAAAGAAAGTCAAAGTTTGATAAAACATTTTGAAAAATTCGGCAAAATGTTTGTGAATAAATTGTCTAATTGTTATAGCGACTACCGATAGCTGGGGTATGAAAACATTTGAGTAAAAATGGTCGGTCCGGGCTTACAAAGTTTGGAAAACATCTCTTCATTACTTGAAACATCGTGTTCAACATTACTTGAACACAAATTGAAATTTTTTCAGTCTATTCTAATATAATAGTTGAAAACATAATTAATAATAATCAATTAAAATATACGTTAAACTCGAAAACTTTGACATTAAATATCTTATGTGTGCCAATTTCGAAGAATAATAAGAGAAAATAGATTATCAAGAGAATGCTCTTAAACAATTTCGTATTTTCCAATATAGCAACGTGACTCGTGAATATTTATACGTTAGATCATACATACGTGATTAGATATAATTATGTATGTATGATCTCACAGATGAGTTACGTATAGGTATGTCAATTTTATACCGGACCATACAACGTAACACGCAATGAAGTTCAATTATTGATGTATGCGTATATATACATTTATTCTTGAATGTGTCTCCTCTAACAGTCTACGTAGTTCACTCTTCATATGATAGTACACAGCATCATAGTAGTGGGGGTCGAATCTTTGGTTTTAAGGATCCATTCTGGCCGTACACCAGTAGAGTGTATTACTTCTATAATTTTTCAATCAACATTTCATAAAAATTCATCCCAAAATTCTACCAAAAATTATGAAAATCTATAAAAAGTACATGATTGGACATTTTTTTATCTTTTTATAAATTTTTATAATTTTTGTTTGGAGAATTTTCTCAACAAGTGTTGGAATTCATATGAACTTTTACTTGTGGATGATATATTATTGTATTATATATTAATGTTGAAGTATAACAATGTATTTTATAATGAATCTGTTCCAGAGAACATTGATCTTTCAAAAAAGGAAATTATCAAATCTTCATCGGGAGTAAAAGCAAAAATGTTAATAAAAGTTTTACTAGTTATTATTTTTATTTAGACAAGCTACTTTTACTTAAATGAAAATTTAACCAATTACCACAAAACTTTATGAAAAAGTAACCTTTTCACTTTTCAGATGGGATTAGATTTTAGGAAAAATCATTTATAGTTTGTTTTTCTTAATGTCAATTTGTTGAAGAGATAACTTAAAATTTATAATTTGTATGTTTGGAATTTGATTGTAATACATTAATTATAGTGTTTAAAATATTCTAAGTGAAACGGTCGTTTATCCAAAAATTTCTGTGCACTATTATTTAAAATATTCGATAATAGAATAATTAAAGTTTCAATTCTTTTTCAAGTATGGCTGTATGCTTAGAAATTTTTGAAAACTCATATAATAAGAATAGTATGTAATTTCATAATTTTTTCAAAGATGTTATGATTAGAATTATATTATAAGTAATTTTTATATTAATACTTTTGTTGAATTGACATTTTCTGTATAGTGGTCAAGGATTTATCTTTTTTATACGAGTTGGAACAAAGCAGTACTCCACATGAATAGTATTTAAATATTGCGACTTCGGCTTTCGACGAATGAATTAAAACTACATTGGTTCCAAGCGTTTTATTATACGGTATTTTTTATTGAATAATCTTCCGTTATACAACAAGATGTAACGTGCATTTATCGGTGGAGCACGATATTATGAACTTATTTTAGTTTTGAACGATTAATACTATATATTATAGTTAGTATTATAGCCTTTCGAAGATCAATTAGAATACGTCTTGTGGAATTTACTATATCTTCTTATTCAAATGAAAAATTTAATACCTATAAAAAAATCATTAGCGATCATTTGTAAAATCATTGAAAATTTTATAAAACTTCGAAAATCAAATAACTATGATATATTGTAAAGAATCATTTTAAATATGAGGCTATACGTATGAAACAGAGTCTTCCATGTGTCTGTGTAAAACTTCTACACAAAAAGGTATAGTGCTTCTATTGCTAGCATTCATGCCAGCACTGCCAGCAGTCAGTCGACCGTCGCACGTAGAACACGTCGCATTCGGATGTGTTGTCAATTTTCAACATATTTGGATAAGTGACCTTTATTTAATTGTGTTGGCGTACAATTAATTATCTATTGTTAATCGTTGTAGACTCACTGTTAATACATACAGAAAATTGTATTCGAATACTCAAGGCACAGGCGATAAAATTAATGCGAGTAAGTAAAATTGTATTAATTCCATGCTTAAATGTGTCACTCAGACAAAATATTGGAATATAGAAAGTGAGAGAAAAATTGTTATCAGAGAGAAGAAACTTTTTGATGGTTAATAAGATAAGTACCAGTGATGATGTCGACATTGTATCTTTAATCTATATCTTAAAATGTGTTGTCAATTGCGTTTTCGCAAAAACATTCTCTGGAATATTTATTTTGTTTGAATAACTGTATCGATAAATATTCTAATTTCATACTTTTCTATCATGACATTTGAGTTTTCTAGTGTTTTCCGTTTTACTGTAAGCTGTTATCATACTACTATATAATAATATTATGATATGAAAATAAAAATTTAGCAATTTTTACTTTGTAGATAAAAATTAACTCTCATTTTACAGAAAACATTATGTTTATTGTAATTTATCAGAAACATAAAGAACTAACTTAAAGACATAACTTTGTCCTTTAGTAGAAATTGTAGATAAAGTAACTCGTCAATTTTCCATCAAACTTCTCGAATATAGTAATAATAATACCAAAATGTTGGTTATGAAATGATTATCACAGATTATTATCATATCAATGGGGGAAATGGATTGCGAAGAGTCAGTTTTTTTATGTCTATTGCAGTTTAGTTAGTAATTCACGTTGACTAAAAAACACGTAACAAACCTTTAAAATATAATTGTTTAAAAAAGTGTTCTTGATAAATATTTATTTCTCTTATCATAGTTGAGGCGTTTCGCCTCAACTCCCCCAGCGCGGCGCGCGAGCGTCAAATTATGCTATTTTCAAGTCGTGATTACAATACCAATATGCATTTAAAAAATTATGTAATAAGCGTTTCCGACGTATTTTTTCCTCAGCTTTCCAATGGTGTAGGTGGTTTTTCCGAAATTTTCCATTTTCACCCTCAAAAAGTATAAAACATACTATATCTCGAAAAGTATATATTTAATATTTTTTTTACCTCCTAGATCGAAAGCTGAGCATTTTTTGCATCGGAAAGGATTTTTTTTCAAAATTTGCTCGAATTTTTTTCTTAGAGAAACAGAACGCGAAAGAGTAGACGCAGCGTCTCCTTCGCGCAGGTATAGCGGCGCGCTGTACAGCGCGTGGACTAGATGCATTTCGCTCTCTAGTAACCTTATTATTTTGATTTATCATTTTTAATTCTTTATCGAATATCTTTTTCTACTTCGAATTTTACTTTCTTATATGCACGATTGACATTTTCATAGGTTGTTTTGTCAAAAAAAACATATTAAATTCAATTTGAAATAGCAGACGCAACGCCTTTTACTTACTTTTTACCCGATAGTTGGCTTGCGTATAGAAAATTTTTGCCCGAGAGAAGTTTGTTGTATTCTAATTATATAAGTCCGATGAATTTTCGATCTTTGTTATCCTTGAAATTGTTTAAGAATTTTAACGCTGTCTCTGATATATTTGTATTCTTCGTGTGTTTGCTGATTAAATCATAATTAATTTTTGGTTTATTTATTGCATTTATTTTCTCGCTACTGAAATGGAATCAGCTTTGAAGCTGAAATGCATAAATCCTTTTAATAAAATTAATCACGCTGTGTGTAAAAATTTGTCGAATTTTCCTTCAATATTTAGGAGTGCGTATTTCCTCGTACCAGAAAACGCGACAATTCCAACTGTCAACGTCAACTTTATAAACATAAGTCAGATTTACCTTCATTCGATGCCAAAAAGCTAAAATTGAATGTACTGATGAATATCATAAATCAGGCGTGGCAGTTCTCAACCAATTAAAAAAAAAATTTCAGAATCAACGAGTAAGGAAGATAAAATTCAGCTATTCACTCATGCTCCTGATTTTTGGTCTCGCAGGGACTTAATCAGAGAGTTCGGTTGTACTGAGTGGGAAGCTCGAGAAGCGAAAAAGTTAGTAACTGAAAGTGGAATTATTTCAAAACCTGAAAAGAAAAAGGGCAATATATTTACAGTTGAAACTGTAGATTCAGTTAAACGTTTTTACGAGAGAGACGATATTAGTCATGTAATGCCCGGATTAAAAGATTGTATTGTTAAGCAGGATAATCGTAAAAGAGCACATGTACAGAAAAGGTTACTACTTGGTAATTTACGTGAAATTTATTGTTTATTTAAAAAAAGAGCATGAATCTGTTAATATTGGCTTCACTAAATTTACTCAGTTGAGGCCACTGCATTGTGTTCTAGCGGGAAGCAGTGGTACACCTAATGTATGCGTATGTGTACACCACGAAAATATCAAGCTGATATTAAATGCTGATATTAATTTACAGAGTTTAACTGATGTTCTCGACTATCTCTTAAAAACTACCACGATTGCATCTGAGCAATCGTATGTAGTAATGCAAGTTCGAAATGTTACTTGGGTGACTGTTTAGATTGCCCCAATATACCTGTATTACGGAAACATTTGCTTGAATGTTTTGAGAAAAATGATATTTTTCAAATACAGTATGAGTCATGGCTTCA
>JAYJLV010000027.1:6553747-6576705 GCA_036873485.1 Torymus texanus | reverse complement strand
CGGGAACTTTACAGTACCATGCCGTTATTCCAATGAATAAAACAACATTAATACTAAAAAAAACGTCAATGAGTTCATAATATCAAATCTTTCCTAAAAAAAACCGTAAAACAAAACAAAATAAAATTATCTACTTTAAAAAAAGGAATTATTCATATAAATATTAGTTTATTGTTGCTATTATTAACGAAATCAAAATTTTAAGCGGTTGTTAGAGAACGAGATGCGTCTAGTCCACGCGCTGCACAACGAGCCGCATACCGCGTGCGAAGGAGACGCTACGTCTACTCTTTCGTGTTCTGTTTCTCTAAGAAAACATTCGATCAAATTTTGAAAAAAATCCTTTCCGACGTGGAAAATGCTCAGCTTTCGATCTAGAAGGTCAAAAGAATATTAAAAATATACTTTTCAAGATATAGTATGTTTTATACTTTTTGAGGGTGAAAATGGAAAATTTCGGAAAAACCACCTACACCATTGGAAAGCTGAGGAAAAAATACGTCGGAAACGCTTATCACATAATTTTCTTAAATATCTATTGGTATCGTAAATACGACTTGAAAATAGCATGATTTGATGCTCGCGCGCCGCGCTGGGAGAGTTGAGGCGAAACGTCTCTATTCTGTTTTGTACGGATAATTTTGGCATTGAAACAATCAGGAATGTGAAAATCTTTTTACTGAGAAAAGCTAGTCTTTAGAATCAGAGAAACTACGTCTCACGCTCCAACGTAAGATTAACTTCTTCATGAGGGTTGTTAACGACAACATTGGGAACCGCACGGCGATAAAGTATCGTACACATGTTCGTTACCCCTTTATACATTAGGACATGTTGTCATCGCTTTCCCAAAACTGGTTGAAGAGAGTAAATATACGCAATTGCATCGGCGGACATAAAAATAACGTACGTTTTCAGTTGCTCCGCGCACGGGATCATACCAGGAACTTTACAGATTATCCACACTTATAGAGGGCTTAAAAAATAAAAAAGAATTGTTGAGGCAGATTCCTGCAATAATTTTCTCTCGTTCTGTAAATCATATAATAAACGAGAAAAATATACAACACTCAAAAGTTTTGAATTATAATTCTTTCATTATTCGATAGAAAACTCTTATAATTTCATGAAGTTTGTGCAATAAATAATAATATGGATCTATTTTTAAGGTATGTAATTAAGAATAGAATAATTACTTTCCTTGCATAATTTCCTTTCATCCATAAATTGAATTAGTAAAACCTCTATATTATAGGACAACGTAAAGTCATGATATTAATCATTTTACAAAACTCTTGATATTTTTAACAATACTGTTATGACTTTATCGAAAATTGTTTAAAATATTGTAAAGCTAGATATTAAACATATCAATTTTCAGCAAAAAAATGTCCTTTGTGGCCCCCATTTCTTTTCAAAATTATCATATATTTTTGTATTAAAGTGTCATTCAATTGAATATGATTAGTAGTCAATCCATTGTGCTATGGCTCAAAAATCTAAATTATTCTTGATTTTTTCTCTATCCACTTTTTAACACGATAATCATTTATATTTGATATTGAAGCAAACTTTTATTGGAAGATCGGTTTTTGCGGGGATGAACTATCTTAATGCGAAGGGTGTACAGGGCGAGAGTGTGTCACAGATGTGGGTCTTTACCTAAAGAATGCAAATTTGCAAGTTTCTCGTTGTCAGACAATCTGTTTTGATTACTTTAGCATTATTTGAGTGTGTGAAATTTGGTAACAACTTTGTTTTATAGTCCGACTAAATCACTGAATATTAGGATTAGAATTGATGTAAAAGCAGAGAAAAACATATTCTATCATATAATACTGGAAACCAATTAGATTAACTAATTTTTTTAAATACAGAGAACTTTTCATCTACGAGTTTCCTGTTTTTGGCTCCCCGAAGTGGAGGAGCAGCCAAAAGAATCTCCCATTTAAAAAGAAAATTCAATTTTGTATTAATGTTATTTAAACGTTTCAAGGGTGATAGAAACTACATTTTAAACTACACAAATAAAGTTAATTATACTTATTTTTTATACAATTTTACCATTTCAAAGCTCTGATGATTTAACTGGTGCAAAACTGTTAAAATGATATTATATGTTTTTCATGTGATCTATAAAATCAACTTTATCCAAAACCAATCTAACTTCTCTTCTCCTACATAATTAAATTCAAATATCATTTAATTATAACATCTTCATCGTAGCGCATTACCCAAAACCATATGAATGTATTACATTACACGCACACCCATCAATTCGAAAGTAATTTTATTACCTTTCTTCTGACAACGATTTTTCGAATCTATCAAAATCCACTTAACTGTGACCACAGATACTCCTCGATGCTATTACGGCCGAAAAAAGCACTCCAACAGCCCCAAGCCCGGTCCGCCCTTAAAAAAAAGTCCTTTATAAGCGTGAATGGCGATCGAAAAGGGGGAGAAGTGCACGCGGGTACGGGGGCTGCGTCCATCGTGCGACAATAAAGCACCACTAAAGCTGCCGCGAGCGTTGCGCATCGAAGTCTCGGGAAATGCTCATCCTACGATCTATACACGCTCGGTGCGTCCCACCCTTTCAAACGCTGTCCCCTATACGCTCACCCATATACATGTATATATATATATATACACGAGCTACAGACGTGTACCTTCACGCGTATATACGTCGATCGACAGCGAGAGAGGAAGATCGGGCTGCGCCGTAATTGTACATTCCGTCAATTAACGCGCGCAAAAGTTCGATTAAACGCGCGATTTATTCTCATCGCGATTGGAGCTGGCGCACACACGCCCCGGCCATATTACCCGGCCCATTCTCTCTCCCTCTCGTTCTGTTCTGAGAACGAGCCTACTTTAGCGTTTGATTAATTTCGGTCGACTGCTCGGCACTGAGAAAGAGAGATAGAGCGAAAGAGAGAGAGAGAGAGAGAGAGAGAGAGAGAACGCGGCGCTCCGTTACAACTCGTTCGACAAGTGAAACGAGCGCGCGAGCGCCTATATCCTCGCCACCCGTGACTTATCACCTTTCGAGCCGCCGCCAACTTATACTTCCCTCTCTTTTACTCTTTCGACTTCTCTACACTGTTCTTCTATGTGTTTCTGTCTCCGTTGTCTATGTATTTGTAGGCACACGTGTATTTCGCCGATATACATTTCCGCGAATCCGGATCTGCATATTTTTACAGGTTGTTTACTTTGCACTTTCTTTGTTATACGAAATCATATGACGTTTTACTTTTAGAAACGCATATTTTGGCTATATTCAATGAATAAGTAACAAAATACTTGAAAAATAATATTCTCTTATACGAGGAAAAGGTCAAGTCTACTGATCACTGACTCAGCGATAACTTTACCTTCGGTGCGCTTCCGCTCTCTTTGATAATATGTTTTTGGATGTTGAAATATGAAGATATCTGCAATGTTGGATCCTAACACCCCAAACAATGGAAATCCTCGACATTTTTAGCTTATTTTAATATCAATAAAAAAAGTCTACTTTTGGAAGAGTAATCATACATTCTTGGAAAGTTTAAAATACTATTACAAAATGAGAAAATAAGCGACTAAAGAAAATGAGCTGTTAATTGGTTTTTACCAAATATTGATTTTTGTCAATGTTATAAAAGTTTATAGTTGAGCAGTAATGAAAAGGGACGATGACATCGTTAAAATATGCAGTTCTACTTCTGCGTATTTTGGTACATTTTCTGTACTTTATTTTAAACTACCATATATTTCTAACAAAAAATCAATAATTTTTATTCTACAAAAAGCAAATAGAAGCTGGTTTTCTTTAATTTTAATTTCCCTTGTTGTTATGACTTTCCAATATTGTATAGATTGTATGATTGTCTTTTCAATAAAAAAAAAAAATCTTTTCAAGATTTTTTCAAAATATAACTAAAAATGTTCAAAATTTGAGTTAGTCAGTGTCTTCTACACCCAAAAGTAGATCTCAAAAATTCATCCAAATCCGGAATCCAAGGCCTGACATTTTCTTTTTTTATTATAAAAAGAAATGTATGTTCAATTGATAGTAACGAAAAATTCATATCTAATATATATATTTATGCAAATGAAAATAACTCCTTATACCTGAACTTAAGTGATTTCTGATCGAGTTAAAGGAAATATATGAAAGTGTTAACACACTATCTTTGGAACATAGTTTGACTTTGAATAAGTTTGAGAAACTGGTTCAAAATTGTGATCCCGGAAACTTGGAAACCTTCTTGTTAGTATCTCTCCCCCCTCCCCTTCCACCCTCACTCTCCCGTTCTTCCCTTCTCTTTTCTACATCTTACCATCCTCTTCAACACATGTGTAGGTAGACGTGTGTACATGTTCCTCTAGCCGCGATATAAGATGTATTAACGTCGGTACAAACGCACCGCGTGCGCGAGCGGCTCCTCTCACACTTTTCCCACGTTGATACCGGGCCTTTCTCTTCCTTTCGCCGCTCGCGCCCGCACATCTCTGCTCGCCCTTACACATATTACATATGCCTACACTGATTCACACAAACGCACTCTCGATCCGTTTCAACAGCTTAATACGAGGTTTCTGCTTATCTGCCCTCACGCTCTTACAATTTTCTCTTTTCCTATTCTTTATTACAATTTCTTACCTTCTTTCTTACCTTGCTCCAAAGTATATTATACCTTTGCTCCTTCTCGTGTTTATCTACGTTATACATACTTATAGGTTTTCCAATGTAGAGTTTATTTCTTCCTTTTTACTATATGTTTCTGTATGTCGTTTATTCTTTTTATAGACATCTTTCTTGTTGTTTCATTTACTCTCATTCTAGTCTGTCATTTTTTTCTCATGCGTACTAATAGCAATCTAAACACCTATATTCTAGTCGCATATGCTTTAAAACTTTTTATTGGATGCTTTCTCTCTATATAATCTGAAAAGATCTATGGAGATAATTCGATTTATTAAGAGAACACGTGCTTGACCTTCATAAAAATTGTTAAATGAAAATTTTTTAAAAATATACCAGAATGCTTTGGACAGTAAGTGAATTCTTACATTCGAAAATATGATTTTCGTAGTATAGAACGTCGAAATTTTGAACAATCGGCAGTAGCTTATGTCGGAATCGAGAACGTTTATAGTTCACTTCAATTTTCAAGTGAGCCGTCGAAACATTGGACCCCCCCCAGAAAGCGCTTTCTAGTTTTATTTTATTTTTTTCACAATCGTATATGTAAGATTATTATTATTATTTTGCTGAATAATAAACATAAAATAGAGTATTTTTAAGTATTTCTTTAAACTACGTCTAAAAAGGGTGATAACTTCGGTTCATGAAAGCGTTAGAGTCCAATATTACGGCTGCCTTTATATTTTGACATCAAAAAACTTACCTCAAAATTTGAGAAAGAACCATGACCCGAATTCGGCATACTCTCCTTGTTAGTGGAAAAAGTGGTCACCTTGATTTTTAGTTGAAAAAGTAGACACGTGTCAACATTCTGCGACAACGTCGCAATTTAATTTCCTTATTTACGCTCACTCCATAAAAATGCAACAAGATAAGTGTTGATTGTATATTAATAATTAATATTGGCAGTGCTTAACTTTAGAAATTATTAATTCAATTTAGAAACAGTCGATAAGCGCTTCTTCGGACATCACGTTGTCAATATAGACACTTTAAAAATTCATTGCATATAAAATGACATTCCGATGATACCGGATACCTTAGATTTAAAGAAATTTAATTTTTATATCTCATACATATATTCAACTTTTATATCCATGAAGATACCACATTTACGAGGTTTCTACAATAAAGTTATGATTGAAAATTTTGAGATGGGATTGCTAGGTTTGGAAAATATGTTTATTAGCGTAGACGACCTTTATTGTAAAGGACGATTTCAACTCAAGGTTCGATCCCGAAATATATAGAGAAAGTTTCCATAGTCAGTAAAATTATAGAAAGTACCTTGACATCGCGAGAATGTCTGTCAATATTGAAAAAGATACTGAAAAATCTGTAATTCCTATAATTGATCCGCAAGAAGCTGACCCTCCCAAATCCCTCCGGCTGCATTGCACGCGCTACGCGTCAGCAGCAGCAGTAGAAGCAGTAGCGGCAGCAGCTCCGCCGGCGTCGGCGGCCCTTTTGCCAACTTTTCGGGTATATAGGGAGTCCGGGGGAAGGCAGAGGAGGTGGATGAGGAGGAGGAGGAGGAGCGCCACGATGCCAGCAGCGAGCACGAAGTGTAGAAGGGAAACGCGGCGCGTGTTGGGGTAGGTCGCAAGCGCGTACGCGCCGTGGCTACGGAATTCGGTCACCATTTTAATATCGATCCGCAGAGAGTAGAGGGTAAGGAGGAGAGAGAGAGAGAGAGGCGGCCACCCACTGCATTCCGAATCTACGCCCTTGTTTGTCGCACGTTCTTTGTCTATTTTTGTATGCCGAACGTAAGGTAATTTCTCCAAATCCTTTTGATGTCGTTCGTATAAAATTTTATTTTTATCCTCAGCGATTAAGGTTTATGCGAGATATGGTATTAAACGTCGAGTTTTAGCAATTAGAATGGTTAATATGAAGTAATATTTCGATTTTTTATCGTATACGAGAAAATTATAAAAAAAATTATTTCACACACCTGCCTGTCAAAAGGGGAGCGTACTTCATATTTCTTGTATGCTCACACGTGTACACACGATTTCATTTAATATTTGCTAGCACATACCTCTCGACTGCAATATTTATTCTAAATATACAAAACATAAGAATGCTGTAATTTTTATATATATTTCATATTTAACTTGATTGATTTAGTTGTCTTTATTATAACAACTAACTTTCTTCGTTATCAGTAAAACAATCCGTTTCAAATAGAACAATTGTTGAATTTATTTTTTAAATTTTCATAATATCTCATTCATAAATTGTCGTTGGGTTTTTCTACATTAATAAGACAAATGGTTAAACAATTACATTCGAACAACATCGATTTGTATGTGTATTTAATAGTTGCAAAAAATACACATAAATCATTATAAATTCATTCGAACTGTTCTGAATATGTCAGTTATAGACTTTGAAATGATTGCCTTTTAAGATATTGAACAAAAACGAACTAGAGCTATATGTACGTATATCTACTATATGAGAGTAGTTAATTTTGCAAAGGGTCATTATTTATATTTTGACCCCTTGCATGCTAAAACATATTATAAAAGTATTTCCTCAAAATATATATGAAGAATTATGAAACGAAATAAAACATTGATCCAAAAGTTTTATTTATGTATTTACGTATATTATTATAATGATCAGAAAAGTATTAAAAAAGGAAGGTGATGCAGAAATTTATTTAAAAACGTTTGCAAGGTTTGAACGTTTTCTTAGTGTAATCTAATGAACAATTAGATATTATAAACAAATTTTATGCTTTTTATTATATTACAAGGGTAAATATTTCATATTAATCCACATATATTTTCAACATATTATTTGATTATTAGTTGTTTAAGCTTAAAAATTCCCTAAAGATCTAGAAGTTCTATTTTAACATTATATAATAATAAGTAGTGGACTATTTTAAGTTATTATAATATTAGAGTAAAATATCTAAAATATTTATATATTTAATATATAGTTGACAGTATGTATCAAGAACCGATTCTAATATACTTTATAAAATGTGTATAAGGGTAATGAAAATATTCCTATGCTTTAATTTAATTTTAATGTATACACTGACGGAATCGGGTATTACTGCATTACATTATTTTATTATACGTGTTATATTATGCTTACATTACTGTCGGTGCCATTACTACTGTTAGTATATTACCAACGAATATAGACGCATATATGCGTCTATATTCTTTGATATTACTAAGCCCCTCCGTTGGTACTGGAAACGTATAGTCGGTACTGGACAGCTTTAGTCGTGCGAGTCGGTGCTGATGATGAATACTATGCGTTTGACCATGATCCTCTTTCGTGTGTTACTGGCTAGCCCTTATCAAAATTTTGAATAGGATATCTGAAAAAGAAAGCTTTTAATTTTACCTATGGACAGCTCAGGCGATTCAAATATTTTCAGTTCCATATTAAAAATGCATGTCCATTCATAAAATAAAAACCTTTAAAAATTAGATAAACTCTTGATAAACATGCTTCAAGGCTCGTTAATATAAAAGAGATATGATTAATTAATGAAAACTATATTTCTCATGAAACAAGCGCCAGCTGTAAGTTGGAACTTTGATTAGCACATTATCAATTTTAATAATTATATTATTATCTATAATTGCGTAGCTTTAAATTTGAAAGTATAAAAAATTACAAAGAAGTAGGTACAATATATCGATTATTCGCTCACCATCCTGGTCACTCATCCCCTTTTCAAATACTCATGTTGAATGTACCAATAACGCCTGGCTACATATAATAATCGTTAAACTCCGAGCGAGAAAATGATAAAAAACAACACTGTTGCGAACGAAAATTCTGGCGAGTAAATTAAAAATGGGCGCAGTAGCCAGCCGAAACAAGCTCCTCGCTCCTCGCCAGATACAAAAAAGAAAAAGGAACCGTTAACGCGCCGCGACCATCCGATAGACGCGCACTTGAAATCGGACATTCCGCGGGCTGCAGGCTTTACGTGTATATACACCTTTGTATGTGTATACATATACATGCATATCCATATATAGATATAGCATCCGCAAGAACGAGCGTATACGCATCGATGGAATATAGGCGTGCGGATATGTCGGGGCGCGCGCGACGCCGGCATGGCAATGCCATTTAAACCGCAGTGTATCAATAACGAAACAGTTTCTGGTGGATTTCATTGATTTCCGATGAAGAGACGCACCGATTTACAGAACACGGTATCAGTCGACGGCCGACGGAGGGAGGAGGAGGAGGACGAAAAGGGAAAGAGGTGGCCAGGGTGAAAAAGGGAAGGGGGTGGCTCGAAGAGATATGGGGAAAGGGTATATAATTGATCGAACCTGCGGCCCGATAACCACCGCATCGACGACCGCGCGCTTTTCTCTTCTCTACCTCCCATATCTATCTCTCGTGTTTCTCGATTCCATCCCTCTGCAGGCCGCCGCACACCCTTTTTCCCTCGCTTCGTTCGTCGGCGC
This sequence comes from Torymus texanus, assembly GCA_036873485.1. NCBI lineage: Eukaryota > Metazoa > Arthropoda > Insecta > Hymenoptera > Torymidae > Torymus > Torymus texanus. The sequence continues at coordinate 6,567,543 of JAYJLV010000027.1, read as the reverse complement.
GTCGGGGAAGAGCTGCGGGCTTCTGCTACTACTCCCTTTTCCGTTTCTTCGATTTCTTCTATATAACTCGAGCTGCCGCCCCTATAACTCTGCTTTTCCTTTTTCAATTTTCCCCGACTGCTCTCGTGCGTGGATTTAGCGAACTCAGTTGGGGATTGAACGCAGCTAGTTTTCCGTAAATTTTTCACTCCTCTGTAAAAGATATATACTCGAAGTGATTTTTTTCTCGTGATTTTCGTAAAAAATCAGAGCTACTTTTTCTAGCATTCGGAAGTGTTACAGTACGTTTTCATCCTTTAGTTCCCAGCGTACGAAGGACACAGAGTCTCCCAGCATTTGGAGAATTTCCTAATAGCACTTTAGCAGCGTTTCAATTCGAAAAACAATACTGTTTTCCGAGGCCATAGCCGAAAGCGCGCGGCGACATTCCTGCGCTATACAACCGCTTTCATGGCGCGCATATAAGAATCTATATACATCAGTGGCGAATTATACGAGCGGCCGCGTCGGCACAATACACGACGAGGTGTGCTAGCAGCCTCTTGAACAGTCTCTCTCCCTTCTGCTGAAAATCGATGAGCCAGGAGAGTAGCTATACGAGAGAATCGTACAATTTCTTGGCGCGTTATTAAAAAAAAGCAGACTCGGCCGCGCGCAAACACTAAACGGCTGGCTTAACGACGCCGTAACGAGTATACTGCCGGCAGTAGCGCAGGAGTAGCGCAGCGCAGCGGTGGTGGTAGCAACTCCCCCCCCCCCTCTCTTCAGCTCTATCCTTCGTCATGCGGCAACACCTCGCACCTCGCACTCTCTTCCGTCATAAACGAGAATTCAAAAGAGCGCGAGCTCGAACGAGCCAAGTTCGGCGAAAAATCAGCCTATAACAGAAGCGTTATAATATCGGCGCAGTGCTCGCGCTCGCGCTCTATACTGCGGGGCCCGAATTACTTTTCGCGGAGGAAATTCCGCGAGGAACAGCCACGCGCTCTCTCTCTCTCTCTCTCTCTCTCTCTCTCTTTTCTCCGGGCGTTCCGGTAATGACCGGTGCAGAGAGTGCTGCCGCTCTCTGCCGTTTTTGCCCTTTCCCGGGAGGGAATACTTTCGCGAAAAGCACGTAATATAATAGGCCTACGCGCGCTCGCGAGAGCAGCAGTAGCACGCTTGTCGAGGGAATTCGCACTTTTGCCACGCGGCTCGCGCGCGCGCGCGTAGGGGTCCACGTTGGCTGAGTTAAAAAACATTTACGGCACATCGTATACTACTTGCCGAAGAGAGAACCTATATTGTTCGGATTCTCTATCTTCGCGAGCCAGCTATATACCTATCTTTTTTTTCGCAATCTATACAGCGGATGTGAACCTATAGAATCAGAGAGAAAAAGGCGCGTCAGTGGTTGGTATAAGCTAGGGAGAGTTATGTTGCGAATGAGTTTGTATTATTTTATCAATTGGATTGGCTGTTTATAGTTGGCACTGACTGAAGGAAATTATCACTTTTTCTTGTAAACTGAGAAAATGTTTGTGTTTCCTTTATAAAAAAAAAAAAGATGGACTTGAGATATTGTCACCTCTAATGTTTGTGATTGGTCGATTTGAAATAGACATGTAAAATCTGATTGGCCCACACAGCGCGCCTTGACACTTCTAGTGTAGTAAAATGAACATGTAAATTGACAAATTAAGTCTTTTCGCGTATCGAATTTTTTTTAGTATTTGGTATACAATTTTATATTCAACAACCGTTATAATAGCAAGCCACTCTATTAAATTTCGTATTTGTAAATCTAAGCTCAGAGTGAAATTTGACAAATAGATTCTAATTAAATTTTTTTAAATGATTTTTTCTTATTTTTTAAGAATATAAAATAATAAACGAAAATTTCAGAATATGGAACCATTCTCTATTTTAAAAATATTTTAAATCATTTTTCGTGGCACCATTTTCATAATCAAGTATTACACGAACACGCTGCGTATTGGGGGAATGTCCCACTTCACGCAGTAGGAATGCGTTCCGCAAAAACTTGTTATTCCCAAAAGATTGAAACTTATGAAAATGCGGTCCTGGAGCCGGCGAAAGATTGCGTGGATTCAGCAGAATTCAGAGCAAATGTATATATATATATATAATAGCTGTTCAGGCCGACGCGTTGGTGCAGTTGTTGCCAAGTCCGAGCGAATTACGGCCTTCCTGTGCAGCGCTTGGCCTTCTCGAACGATGCGTATCTGCGGCGCATATCTCGTATAATTTGCAAGAAAGTTAATTACTCACGCAGCGCGCTCACTCGCTCGCTCGCGGAAGAAGCCCGGACGTATAATAATAAAAGTCCGAGAAGAGCTGCTGCCGCTTGGGTACTGCTCCTGCTGCCGTCGGCGCGGGACTCTAAAAGGACTTTTCATTCATAGGATAGTGCAGCGATGCATATTAGAACGTTTAACAGATTATTAAGTTATTAAAAATTATTATTTACATTCATTATTAAGATTTAATGCTTTATCAACCGAGTAGTACTAATAATTACTTTTTTTTATATAGAACAAAGTCAATTTTCTTGGTGATTATAGTGTATTTCTAGGTGTTTTCGTATTCGATTTTTTAAAAGATATATTTATTATATTTAATATTATATATTAAATAAATAATCATCGTTGTGGACATAAATTAAGAAGAAATAATTTTGTATTCGACGTTTTACACCATTCACTACCTCATTACTTATCTGATGAGGTTCTTGAAATCGTGAAGAAAGAATTAATTCAATTAAGCTTAACTGAATTTCGTTTCATTTAAATAAAATTTGATTTATTGCATTATAAAACAGTTAAAATAAACTTAATTTCCGGAACTAACGGAATTAAAAATAATAAGTAAATATAGATAAAATAAGATAATTATATAATACGTAAGGAAAAGTGCCGCAATAAATCCAGCTGCAACTTATTATTGAATATGAATAGAAATCAACTATATCAAAGACGCTTGCATTGTATTTTACGTTAAAAATATATTTAAATCTTTAGTTTTTCTGAATGAATTAAGTTGCTTAATTGATTTACAAAATAAATCAGAGAACAGCGGATGTTAAATATTATTAGAGAAAATTCAAAAAATTGTTTACAGAGAAAATAGTAAAGTTTTATTAACATTTACATGTTTTATCGAATAACTTTGACATACTCGCGTCATTAAAACTTGAAATTTTCTGAAAGACCAGATTTATCAACAATTGGGATTGCACAAAATCTAGTTTTTAATTAACTAAAAATAGTTTCTTCCTTTGTAGAGGATCTGTTAATAAGAATCGTTTGTACTTTTAAGTCGGTTGTACTATACTTATAATATATTGCTACGGTATACTGAGTGCTAATCTAGTGGCTAATATTGAGTGAAAATACATTATTTCAGTTTCGATCATAATAACGTTTTATGAATTTGAGGAGACATACATATTTTTCTTCAAGCTTCAAAGATTATTTTAACATTTTAAAAAAAATGTATTCCCTCGTTGAAATGTTAACCAAAAGATTGGCGGACCATATGTTAATTTTTTAATTGAAAAAACTCACCGTAATTACGCTGCAGTTGTCGACGAAGCATAATTATTTATATATGTATAAATATTATATTATACATGCTTTAAAATAGAATCATAATTTTTAACATAGTTTTACTTAAACTTCGATATTGCTATAGCATTTGATTAGCATACTAACCAACAATATTGGTTTATTTTCTATACCAGGGATCAACAGCTGTAGAAAATGGATGAGATTTTAAAATTAACTTTCAACGTTGTGATTACTATTCCTATTCTATTTTTGTATGTAACTTTGTTGATCCATGAATTATAAATAATATTACGCCCGAAATATAATTGATAAAATGTATTGTACTATAAACTGGTTCTATAAGCGTTCGCCGGCGTTGGGCAACAATTTCCTATATTTCGTATAACCAGTAGGCATTATAAAAAATATGTATTCTCATTATCACAACTGTCACCACCGTATAGACAACAAGCATCAAACAGCGGCATTGAACAGACAGTTCGCTCGGCAGTCAAGGTTACGAGAAATAGCGGCGAAACTAAAAATCAACAAAAATCCTTATACCCTGACGCACGCCGATTTCCAGTAGCAGCCGTGCCGACGGCAATGTACGAGGACACGTTATATTATACATACACACACACACACACATACGTGAGGCTCGCGCGCGCGCCATAGGGCCTGTAATACTACGCGCTTTTAGATCGACGCCCGGCAATTTGTATCTGCCGGACGAATCGCCGAGATAAGGCGCCCGCGGACGAGAACATTAATTTCTTTGTTATGATACGAGATGCGAGATTAGATGCCGTGAGCTCTCAAGGGGGCTACCGTTTTTCTTTTCGGCTCTCTCTCTCTCTCTCTCTCTCTCTCTCTCTTTTGCTTATTCGCCCGGCGCGACTTTGCCCCGCTGCTGCTGCTGCTACTGCCTTGCGCGCACTTAAATCCTCTCTTGCTTCCTCTTATTCTCGCCTCCTTGCCAAGTCTCGGCACGTATGTGCCAAAGCACACATGCGCCTGCATACGTATGGGTGCATGAGTTTGTGTATATATATATATATGTGTGTGTGTACCAGCGCTGCTGTCCCGCCAGCACATGATTTCTAACGTGCGATAGGCCAGCGCGCAAGCCGCTAACTTTTCAGCTTTATGTATGTCGAGCCTTTTGTCGAATTATAATGCGATTTATCAAGTGGCACGCGGGCACCTCGTGACTTCTTTTAGTGCGCGAACGTGGACAAACGTTACGAGAATCGCACGACTCGAATTTAGCCCGCATTTCTAATGACAAAAATATTTGCTTCAACGCGCTTGAGATATACTGGATAAAAGTCACATTTCTCGCTGCTGTACATCAAATTTCTAAACTATTGTTGTCATATTTTTATTATACTGAGGAAGACTTTTCATCTTCTTTGAATTATTAACTTTTCAGGTATAGTGTTATTTTTAATATCACGAGAGACCTAAAATTTTAATATTATGGATGCTGCGTTAATAAAAAATTATACATACTAAATATAAGAAAATGTAAGTCTATTTTTAAAGAATCAATAATTCGATGAAATCAAAGTTATTTACAATAAATAGGTCAACGGTTCAAATAATCGAAATAACACGTCGGACTGACTTTGGTCAAACTATTATTTCCATAAAGCACTGAGAAATATGTGTAATCGTCGTCAAAGAGCATAGCTGAGAAAAGCCTTCGCGCGAAACCATCAGTCAAAATTACGAAATCCTAAGAGTTTCCCGAGAAAAGCTACATGGAGGAGAGAACCTCTCCTCCTCTTCTTGCACTTATACTCGGAATAGCGCGTTACACACCTCATTAGAAAAGTGCGTATAGCCGAGCTCGTAAAATCAAATCCAGCTGGCTAACCCATCCTCCTTATATACCGGCCGAGTGTAATAAGCACCTCGACGGGAAAACGCGCAATAGACACATCAAGCGAAGCCTCCTCCTCCTCCTCTTCTGGCCCCTATATACTGGCAACTCGCTCGCGCGCTAATCCCCACGTTTACATACGCATAACGCGATAATGACACGGTGCGAACGGCCTGCGCGCGCGCGCGCGTTTAAAGGCGGCTGCGGAAAAGCCGCGAGCGCGCTTCGAGGAAACGCCGCCTCTGGCTCATAACGCCCGAGGAGAGAGAGAGAGAGAGAGAGAGAGAGAGAGAGAGAGAAGGAGAGAATTGTGGTAGACTTGCGCACGGACCGATAGCGTAATTTTCGACGTATTATCGCGTTAATGGGGTATCCCGGAGAGCGCATTCGATGGGGCGTTTTCTCTCTCTCTCTCTCTCTTACTCTCCTAATGCCGCGACGACGCGAAAACGCGCGGTAATTGGAAGTGCAGGTATACACCTTCGGCGGTGCTGATGCTGATGCTGCTGCTGCTGCGGTGAGACGGTGAGACAAGGTAAGGAGGCAAGGCGAGGCAAAGCGGCTATATGCTTCCGCTTACGGACTAGTAGCTATTTACGAGCCAATAAAACAAAGCAAAGGGAGTCTGTGCGAAAGCAGAGTCCAAAAGGGGAAGCGGAGAGAGAGAGAGAGAGCACGCCGGGAGAACTCACTACATCATTTCCTTTCTTTATTTTCCATTTTCACCACTTTCGCCGGATACTCGAAGGTTTGCCTTGCGAGCTACTTCCTATTACTACAAATTTTTTTTTACCTCATTCCTCGTTTATGTCAAAATGGAGCTGAAATTTATTTTTAATCAACTTGTTTGGAGTTTTAAATTAGATAACAATTAAAACGCTGTTAAGAGAACTTAATATGGCAAAATTATTATTTTAAATGTAAGCTGTTTTAAAACATGTATTTTACTCAAGACTTTCTATGTACTGTCGACGTAATTTCATAAATAAACATAAAGCATATAGTGTTCGTATATAAAAATTTTATAAACAACAATATTTTAAAAGTTCTTTTTCTGATATCATATTTCATAGTAATCTTTGAAAGTAATGTATCGAATTACCTTATGTTTCCTATTGTACTGTTCTTTAAATAGGATATTACCGACCTAATTGACTCATTGTATCAATTTTTTAGAGACACAAGTGTTGTCATTAGAATTAATACCTTGGATTTAGTGATGCCTTATATAGCTAATGATCGAATATAATATCAAGTTTACCCCAACACTATTATTTCATTGTTCGGATTTTCAAGTTTGGCTTTTGTCTATTTGCCGACCCGCAATTTACATAATGTTTGGGTGATTTCATAGTAAAACATTTAGCATTTTTCAGATTGTTCAGTACCGCGTTAAACCAAACGCAGAATGTTTTTTCGTTGCTAAACACTAAACAGTTATTATCATTTTTATTGTCATGGGGACCAATTTGTACAACTGCAGAAATGCGTTTATGGCTACTATATAGTTCCATATTTTCTGCAAACACTTTCGCCGACATTACAAATTTTAATGGTATTTTAATTTATTATTAACAATTAAAACTAGCAAAATAAACATTTTAATAATATTTTTGTCAACTTTTGTATTTAATTGTTCCAGTATGAATTGAAACGATGCGGTATATTAGACAAGTGTTTCAAGGAACGGGAAAAGATTTTTTAAACTAAATTTTAGTACTTGTAAAATACAGATATCGCTAATTTAAAAAATTCTTTAACAAATCATTACACGGAGAGAAATTTTATAAATTAATACATAATCTATGCAAATTTACTATACTGTATAGGAATGGAGATATAAACTCGACATTTATTAAAGTTTACAACATCAATCACGAATTTTTACTATACTGGAAAGTAAAATGAAAATTCATATTTAAAAAAAAATATTTTTCGCGATCTACATTACCGACCTCAACTTAAACATACATATATGTATATTGATCTTAATTAAATAAGAAATAATATTTTTATTTTTGAAAAAAAACGAAAGAGACCCCGAGTGGAATCGACCCCCAGCCTTGCTGAACCGGAAGCCGCACTCTTACCGCTGCACCAACGCGTGCTTGCACGTACGGTGTTTCGACTCGTCTACATGTGCTACAGCTCTGACCTCTTCGCATAAGAATAACATTAGCAGATGTTATTTCGAAAATTTACTATACTACATAGTAAAATGTACCTAAAAAATCTTATAAAAATTGTACAAATATCTAGGAGAAATCATTTTATAATATATTAATTATTCAAAATAAAAAATTTACTATACTGGTATAGTACTTCTTCGTGGATTTTATATTATTCATTACTAAAGATATATTAAATAAGCTGCATAATGCGAGTTTGTCCCTGTGGAACTAAAAAGTATAGTAATTTTTCAATGAACATTTCTCTCCGTGTACCATTCAACTTTTTCTGGGATTTTAACTTGAAAGGCTCATGATCATCTTCATAAAATTTCATTGGGAGGCGTTGTGAGATGAAATTAAATTTTCTTTCTTGAATTTAGAAAGTTACAGATAAATAATCATATCAAATTCCTACAAACCTTAATAAGCAATTTATAACTTTCCAGATTTTAAACATTTTTTTAATTCTCCCCACGATGCTTTTTTATGAAATTTTCATACGAAAGTAAAAATGATTTTTTTCAAATTAAATTCGAAGTAAAAATAAAAAATGTTGAATCATATTTCAAATTGACGATATTTATATTTTAAAAGTAATAAAAAATTTTTCCGTTATTTAAAATCTTTTCTTAATGTGAAAACAATTGATTAAAAAATATTTTATATTTAGGACTTATATACAGTACCAGCCTAATATAATAACCATCTCACACATTCCACGCCAATAATAATTTAACATGGGCATTCGCTTCGACCATGCGCATATATGCCTATGTGTACCTACACAGCAAGTATATATACGCACACGAGAAAGAAGTCAAAGGAAAAGCCCGACATTCGCTCTTCAGCATTCAGAGACGAAAAAAGGCCTACACACATACACTCACATAGAGCTGCCGAGAGTTTTTTTTGTCTTTTTTCTCGCACTTTTTGCTTCTTTTTTCAGCGTCATGCACGTTCCGCACACTCGGAAGGTTTCGGGCGCGATGCATCCACGCGCGCGCGGCGCCAGCCCTTATCGCAATAAAACGTAGAATAAAAGCGCATACGGTAGGGGGGACGTTAGCAAAAATAGAGGGGTGGGAAAAGAGGAGGCCCGTTAAAAACTATTTGATCGTGAACCGCGTTTTCGCACGACGTGCCATCACACGGGAGAAAGAGCGGGCGAAAAGGAAAGAGTCGGAGTAAAAAATAAGAGAGAAAGGGAGACAACAGAATCGGAGAAAAATGAGCGACGCGGTATAGTATGAGTGGCAGGGGACGAGATTGACGCGCGAAAAGGGTATTGGGCGGGAGGGAGAGAGAGAGAGAGAGAGAGAGAGTGAGAGATAGATAGAAATAGCCTGGCGCGGAGAGCCGCAAGCGAGCGACTGTGCACACGCCTAAAAGGGTTTTCGTTAGATTTCATTTCACACCCAATTACCCGGCACACGTGGAAAGAGCGATATCCAATCGAGCGCCACTACCGCTACTGTCGCCACAGCCCGCGGGCTCGGCCATAGCTCGTAAAGTGGACCGGCGAGCGTGGAACGCTCGCGCGCGTCGTTGACATTGCCGACTTTGCGTTCGACGCTACTAGCGCGTTACGTATAGTTCACGCTTTCGCTTCTCTCGTTTTTTTTTTCCTCTCCTATTCTCTGGCTCGCGCGTCGCGGCCTTTTTTTCTGCCTACCTATCTCCACCTACTATAGGCGCATGAGCAAGCGAGCGAGGTAAAAATACACGAAATTATGTATACGCGAAAAGAGTAGCCGGCCGGCCGAAAGGCGAACTGCGCGAACGGTACAACCTCGATGGATGTCAATTTTTCGTGCGGAAAATAATGAGTGTTTTACAACTGCAAGTTGAGAGTTAATTGATGTGATTTTGTGTATGACGAAGGATTTATTTAGGATGAGTTTTACGTGATTTTGAAAAAAAGGTTTACAACTGTTGTGAATAGTTTTTCTATTGACAGACGATATTTGTTCGAACTTTTTTCTGAGCATTAATCGTTACTAATGTTTAAACGTTAAATATTACTATTTCATTTATTATTTTCTCGTGATATTTGCATTACTGTTGATATTCGTAGAATTATTACGCACGCTATGCTAATGTTTGGTCTTGCAGTATTGATAATTATACTACTGATTCCCTCTATACCTATATTGAAGCTTGTAAGCTAAAAATCACTTTTTTTATAAAATAATGTATATTATCATTTTTTAGTTATTTTACAGTTGTACCAGTTTTTATCTATGAGGTATATTTCTATTATCATTAATAATAATATGTATATATAGATAAAAGTTACGTAGTACCGGACCCATAACATAGTTGACCAGTACTTTTGACATTATGGGTAAAACTTAAAATTTTAAAAATAAATGATGTTTAAAAGACTCTATATTGGGGTTGACTAGTTTTTTAGATTATAATACTTCTAAAAAGTAATTTATGAAATAGAAGAACTAGTTTTTCGCAAGTCTGAAAAAGTATCTCAGTACAGTTAGTTTTAAGTTAACGTAGAGACCACAAAACTTTTTAAAAATATTAAAAAATAATTAATATGGGTATTAAGGGGAATAATAGTTTGTTGAAAAAGATGCTACAACTTAATTATAACATAAACATTTTGTCACACTAGTTGTCACAACGATTTTCTATTTGGTTATCATTTTTTTTAAATGAAACTCCAAAACAAAGGGTATTAAACATGTTCGATAACAATGTATTTCATACACAGCCGTCGTCATCAGAACGCGTCATCTATTAACAGACGAGTTCTGTACGCAACTCTTCTTTACTTTATTTCATTATTTATATAACAGATATCATGATCACTTTTCATAAAATTTTATGAATCCGAAGAATAATATCAAATATTTATCACGCAATGAATACGAATAAATTGAATATTGTGTATACGATTAATAGGAAATAGCTGAGGAGTCTATTGAAAGTAATGTGGAGTATGTAGCATTTTTGTGAGTTAATTATTGACATGTTTTTTTCACTGTAACATAAAAAGCTAAAAACAAAAACGAAAACAAGTTTGGTAAACCATAGACGAAAAACTTCTATACCGATTGGGGAACCCGTTTAAAACTCGAACTCAGTATTATAGCGTGTTTCGGAATTCAGCTTTGACACCTCATTGATTTTACGCGCATTTTCAGGGCGCACGTTGCGCGTAATTTACAAACGAAACACATAATTGTAAATTCTTTGCAAAACTCGCTTCCCTCCTGAGGCAATTTACGCGTGAGAAAGCCTCAGGCGCGACTCGATTCTCACGACAGTTGCGCGCTCTACGGTTGCGCACGGATCAGCTCTCTGGTCGATGAGCGTGGTGCCAATAATTTACTGCCAGATCAAAGTAGACTATAGCATTGCGAATCATCTTCGTGGAAAACACGAGCAGGAGGTGCTTTGTAACTTAGTACGCGCCGTACAGCAGCTCATACCTTTCCTATTTTTTACCACTCCTTCTATCGTTATATTCACAATGCGCTTCTACAATAAAGCCGTGGTTTACGTCTAAATCTCGCGAAAAGGTTCCAATAAAAATTTACTGATAGCTGTGCAATACCGAGGGAGAGAGAGAGAAGGCCTGCGCGCCGCCTACTCTTGTCGTCGTAATATTAGTTTATCGCCATCATCTTCGCTATGCTGCATGACTTTATATATACGTTTGGATTTTTCGCAAAACTGTGGAATAGTTTCCCGAAATTAATGTTGGAAGTCGGATTGTGCTGGTTCTTGATATTCAGTCCATTCGAATAAGATTCTACTCCACTATAACTATTAATAAAGTTATTGTTATTTATAGAATTTTAGAAGATCCCGCTCCCTCGATTCCCGGATACTGCATGCATATTTCATACGTATCTTTTATTTCTTATAAGCTACAATAAATTTTCCATTGGCTTCATTGGCAAGTGGAAGAATAGATTTGCAAACGCGCGTTGTTTAAAATTATATGTTCTATTTCCTCATCAATAAAGTGTCCATATGTCAATCAAGATTCTTAACAGATGCATTGTTTCGTCATGAAGATATCAATCAACCATATGCTAATACTATGCAGCATTATTCCAATAACTACATCCGTAACGGTTACTTGTCACTTTTGTCTCGAATGGAAGCAATTTTCGTTCAGCAGAGCATCAGCGAGCAAAATCTCATTTTTTCCCACTTTTCACGCAAAATATATTACCAAGAGCGTTAATTAGCCTGAGGGGAACGTTCGTCCATACGTCATTAAGAGTAACGAGGAGCTCGCCTCAGTTGCCACTGTCTGAATGTTAAAATCAAAGTTATAAGAAAACTGACCCACGCGCGGAGAAGAAGAAGCGAGCTATATACATACGCACGCAGCAGCAACGCTACGAACGGGAGAGAGGAATTTGTAGGGGGTCACGCTCAAAGGTTAAGCGAGCAGCATTTATCGCGCTTAAGTGACACGCCCACAATCTCCGGCAGGGCCGTTGGCTACGAGATTTTACGAGAGGGAAAGAGAGAAAGAGAGAAGAGCAGCGCCGTCGCTCTGTACATCCTGCCCGACTGAGCTTCCTCAGGGAGATCGGCAATTACCGTAAATTACACGAAGAAAAACACTCGTCGATTTCTGAACTGACGCCCGAATGGAAATTCCGTCAAAGTGAGGCGCTGCCGCAGCGCCGGATACTCCAGCCGATAATGCACGCGCGCGTGAGTCGCGTTCTCTCGGATTCACTTCGAGCCTCCCTCTCCGCCCTTCTCCCACTCTTCGTCGTCAAGCTGGTCTATAGAACGACCAAGGTGATATATATATACACGTGTATAGTGAAATTAATCGCATTTTTCCTCACACGAACGCACGGACAAATTAAACCTTTTCCTTTTTTCGCCAGTCGTACGGGAGCCTTAAAATGAGGTAAGCGAGTTGGAATGTTAAACGAGCTGCTGCACTTTGAATTATCGAGAATTCCTTGTATTATTGATTTTAGCCGGAACTATACGGAGCAAACGAAGTATATTTTTAATTACTCGTTTTCTAGACAAGCTTTTTTAAAAATTGACTCTATACATTAACAAGATTATATTCACTTTTAAAAGATAAGCTACATAACGCTTTTTTCGTTATAAGGATACAAATAGAGGTATAAAATCCAATTTGTCAAAGTGTGTCAGCCAGGTCACAGTTAACGGAGTTTTGGCGCTTCATGAAGTTAGACAAAGGTAAATCAAATTTTCCAAATTCACGTCTCCACCTTAGTATAAGGACGCCTTCTTCTGTGCTCCTTTGGTGTGCGAGCTTACTTCGAGCTCTGGGTAAAAAATCGAAGGACCAAAAGACATCGCCGAAGAAGTTCGATTTCGATACGCCGTCCTTTTCGTCGAAAAATAAGGTAGAAAAAAACATCGCGTTGTTCATCCTCCGACCTCGCACTGCGGAGAAAAGAACATCCAAAGCACGCGAGGGCGATCGACTTCCGAAATTCGAGTTTCCTTGCAGAGCAGCAGCAGCAGTGACGTTAAAGTCGTCGTCGTCGGAGAGAATAAAAGACGCGCGCGAGCTGAGAAAAGGGACGCGCGAAAGGAGGGATCTTCGTATTTCTGAAGAACGCGTTTCAAATTACCAGCGGATTGCGTTGCATTCTGTCCGTTGCGCTTGGCTAGCCCAGTACGCGGAGAGCAAATCTAATTCCCCGGGACTCCTCGCGTCGGCTACCGATCTCTCTCTCTTTCTCTCCCTCTCCTTTTCTCTCTCTCTCCTATTTTCCTGCTGCTCTCTCGCTCTGTCTCGTCGCCGCGCTGCGATCCCTTGTTTTCTCGGCTCTCTCGTCTTCGGCGTTCGGCGCAGTGGCGCCAGTTCTCTCACAGCAGCGCGCCATATCCTTCTTCTTCTCTTTCCGGAGAACTTGTGCACAGTAGTAGCTGCTACCGCTTTTTCTCGTCCTCTGCAAATGTAAAATGACTGGGCTACGTATTAGCCGCTCTACAGGACTAACGCTGAGTGCGGCGTGATCTCGATATTCAAAGTGGAATTCCATTTGCGATGTATATGCAGTCATTCAGTATAAGAGGTAAACTTACTCTCTAAAGTTGAATTAGTGAAAAAACCACTAAAGATTAGTTAAAATTACTCCACCGAAACATTAGTGAATATTCACTAATGAAATAGTAAATATTCACTAATTCTTAGTGGAAGTATATGGAAAT
>JAYJLV010000027.1:6533332-6545950 GCA_036873485.1 Torymus texanus | reverse complement strand
CAACATATATTAGCACATTACGAAAAGTTTTTTAATCGTAAATACTGTCAAATGTGGAAATTTCATATTTTTTTATATTTTTGAGATTCCAGAATTAGATACTATTATGTATTAAAAAAAATAGTCCCGAGTTAAGTAATCTGTACAATAAATAAAAATAAAAAAAAATACAAAGAATTGCAAAATTAATTTTAGTATGATTATTGTACTGGATAGTTTTGAAAAGTAGCACCGACATTCCTATTAATGGAAGTCATATTTTTTATCTCAATTCTTTGATCTTATTTTAAAGTTAATACACATAGACCTTAATTTATTTTGGAAAAATTGTTAATACGGATGATGAATTTATGAACAAATCGATGTATTTTATATTTAAACTTCTATTCCTTTCATTAGCTAAAAAAAATTAATACGTATCCCAACTATACATCTTTAGTGAGAAAAATGCAGTTTCAAAGAATTTCTATTAATTAAAAAAACTAAAGCATTTATCTTTAGCATTAAAAAAAATGTTGTTTGAGAAATCTCTTTTCAAGTTTAGATACCGCATATAATATCTAGTTATTTGATCATCCTACAAAAGTAAATGTAAAGAATAAAATCAAATATAATTATATATCCAAATTCCCTTTCTGTGTTGATTTTCTGCAAAAGATTGATTCTAGGAAAATCATGTTATATCTGTAAGCATTACGTTTTACTATCTAGGAAAATACACACATTTCGAGAAACGGATTTTTCAGAATCAATTTCTGTTATCTAAAACTGAAACGCAGTGTTTGTAATTCAATCTTATACGCCCATTTTCTTGAAATATAGGTTTTCTGATTTTGAACATGCTTTAGTTTGTTAAAAAAATGATACTTCTTTTATTCACTGTCCCATTACAAGTATTAATATCAGAAAAATTAACAATTAGTTCTAAAACTAGAAAAAGTTTTTTAAGCCTTTTTTTTTGTTAAAAAGTAACATTTTCATAGAAAATTATAAGCAACTAAAGAAAGGCTTATTAAAAAATACGATAAATATTTGCATAATGATAGTCAATAGAAGAGAAATCATTTTTAAACTTCATTAAAATCTGTTTGCCGGAGGGTATGCCAACAAAATCTAGCATGTTACTGTAAAATAAAAAAAAAGTATCACTGTTATTAATTTAAGCATATACGAGTAATGAAACAATTTGCTACCCCCAAAGTTGGAGTAGATATGTCACGAATGCCATTGTAAAAATGTAAAAGTATTTGATGATACGAAGAAATAAAATGTCCATATTAACCCAACTCTAATAACAAACCAATGCGTTTGTCAGCTTAGTCCAGTGGAAAAATAAAGCATGTAAAAATTACGAATTTAATTTACTCTGGTATCGAACATTCTTAAAGTTCCAGCAGGTGAAAAAGTTTGCGTCAGAAAAAGAAAACGAGCGAAAAACCTCAAAAATAAAAGGGGCAAAAAGACACAGCGAAGTACTACAGCGCGAGGTTACAGTCGTTGATTATAAGCACACATAATATCAGCGCGACAGCCGCCGCGTACGTGACCAGTTTGCTGCACAACGAAAATACGATTATCGGAGGATAAAACGGAGCGACGGCGCGATGGCAGCTGCTGCGCCGTGACGGGCTCTGCTGCGCGAAATTGGATGGCTCGGGCCACACGTGCGCGTTGCACGTTTAGGTGGGAAAAGAGAGATGGATTCATGAAATATTCCCGATACTCAATGGACAATGTTTAATGGCCGATCTCATCGTGCGCGCCCGCGCAGCCCACACCAGCTATAGCCGCGGTATAGCTGTGTAAATGTGCGCGCGTGGGTGTGTGTATTAGTTGTCAGTAGTCTTTCACTTTTGGCTGGCTATATCGCGAGCGCGGCCGACAGCTACAGTTTAATAATCCCGTTTATTTAGGAATGCTAAATAAATTCTTGGCATATTCTGCTTCGTAGCCGCAAAAATATGAACATTTTCTTCTTTTATTTTTATCGAATTCAAGCGAGTTATTCGAACTTTGCCTAACAGTCAAGCGGCTCGATAGAGGCGTATTAAAAATCGGTAATAAATTTCTAGGTTTATTGAAAATTCACCAAAGATTGATAAAATAGAAAAATTCGGTTTATATACCAAGAAATTTTGGAAATCAATTAATAATTATAATGGCAACGTATTGAGGTACAAGCAAATGTACAGATTTTTTTTTTAGATTTACAAATGATTTATTACAATTGCATATCTCACCCCCTGGTTGAAATGATAATTCGCTATTGATGAGGCGAGTTCTATTAGCTCACATAACACGTAACCTCGTAATGTTCGTCTAAATGTTTCAAAGTAATTTAATTAAAACCTAAATCCATCATTTAAATAATTAAATAAAAAAGATAAATAGAACCTATAATAGAGGGCAAGTCTAGCAGTTCTCAACAGGCGTCCTGGTCTATAAAACGATTAATTTCCGCGAAGGCGGTAAAAAATAAAGGAGCTCGATCAGCGAATCGAAGTAGGTGGGTGCAACTAGAGAGAAGAGGAGCAAGGGAACAGAGACGGAAGGAGGGAAAAGTCGAACTTCTCGTAGCGCGCGTAAAGTTCGTTCACCCACGAGAGAGAGACTCTTACTCCTTGGCGACTTTAAAAGGGGGGTACTAGAGTGAAGCGGTAGTGGGCAACTACTCCCTCCACCCACAAGCGGATCAAACAAATAAAGCATCGCGTATAGAGCTCTCGTACCCCTCCTTGCGTCTAATTTATGCCGAGCGCACGCGGGAAGGGCCTCTTTTTTTCGTCGCTTGACTGCGCTCGTTGCCGTCAACCAACCAACTAACCCTTCTTCTTCTTCTTCTTCTTCTTTCCTGCGCAGCCTGCAACACCGAGATTATTAGAGTCGCGTCGAAGGCAAGCACGACGATCGACGATCGTGCAACGCGTATATATATACACCTCACTCGCATACACACATGCGCACGTATAGCAAGAGAGAGTGAGAGAGAGAGAGCAAAGGAGAGGGTTGGAAACCGCAACGCAGCCCACACCACCTCCCGATCGCGTCCAATCTTCTCGAGACGTTCGTTAGTTAACGAGCTTGCTTCCTCGCTCCTACTCGCTCTCTCTTTACCCCATCCCCTCTTTCAGTAGTGCAACGAGGCCCTATATACCGCTCGGCCGCGCGCCAGCAGCTCGATATTTCGGGGTGCGGTTCCGTGCGCGCGCTCCTTCTTCCTCGTCCTGGGGCTTTGCGTGAGAGACGCCGGCGACGTCGCGTGGGAGGAGGAGGAGGAGGAGGAGGAGGACGCATATATGTCGCTCCCGACGCTTTTCCCTCTCGCTCCCTTCGGGGGCTTTCTCCGCACGCGTGCGGTTAGCGGCCGAGGCCGCTGGCACTCTTCTTCCAAGTCCAGGCGCGTAGCTGGGGGTGCGCACGAGCGGAGGAAGGGGGAGAGAGAGCAGGCGCGCGAGGACGAGGGCGGTGGGGAGGGAGGATGCGTGAAGGGGTGGGAATGCAACGGGGGAGTGGGAGGCAGCGAAGGAAGGACGCGGGCGTCTCGGCTCGGCATTCTGGCAGACGAACGCATCGATCCCAGGCGGGTCAAGCATGGAATCTCTCTCTCTCTCTCTCTCTCCCTCACGCTCGCCCCTACTCTGCTCCACCCCCGTCCACCGCCTCATCCTCCTCCTCCCCGGCGGCGGCCTCTGGCACAGCCGCCCTTCTTCTCTCTCGCCGCTAGCTCGCGTTCGCCCCCGTAGACAAAGACAAATTACGCTGCATTCTCAGAGGCCCAAAGAGCCCTCGCCGCAGCACCCCTGCCCCTCCTCTCTTCCCCCTCCTCCCCTATATCCACTTCTTGGTCGTTTTCTCCTTGCTCTCTCGCACGCCTTGCCTACTCCTCTCTCTCTCACACCCTCTCTCTTCTTCTATTTCACTTGGTCGTTGAAGCGACACTTGCGTTTGCAGCAGCGCCTCGCGCCCTCTCGAGGCCAGCCGCTGCTGCCCTCGCCGCCTTATATACCGAAGCCGAGGAGCCGCGCTATACTCTGGCGCCCGCTGTGCTATGTAGGCCATCAAATGGGTGCTCAACCCCTACGCACTTTCCGATCCGAAGTGGAGAGGAGAGCGACTAGAGGAGGTAGAGGGCGAAAGAGAAGAGCTTGCAGTTGTAGCACTACACCGACGGTGTCCCTGTCCCCCAAGCTTCATCGCCTGCTCGCGGTATATACTCTGCCCTTCTACCGTCCCCCTACTCTCCCTCTCCCTTTACACGTCGATCTGCAAACTTGCGCAGACTTTGTGCCAAGAGCTGGGATTCTGTAGCTCGCGCGCGCTACCCGCTGATTGCGAGTTTTATACTTACGAATCTGTGTCTATGTGGACTTGGCAATGTGTGACTTTCTTTGTTCTTGAGCACAAATGCATGGATTTGTAGAGCAAGTAAAATGAAAATGAAAGGCACCAATCGATCTAGAACAGAAAAAGAATTTATTGTGACGATTGAACCGTTGAAAATATATCAATCATCGTTACTGATTTTTCCAAATTTAGCCTTCAAATTTTAACCAGATTTCATTGTACATGTTGACAACTACATCTGACGACTGGTAATACAAGATGTACAGCTTGTTTTTATTGGTGATTGGTAAATTGGCAAACACGTTAATTCTAGTATGAGGTGTAATCGAATTACTTTAAACTAATGTAATCAATGAAATGCTTTTTGACACGTAAGTGTCTGTTCAAGAGGCATTACATTAGTGCTATACTCGAAGCTTATGTGGTAGATACCTTTTTTATTCGATTAGAGCCGTATTCCATTAGATCAAAAGCAACTAAACAGTTGTTAGTTAAAATTTCGAACGATTAAAAATTAATATATTACAAAGTACGCCACCTGATTAATTTATCACTAACTGTGGAAATTAATAATTTGCAACAAGTGAAGGGCTGATTGTCATATCGAATAACTCACTTTCAATGTTTATATTTACTGCATTCTACAAGTATGATTATTATTCATTTAATTACTAATATGCACACTTAAAACGATATTGTAACAATATTATTTTTGATATCGGAAATTATATTCTTAAATAAATGCCTTCTTAAGTAAATTTATTTTTATGTAAAGTGTTCGCTATTCCTCAATAAACAGACAACTTCTGATTAACTATTTCCAAATGGATCTAAAAATATTTCATTGGTTGTCTGAATGACAAAGTTTTAACTTCATAAATATAAGCGAACGACGAACATAAACGATGCATTGATGCTTTCATCCATGAATTTTGAGAATACCTGTGCGGGTCAGGCGCAAGCTAATAAATATTATATTCACTCTGTTTTATTCGAGTTCAAGAGGACAAAGACTGGCTGAAAATTCGATGCCTCAGCACGAATCTTCGTAATCGTCGGCCAGAAATTAACCGCGCTTCCCATCTTCTTTTCCACTTTAGACTGGTAAAGAATATAGGTGAAGAGAGAATGAGAAAGAATGAAGTTTTCAATTAGCTTTTAACGAGACAAAACTCAACAATCTGATACTCTTTGCGGGAAGAAAGTTCGCTAATAAAGCGTTTTCCAAGTCTGCGTGGGAACAATGCGCCGAACAAAGTGGCAAAGCAAACGGACGAAGAAAGAGTGAGGGTGGGTGAGATGGGAGTTGGATGAAGGGGGTGGGAGGTAGGGATGAGAAAAGGCGCGAGGCAATTAAAAAATTAAACGACTACCCCTCGCGGATGGTGACCTCTAAAACGGCAAGTGCTAAACAGCCTTCCTGCCGCGGAGCGCTCTTAACTTCGTCTCCCTCTCCTCGGCGGGCGTTTTCCACCCCTCGACTAGTGTGTAAACAGAACGGCAACACACGAGAGCATACCGCGCGCGCTCTCTCTCTCTCTCTCTCTCTCTCTGCTACTGTATATATACCGCGAGTGAAAGCGCGAGTGGGGCGTACGAGGCAAAGGAAAACAAGCGAGACGGAGAAAACAAGTTATAAGGAGTGCGAGGTATAGGGAGAGAGAGAGGAAGAGAGAAAGCTTGGAAGCGAGGGTGATGCAGAAAAAGTGAGGGAGAGAATGAAAGCGAGTCTCGCGGGGGCGGAAGGAGACGGAGGAAGAGCGCGAACAAGGAGAGAGAAAGAGAGAGAGAACGCGAGCGAGCGCGAGAGAAAGTCAGAGAGGGAGAGTGGAGTTTCACTGACGGGGGCGGGGGCTAGGGGGGCGGCAGCAAGGAGAGAAAGAGAGGGAGATAACGTTATACGGAGAGTATTCCTATGCACTTGCCGGCTGCTTTTGCCTTGGTGTGTAGTTCTAGGTCAAACTGATATTCGACGAGACTTTATTGCCGCGCGAATGTGCAATCTCCCGCGGAAGGGCAAGGTTTTCGTTTCGCGCGAGCGCGCGCTCACTACTCGTCGCCCCTACGTTGTATGTGTGTGTGTGTGTATATACACATATAACCATCCTATATGGTTATTTGTCGCCCACGCGTTTTTCCTTTTTTACTCGTTATTGCCCGACAATCGGACGTCGTAAATTCGCCGTCGGTGACCTTCGACGCAGAGTGCGACGTGCAAAAAGGATTGTCTAGTTGAGAGGAGACAATGGGATTCGAGAGAATGGCGAACTCGTGGATAGAGCGCGTGAAATAAAGATTTATGATGTATTTTCATTTTTATTAAATCAAATCCATTTCTATGTATGAAAATTATGGTAAACTAATAAATATGAAGGTATATAATATTTAATTTGAATATTAAGCAATTCGGAAGTATAGTCTTGTAATTTTCAATAAAACAGTTTAAATTTACTAGTAACAGTTATATTATCATGTTGATAAAATTAGTAACTAACAGTAGGCTAATATAGTGGTGAAATAATGCGCCTATGTCTTACCCAACCCCGACATCATCTACTGAATTAATGATGTACGATAAAACGCAAGTTTTACTAGAACACGACATATACAACCTGTTCCGAAATTGTAGGCTTTACTCAACGGAATCGTGTAGAGCGCGAAATTCTGAACAAAAAGTTCCTTTACCGTTTGTCGATATGACAAGTAGGTTTTTGAGACATTGATGCTCAAAAAACTACTTGCCACATCGAAAAATGGTAAAGGAACTTTTTGTTCACCATTTCGCGCTCTACGCGATTCCGTTGAGTTAAGCCTACAATTTGAAAAAGGTTGTGTGTGTGTGTATATATATATAGCTTATTCCAAACAATGCAATGATAACATAAAAACAATCTTGCAATTATTTCGAGTAGTTCCTTTGCAAGATCTTCTTTCCTTTAACCATTCCGGTGAAATGATTGAAGATGCGCTTAGTATAAATACATTTTCTCCCTTTCGGCCGCGTCAACAGAGCGCGTCACCTCGTCGTGTGTCTTTCGCTTTAATTCCATTGTCACCTCTCGCGTAAACGCGGTTATGGCATTAAACACAAAGTGCTTCAGTTACAAGCCTTTCACCGGTATTTGTGTGTATGTGTGTATATGTATGCGTCGCTCCATACTCCCGCAACGCGTATATCTTATCCGGCATCGCGTTACAAAGAAACTTTTATTAATTTTCACAAAACGTCGCAAAACGCGCGCGCGCACACACACAGAGGGCCGCGAGAACGGCGACACCCGCGTGTACGCGCGCAGAGACGATTTAACCGAGGCGAGGATATGGCGCAAGTCGTTTTATTGCCGGCGCCGTTTGAGACAGATTACTTTTTAACCTTTGTCATAGTTTCCCCTTTGGGGAATGATGTCTCCCTGCTCTGCACGCTAGGGACGCTGTGAAATAACTGCTATCGCCCGCGCTTGCAAAGTCTTTTCTTCTAGCGCGCGAAGCATGCTTAGATAAAGCCAAGTTTATAGTCCAGAGCTTAATTTCGCGACTTGAGTGCGCTAGAACTTCTTGAGATTCATCATGAAAAATGTATCATTTTTCTTTTTAACATTTCACGGTAGGGATTATGAAACTTTATACTTGTTCCATATTTTATAATTATAGTTTGTCTATTAGAATTCATCAAAGTATTCCTTGAAAAGAAATTCTTTTCTTATATGAAACTGAGGGGGACAGTTCCCCCTAAGATTCACTGTTATTCTTGTTTTCATGCTAAAGTAAACATGGTTTGATGATATATATTTCGAGGTAAGACTTTAGAATGAAAACAAGAATCACAGTGTTGTAATCTGCCTTTATAATTATAGTTTGTCTATTAGAATTCATCAAAGTATTCCTTGAAAAGAAATTCTTTTCTTATATGAAACTGAGGGGGACAGTTCCCCTTAAGATTCACTGTTATTCTTGTTTTCATTCTAAAGTAAACATGGTTTGATGATATATATTTCGAGGTAAGACTTTAGAATGAAAACAAGACTTTATTTACAAGAATAATACTTTTTTGACGAAATCGTATCTATTATACTGGATCCTCTATTCAAGGATTATATAGTAAAATAATTATTATATTGAAGAATGAGGAAAAGCTCAAACGGTTTTGCTGTCCAGGCGTGTGAGTGAGTCCCAGATGGAAATGACACCACTGGATTAAAAATTGTCGATGTTTCAAACTTTTTATTGTTAAGTTCCTTCTCAAGACAAAAAAAAACTCGACTATCCTAACGTGTGTAGGTGGTCACTTCAGTGCCACCAGTCAATTCAATTGGTGTTTTATAACTGTGCGTATAATATGCGTATTTTAATAATTACAATGTTACATTAGCAGCTGCAATTCCAGAAGTATAAAGATTTATTTCTCTTCATGTGGTTTCTTTACATTGATCTCTAAGATACCGTAGAAGTAACCTGTGTGGAAAACTCAACATTTGTATAATATCGAATTACTTGTAAAACACAATTTTTTTTTGTATTCTCTCTAAATTAGAATCAGTGAAATTTTCTTAAAGTCTGTTATAAGTCTACCACATCGACTAAAACATCATTTGATTGGTATACTAATTTTTTCAGTAACTTTTACTAATTCAAATTTAGAGAGTATGTAGTTTTGAAATTCAGTAATCAATGGGTAGAATTGTTTAAAAACTTTATAGCCATGACTTCTGCAAATTTTAATACTATGGTATTTTAAAGTATGCTAGCCTATCCGACTACTATCCGTTCATGTTACGTTTTATTTTCTTTAGTTACAAAAACCAATAGATTAATAACTTCTCAAAATTTAGCAACAATTCTTATAACATTTTGTTTCATTATATTTAATAAATCCCCATTTTCTAATTAATTAAATCTTGAGTAATGGTTACATAGACATTCTCCTCCTTAGTAGGGTACTAAACAGAATAATCCTTTCTTATCCGATCGTTGTCCAGGAATGGCAAAATATATTGGAAAAGAAACGGAAGAGAACGTTCACAGTCAAATATAGACTTCCGCTATTATAAGTCGATCATTTTATTAAATATCAACTCGATCAAATCAAATATTCATGTGAATCCCTTTTCAAATCTTATACTATTAAAAAATAACGTTAGAATGGCTAATGCGTCAAATGTCACTTAAAGTAGGATTTTGAGCCAGATGGTTTAAAAGTAGTTATTGAAATTTTATTGATAAAACTTGATAATTTGATGGTACTTTAATTTTTACTTTCAAAAATATCATTTCCCTTATATAGTAGTTAAAAATAATCTTGCTGAGCTATTTCTAACGATAATTAATTTTACACTGAATTATCGAAATTACTTACTCTATGCTCATTCAGAATACATATGGATTCAAATAAGAATTTTAATTTATTGTTCTGATAATATTTTGAAAACAATTTAACAATTTGATGAAGTTATGTATATTATTATGACCGGAAAAATTTCGGTATTGGAGTAAAACTGGATTCTTCATTTATTTTATTACCATACTATTGCCAAAACTATTTTCTGAAAAATCGGTAGCTTTCTAAAAGCTACAGCAAGAAAATTCGTTAACGATTTGTGAATTGGCTCATATAAGTTAAGTAATCTATATACCTCAAGTAAGCTTTAATTGATTTAATTATTCATGTCATACATAACGCACATTTTCAGTTTAGATAATCGGATATTAAATTTATAGTTGTGTTTTATATAACATTAAAATAATCTATGAAACTTTAATTGAATTGATATCACAATAATAGAATATTGTTTTTATTACTTCCTCGAGGAGAAAGCTTTAGCCTTGAAACAATTTTTTGAGACAAAAAATATGTCGATTTGGAAAAACATTTTTTTCGTATGTATCTGTGTGTGTATGTATGTGGTGCTGTGTGTGTTTCTGTGTATGCGCGTGTGTATATGTACATGAACAAATTTATGCGATTGAAATAAGCTGTAGGCTCATTAGTAAATAAAAATATATTAAATCGCATACATTTTAGGATACTATAATAGTAAAATAAAAATGTAAATTTCAATAATTACAAAGTATTATAAATAATATTTTCTAAGTTTTACTGTCACGTTAACAAAACTTACTTACAAACATCTAAAATATTTAAAGAGGAAAAATCATACTGAACATTGAACCGTTGTCCAAAATACATTTGGAAATCATCCCACCAGTTTCGCAGCTGTCCTTTCCAACTATAATGAGATGAACAATGTAAATTCTTACCAAAATATTAATATAATAGTAAAATACTACGTATCGGTTTTTAGACTTGAAAATGCTCGTACCTTTAGTTTTACACTCGTTGATTATTTTGTCAATCATCTCCCGCGGGAGATGAGGAGGCATTTTTGAGTGAACTGCATTTTCATCAAAAGTTCCATCAGACGTCCATCTTTAATTACAAAACATTATTATAGTGTATATACGTAATGTAAGGTGTACCAAATCTACCATGCACTATTCTTTGGTGAAAGGTTTATTAGATGTATTTGAAGTGCAAACGAGTTGCTGTATATTCTTATACGCATTGAATACATTTCCGAATTAAGAGAACTGTTCCAAGTAGTTTTCAAGCAGTGATAATCGAATGACTGCAGTTTATTAGAGGCAAATGATATCGACTATTATTATATGTAAGTATTATTCTCGTACAGTTATGAAATATTTTGTGTTAAGCATTATACTCAAGTAGTAACACTAATATGTGAATATATTCCCTAAAGAATTAGTCGATTTTTTCGCTTGTTTGCTCCAGCAAGCAGCTTTTTACTTGTTTCCTTTTAGAGACTGGTTTCATAATAAAACGATCAAAATTCTATGGAATAATGAAATTATATAGAAAATATTTTCACTTACAATTCCAATTTTTTCAGCATACAGGCTGCGTAACAATTAGCCTTATCGTCAAAGATTGTCTGTTCCCCTCTTCTTATTTTCAGAAGAGTAGCTGTTAAGAAATTCACATATATATTAAACTGTGATTACTTGTATAAAACTCATGATAGTGAAGCATCTTCTTATATTAGTTTCATTCATGTCACCTGGTTCGACTCCGGTTTCAGCGATGCAATCCATTCTGTATGCCATAAATTGCCCAAATGTGAGTCTATTTTGTGACTGTATTGGTTCATTAATTCATGCCTGGAACCGAAAAAAGTCTAATTTAGTTTATTCTTAAAATAAAGTGTGTAATGACGTAAGAAATTATTATTAACAACTTTTGGTGTACCAAAGTGGTAAGTGATATATTAAATGATACGAATTTCAAAATTAAAAAAATGCTTTGTAAATTCGATTATGTTTATGTCTTAGAAATAGAAATTGGAAGATTCTGTATGTAGCTAAATATATAAGAAAAAGGTTAATATTCACGTACGTCACCAACGACAACAGCGGCAAAACAAAGTGTAATAATAACTGCGACAATGGATTTCATCTTGAACAAGAGCCTTGGCGTCGTTACTATGTTAAATTTCTGGCAGAAGATATCGATGTCTGCGTAACACTGAGTTTATTTTACACAAACCGAAGGATTATATATACCCAGGATAAGTGTTCAATTTCTCGATCTTTTCTGCTGAATAATGACAACTTGGTATTTTTATAGTCTCCGATTAGATTTTGCTCAATATACTTTTCACTTTTTTTCTAAGAACCTTTTCTGCCTTTTTGTCTCGTAGTAGCTTACACAGAAAAGCGCATGGAAAATAATTGAGATGTATGTATCTGATGTTACCTATTACGCAGTATAGATTAGCATAGTCATAAAATTTCAAAGGGTATGCATTTCATTTTATTATTCGCAGAAATTTTAAACGTGTAATAATTAAAGATTTAATGATTGAATCGACGAAGTAAAAAGACTGATGACTGAGAATGTCTTGTCACTGTGTACGATAAACTGCATTGAACAATTTAAGAATTTTCACAATTTATTTTTCTAATTCTTACACCAAATGAACGTTAATTTCCATTTGGCACTATTATTTACTTACTTATTATCTATACTTATATTATTTTTATTTCACGTGTCAACATTTTTTCAGAATAGCAGAACTTCAATCAACTGAAGAAAAAAGCTTATAGCGGAAGGAAAAACTTTTCTTCTGCTTTTCGAAAATATGTAAAACATTCATATTTTCGACTTAATATACGTTAATAATTATATAAATTTTGGCAAAAAATTCTTTTTAAATATTTCGTTTGAATTTAAGCAATGGAAAATTATAACAATATATATAT
>JAYJLV010000027.1:6516274-6527508 GCA_036873485.1 Torymus texanus | reverse complement strand
CTCAAAAAAGATAAATAAAAAAAATAAATAAAATAACGAAAACCAATACGCGCGAAGCGCGTTGAATGTAGCTAGTATGAGTTAAAAAAGCGATCAATATAGAGAGGAACTTCATCTTTCGAAATTTGTAAACAGAGCTACAAGTCAAAAATTTTACCATTCCTTAACGTTTTTAAGGCCTCTGTAAGCATAATTATATAGAGAGAATGTTTTTGAACATCCGTAAAAGAGTATAAAAGTCGACGCTATAGAAAACTTGGAAAATATGAACGTGCAATGAAAAATCTGTCGGAACTCTCGGCGGTCCCTTCTCACGAGAGTCACGCGCTCACGATCCCGTCCCTCCATCCCTCTTTATATACTTAAGCCTCATACGAGGTACAGCATTGGTTGCGACTGCGGCGGCATCGTGCGCGCAATAACGCAAAATTAATGGCACGCGTCTCCTTAATCGGAGCGGTAAGTGGATTTTTGCTCACGTAAAGAGTTCCTCCCCGCACGCGCCCGCGACTTTGATTGATTGACAAAAGGTAAAATCAGGGGGGTGAAGATCCCCACCTCCGAGGGCCATTAAAGCACGACAGCCTGGGCTTGGGTAGCGAGAAAGATAGAGAGAGAGAGGGAGGGAGGGAGGTAGAGAGGCGTGTCCACGTGAGAGCGAGTGCATCGCGCGCCATAACTCAATTCCCACTGTTATTGCGCGCTCGCGCAGAGCTCGCGAAGCGTGATGGGGGATGTTATTAAGAGGACACCAATAATGCGGCCAATACGGCTTCATTACTAACTACTACGCCGCCGTGGCGGCTTGCTTTTGCTCGCGCCAGGCGTTAATGTATGCTGCTTCAGTCGCCGACTCTCTATACTCCCGACACGCGTGTAAGAGCTGCGCGCAACGCGTGTGCATATAGCGCGTGAGACTCGCACATATACGTGTGTGTGTATATATATATATATATATATATATATATACAGCTGCGGTGCGGCGTAGTATCGACTTACACGGCTGATTTACGGCGACTCGATCATCCTACAGCGCACACTCGATTTGCGCGCCGCGCGCGTTTTCTCTCTCTCTCTCTCTCTCTCTTTCCCCTCTCTCATTCGCGCACTGTACGAACGGCACCTTCGAAGACCGACTGACGCGCGTGCGCGCGCTCCATGAGTGTGCGTATTCGGGTTTTTATCTTTTTTAAATTGGCCCCGCGTGCTCGAGAGAGAGAGAGAGAGAGAGAGAGAGAGGAGCTGGAGCAACGCGTTCCCAGAGAAGATGGGAGAGCTAAACAGACGGGAGGCAAAGAGAAGCGCTGCTTTTTCAAGCGCTTTTCGTCGTTAAACGCGCACTGGCGAGTCCTTTTCCGCGAAGATTCATTTATTTACTGCGTTTTTCAGCAACCGCCTGTGCACGAGAGTTGGAAGATTTAGTGCTATAGGGTGCACGCGTCCGCGTGTAAACGAATTAACTTTTTGTCTCTGTTGCTTATACGCGCCTCTGTACGCGCGGTTTACCATATTTTCTATTTAAATTCTTTTCTGCTTAGGCTCGGATTATCCCCTTTTTTCTAGCTTTTCAACGTTTACATCTTTACAAAATATGCTGTGGCCTGATTGAATTTAACACTCCTTTAAATTATAACGTTCGGATGAAAATAATCTTTCTATAGCCATTGCTTTACTCATATGTATACTGTATTTTAATTGACTCGTAATAAAATTGTTAACGTTTACAAGTATAATAATACCCATGTAATTTTACATGTATATATATCCATATATAGAAAACGGATTTACAATGATTGCACTGATTGCATATTTCAGTTACGCTGTGAACCGATATAATAATGTTTAGGAATTCACGAGGAGTAACGGGATGCTCATATAATCGTTATGGTCGTAAATCAATTGCAGTCGGTCGTCGCCGGAAATTTAATGCCGCCGAATTATCCACTTCGACCGATTTCACCATAAATGCGTTACGCACTTCTCGACTGGCGATTTGCCATGAAATTCGTGCCACGGTCATAATAAAGTCAATTACTTGCATTGAAATAAAAACAGAAATATATTTGAAGTAAAAATTCAATTTAAAATATATAGATGCTTAAAATTAAATTACCATCATAAGGGATTAGTATTTTGTAATTTAAAAAGGATTTTCAAATTTTAGTGCTGGATATCTTATAGTTTATAAATTAATAAATTGTACTATTTAATGTTTTTGGAAACAATATTATAACCTGCACGTCACAAAATAATGGCACACTTTGCATACAGTTTAATAAAACTAAACCTAAATAATATTTTCATTGGCAGTCATTAGTATTTTGATAGCAAAAGCGCAGGTCATAAATATACTGCTACGTAGGTACTTTATCGAAATTCAAAATGCTAGAGAAAAAGGGTATATAACAATCTTTAAATTCGTAATATGATAAAAAGAAGGACAATACTTGCGGTAACACCATATCATTGAACAAATACAGTGAGTTGAATTAAACCTTATAAATCTTTTTTACAATTCTTGAAACACAAAGTATTGTTCTTAGACGTATTATCTGTATATAATCACCCAAACTACTTTAGTTACTTAGCAGTCCAAAGCTATCTGCAAACTTATATCGAACCAACAGTTTCCCGTCGCAGCACTATAACCATTTAAATCTATACTTATTTAAAACGTGCGATGCACATAGAGTTGAATTCATTTCGTTTGAAAATGCGCAATAAACAGGAAAGAAAGTTTATATAACGTTTCGCAGCGCATCGAAATCAATAAATCAGAAGATCGCATGCTCGCTCGCGCCGTCACGCACCGAATAAACAAGCATCTGACGCACGCATAGCATCGGCCGCTCACACACACACACACACTCACACACACACATATACGCAAGCCCGCGAAAGTTAAAAATAGCATCTCATCTAATAACATCGCATCGCGGGTCTCTCGTGTAGACGCGCGCAAGTAGAGAAATAAAAAAAAAAAATAAAAGAAGGAAGGAAAGCTGCGATCTATGCAAATCCGCCAATTTACATTCAGAAGCGCAACGTATTCATTTCTGCCGCTCATTAAAATCCCATCGGCGCTCTCGGGTGCAAGGAGCGACAGGACAGTGCCCTGCATGCGCGCACCTAGAGCCAGCCAGCTCTCTTCGCTCGCGCGTGATTAATCGAAAGCTCGAGCGATCGCGAGCGACGGCGAAAGATCTCTCTCTCTCTCTAGCAGAGAAAGAGAGAGGGAGCGAGAGAGGTTTTGCCGACTACTCTCTCGAGAAGATCGCGCGCGGAAATCTCGCGTATCAGTCGATTCCCCGTAGATTCCCTCTCTCGACGTTGCGTCTTTCGAACCTTTCCTGGCGCTCGCGTGTGTGTACCTTTCGCGCATTATCTCCCGCCTGTCCCTCTCGCTCGTTCTTCACCGCCGCTGCCGCCGCTGATGCTGCCGCCATCGCTTCGTTTTCGCCTCTTTGGGGGCTTTTCGTCTCGAGACCTCGACTGTATGTATACACCTAGCCTCCGCTTTATTTTCGCACAGTATGAGAGCGACCTCGCGGCGCGCCCGGAAGCTCAACGCGCGCGTGCGCGCGCGCACGTCTCTTCATTTCGGAAGAGGGCTCTGCGGTTTATGGAGACTTGAGAATTCTCGCGGAGTGCGTTCTCCCTTCGCACTTGTGCAGAAAACTGCGGCTGCTGCTGCTGTCGCTGTTGCTGCAGCAAATGCTATTTTATATTCGATCTTCACGACTCTTCAGTTACGATTTTTCTCACAGACAGTATTTTTCCTTTCGTAATTTTTTTCAATTTATATCGAGTGATATTGTTTATCCGATATTCCATGTGTGTAACGCATATTTGTATCTTAAAATATTAAAATACAAGAGTTTTATAATAATGTTTTGTTTATTTCACAACTCTTTTTATTTTATAAATAGAAAACACCACATTATATATATATATATTTCAGAACACGCATATATATATGAAATCATTTAACTATTGGATTGCTCTTTTAATCAAAGTAGAGTATCTACAAAGCGATAATTGAGTAAACATATATAATACGATTCTCAGTGTACCTTGAAAGTCTCGCAACCATGATCATAATAACCCACTAACCTTGCTTATGCACAATTCAAGCGGCAAGGAACCCCGGCAATCAATCAGCCAATCAATCACTCAATCAATTACACCCATACTATATTCTTTCCTGCGCACGTATATATATATACATCCTACACGTATATATAGCTCGATACTCGAAGTGCATTCGCTGCTTGCCGTCTCGATACAGAAGGGCATCTACTGTGTATAAGAGCGAGAGAGAGAGAGAGAGAGAGAGTTAGGATCACGTCCGCGATCTGGACGAGCGGCAAGAGGACGCGGGAAGATCGCGCTGTGATCAGAGCGCAGACTGCAGTAACAGCGGCGGCCGCGGGGGAGTCGAAGCCTGTCTACGCTCACGTCGCGCGCGTAGACAGGAAAGTCACGGTGCGTGCAATTCGAAACGTGACAGAGCCGTAGCAGCAGCCACAGCTAGTGGCTGCTGCCCCTCCAACAATGAGATCTCTCTGCCTCTGTAGCAGCTTCCTTCGCAATTTCTATCTCTCTCTCTCTCTCTCTCTCTCTCTCTCTCTTTTCTCTTTGCGCGTGCACTACTCTCTGCTGCTACGGCCGCCACAGCGATGCCCTTCTATTTCCCCGCCTGCGTCGTCGTCCTCGTCGGCTGTCTTTTGCGCAGTCGCCGCGCGACCCCTGGAATTTCTCTCTTATACGCTGGCACACACCGGCGCGTCTGAAGAATTGCCGATGGAAATGAGAGCCGAAGATACGCCGGATTAGCGGATTGAGACATTCCTGCCAATGTCACTCGTT
Organism: Torymus texanus; assembly: GCA_036873485.1. NCBI lineage: Eukaryota > Metazoa > Arthropoda > Insecta > Hymenoptera > Torymidae > Torymus > Torymus texanus. The sequence goes on along the minus strand of JAYJLV010000027.1, from coordinate 6,522,639 downwards.
GCTCGCTGCGAAAGTACAGTGAAGCGCGATCGCTATAGCTGCAAAGCAACCACGCGCAGGGGATATTTCAACATGGACAGAGATACGTTTGATCAACCTTTAGTGAGCGAGCAGAACTGAAATTGCCTGTTTTGAAAAGGAGAAATTTGAAGAAAAGATAACATTCGTGATTAGATTCAGTGTAATTCTGATCGCAGATGGCAGCGGGAACTTTCAACGGTTTTCGAATGTAGTGAGGTACTGCAATTGAATGGCTACGAGTCACGAACATTGGGAAATTCATAGATATGTAGTTCGAAATCATCAAGTGAGAATATCTTTGTTTCGCGTTATAATTATAAAACATTGTCAGGTAGCAATTTTAATTATACCAGAAAACATTTGAATTAGCCGAAGAAGAGTTTTTGAAATCAATTAGCCCTGATTTGCCAAAGCAACGCACTTTCAGCAATTTCATCCCGGCGCCAAGACGCAATTCTTCTCACTGTACTGGAGAAGCGCTTCGCGCAAGAGGGTAGAAGAAGCAAAGGAGCAGAAACGAGGCGAACTGCAGGCACGTTAAATCCACCGCCGCGACTCTTGCGCGCAAATCCAATTAACAAAATCGCAATCGCGAGCTCGCGCGCGCACGAGTGAGGGAGAGAAAAGTCTCGAGTTCATCGCGCCGCGCCGTTGCGCTTTTCCTTCCGTCCCTTTTCCTCTCACTTCGTCTTCTTCGCTTCGCTCGCGCGCGCGCGCCTGTAGAGAACGAAATGAACGAAGCGCCGCTAAAATAATTGCTCCCTTTCTCTCTCTCTCTTCCTCCTCCTCTCGCCCGTGCTCTTCTACACGCTCTCTTTCTCCTCCGTACGGGCCAATGATTTCGCGCAATCTCTCGGTGCAATCCACTTGTTTTCTCTCATTCCCTCTCTCTCTCTCTCTCTCTCTCTCTCTCTCTCTCTCTCTCTCACACGTCCCTATCACGGGAAGCACGCGCTGTATAGTTAGCTTGGCTGCTGCTGCTGCTTGGCGGAATTCTTCTCGTGCCGAAGCGCGAGCGAGCACAAACGAGAGAGAGAGGGAAATGGCCAATGGGAACGAAATGACCTTTGATACCAGGAGAGAGAAAGAGAGAGAGTCCAGAAAACAAGTTGACGTGACGACTCGTCGAATTACCGAGGCGCGCGCGCGAGAGAGAGAGAGAGAGAGAGAGAGGGAGCCTGCAATAGGGGAACGCGAGCGCCGGAGTAATAACGAGGCAGAGATGGATGGCCAAGCGAGAGTGAAGGAGACGACGACGGCGACGACGACAGGGCGAAAGAGAGGGAGAGCGTGACGCTTATTGGCCGAGCCCGATTAGCCGATGCGATTCGCTTCACGAAAGAGAGAGAGAGAGAGAGAGAGAGAGAGAGAGAGAGAGGAGGAGATAGAGAGAGGGATGTATATATATAAGTGAATTATCGCTGCACCGCGCGATGATAATTACTCTAATCGGCCGGATTCCCTCGGCTCTTGCTTCTTTTGCGCTACAGCACCGAGGCTGGCGCGCGCGCACACGCCGATTACCGGTGCCGTTTCGAGAAATAGCAAGCGGGAGGAGGATTGCTAGTTGAGAATCGGAATTATTCATTTCTTTGCGCGCTCGCAGCGCGATCGATTGTCTACGTAGACTTCGCTGCTCGTAGATAGAGAGAGAGAGAGAGAGAGAGAGGTCGTGAGGTCGTTGCATTCCAAGATAATTCGGTAGTGCCGCTGTACTTTCGCAGGGTAAACGCTTTTTCAACTTTGGAGTTGTAGAGAATTTGTACATCCAGAACCTTTACACTATTAAACAAATATCATTTTAATCATTTCCCATGGGGCTTTCAAAATAAAAATGACAAGTAATATAATGTTACTTTATTGCACGAGAATAAATCATCTGCTCATATAGTTTTCCATCGCTATCATTCGTCATTATTTAACGCGTGCGATTGTTCAAACCGCATAGAATATAGAAATAAATGTAAGATGTTTCTCCAATGTTTTTCACTCTGACGACCCTTCCTCGTAAAAGTTTTTCAACAATGGGCTAAAAGTAAAAGCCGACTCGAATGCAAATAAATTCACGCAGAATCAACGTCGATGGCAAATAAATTCGAGACATCTCGAACGCGCCTCAGCGGTCCGCGCACGCGCGCGTGCTATCTTCGACATCGAAAAAACAGTTTTGCCAAAGCAACGCACAAAACAATGGACGTTTCATTCGCACTAAACAAAAGCCATTCTCTCTCTCTCTCTGTCTGTCCCCCTCCTCTCTAACAAATAACAATTCCGTCGCGGGCCAATGTAACTGTAATCCACTTTATAAATATCAATTACCCGAGTGCACGCACACGCTATATATACGACGCAATAAAATTTCAATAAGGAAATCGATCATTATCAGTTGCCAATATATATATATATATAGACGATGATACCTATAGGCCCCGCAAAGCCGCGCAGTGTAAAGGGAGCGAGTGCAGAGGCAGAAAATCGCCTATCCACTGCGCGCATCTCGATCACGATCGCGAGATCGCAATCACGCACGCGCGCACGCATGCGAAATCGCCCACACTCATCTGCTACAGAGCGCTACTCCTGCGCAAACGCGCGAGCCTTTTTCCATTGGTTTCGTTTCTCTTTCTTTGCCCGACGAGTGCATGAGGAATCGTCTCTCTCTCTCTCTCTCTCTCTCTCTCTCTCTCTCTCTTTCTCGTACGCTCTGCGTGCATGCGTGTATATGTGCACGAGGTCCTGTTTTGCTCGCCTGGCGAAGGGAACGGACGCACTTGCGTGAGACCGATTCAGCGTACAAGTCTGGGTATATATAAGTGTGCTTGGAGCCAGCTTGCAGTGCAAGGTTGCTCATTGTATATTCGTAGATTCAACGTAGAATATACTTTATCTTTGAAGGAAATACTAATTTTTTGTACTTGAGAAATGATTGGTTCTCGTAAATTTAAACGCATTTCTTAATGTTATTAGGAAAGCTCCCGATACATGATTCTACCAGAGCTGAAATTCTTCCTTTTAACAGAAAGAACATGATCATTTATTTACTTGTGTTCATTTTGGTACATATTCTTTAATTTAATTATGATACGAATCAATAAATTACAAAATTAGTAATTGTTTAACGAATTCTTATTACTTAATCAAGAAATTTCTATTTTTGTGACATTTCTATTAAATTTACGACCATTTGGCATACTGCACAACAACGCAGACGATTTGTAAAAGAAGGTAAGTACTAGAATTTTGAAAACTTTAATTTAATTATGATACAAATCAATAAATTACAAAATTAGTAATTGTTTAACGAATTCTTATTACTTAATCAAGAAATTTCTATTTTTGTGACATTTCTAATAAATTTACAACCATTTGGCATACTGCACAACAGCGCAGACGATTTGTAAAAGAAGGTAAGTACTAGAATTTTGAAAACTTTAGAAATAAAAATTTTAATGACCATGATTTGGGTAAGCGTGTATTATACCGATGATCGTTAATTATCATAATGTTAGTATCTACCTTTTTATTAAATAATGATAGATGAAGAATAAGACTTTCTAGATATTTCAAAAAGTTGAGCATTTTTATTAATTAATTTTCTAAAAAAAATAATGTAGTATTTCATGGTTCCTTTAGACCCATTTTTAATAAATTTATGTCGTTGATTCACAATTTTATCTACAGTCCTATGAAATAGTTCTTTGGTAATAACTACTTCTAGAATTTTTCTAAGACAATTAAGTTTTTAGGACATAGGATATATTTTAACAGCGTCATAGAAGAGTCCACAAGTCGAAACGCATACTGCAACAAGATGTAGCTCGCCTACTTGCAAGACTCCTTCAAAACGTCGCGACAAAGAAACGCAAAAAAAAACCCTCTCGACACATGCGTGCGCACAAACGCCGCTTCCACTTTCGTTTTGAAAGGGGACATACCTTGTTTAAAAAAAAAACAAACAAACTAACGAAAAAAAGAACGGCGCAAAGGGACTGACGGGAAAGCTACTCGTCGTCGGGAAAGTAGACACGCACATGCAACGCTCAACGCTGAGAAAGACAGTGTCAGCGCCAGCAGCAAGCGACAAAGCAAAAGGAGCTACTATACCGGCGATGTGCGAAATACTCAAGAGACGGAGAGAGGGAAAGAGTGAAGCTGCGCGTATACGAGAAGTATGTTTTCTTGCTTTCGTGCGTGCACCGATGAACCTCGCACGAGCGCATCTAACGGGCCGGTTATCTATTACCCTACAGCTGAACATGCGTGGTTGAACTTGATGGAAAAGAATAGGAAAGAAAATACGAAAATTATTTTACTAAAACACTGTATTGATTTAAAATTAGGGAATGCACAATGAATGTGAAGCAGATAATTGGTTTCATTTTTTTAAACTTTTATAGCCCCATTATTAACAGATCAGGTTTTAATAAATATATTTATATATATATATATATATGTATACATAGATTATTTTCAGTTTAGTCGCGAAAGATAAATCAAAAAGCAACACGTGCAAATACACACTCGAAAATGCATGCACATAAATGCCAACATACATATATAGGTATACGTCTAAATATTTTTTTCAAATGTTTTTTTCTTGTGCAAGAACCTCAGATATATCCAATTAATACATTGAAACCTAGATTTAAAAAATGTTTACAGTTGAAAAGCATCCATCTTTAAGAAAGTAAGGAAGACCTTTTGCTATACTTAAACGACAATGATTCCAATTTCTCAAATAAATGATATTCACTACTTTAGAAGTAGATATTTACTTTTTAAAGTAAAATACTCAACAATATAATTTTAAAAGTAGTAAAGAAGGAAAAAAGTATATCAAAACTGATATTTACAACGAATGGAACCAGCAGTGGAAAAAAGACTCTAAGAGAAGTTACCTCAGAAAATAAAAAAATAACGTATTCTCAAAAAATCATGTTTGCAAGTTGAAAAGAAAACACCAAATCATCATCTCAAGAATCAGAAATCTTCTTGATCGCTTCTTGCCCAATTTCCAGTTGGTTGATGGGTGGGGGGATTTAACTTTTGAGAGCGTTTCACACTTTTGGTTTCCAAAGCGAATAATCTGTCGCTTCCGTAGGTGTTAGCTTTTGCAGATATGATTTTATATTATTGTATTTCTCTTCATAAAGCATCTTCTTTAGTTCCTTTCTTGCCTTGTTTAATTTAGTTTTGTCCGTAATAATTTACAATGTTATAAATTACATATTACATGTGTGTATACAGTTATGATCTGAAGAAATGGAACGTGCGCGCGGCTTCGGATGTCATGAGTCGTCGTGCATAGCAACCGAATACCAGCTGTTATTATGTTATTAACAAACAAATAGTCTGAACCTGGATGTCGACAACAACAGTCACGTTTGACTTTTAATAAATAAAGTCTATTCTTCTCATAAGTATTTGTTATTTTATTTACTCTCCCCGAACCCGGACATTTGGAGGATGTTATGTCCGGGTTCGGGGAGAGTAAATAAAATAACAAATACATATAAAAAGAATAGACTTTATTTATTAAAAGTCAAACGTGACTATTGTTGTCGATATCCAGGCTCAGACTTTTTGTTTATTAATAACATAACAACAGCTGGTATTCGGTTGCTATGCGCGGCGGACTTATGATATCCGCGCGCACGTTCCATTTCTTCAGATCATAACAATATATATATATATATATAGAGCGTAACCCAAAAGAAACGGTACGGCAGAATATGTCGAAAAATATGCATTTTGGGGAAAAATGTTACAAATAAAAGTTTTAGGATTTTTCCCTGGCTATTCAATGGTGACCTTGGATTTGGCTTTGACCTTGATCTTCAAGGTCATTTGAAGGTCAGGTTAATTTTTTTAAATAGGAACCCCTATTTTTTATTGTGGATTTGGAAAGAGCGGAAAATTCTACGTTCCAATATGACCTTTTGAAATTTCAATATGGCGAAGACATCGAAAAAATTCACTAATTCACGCGAAAGCCTAAACTCTTAAACCCTCAAAACCCTAAAACATTAAACCCTAAACCCTTAAACCCTAAAACGTAGAATTTTCCGCTCTTTCCAAATCCGCAATAAAAGATAGGGGTTGCTATTTAAAAAAATTAACTTGACCTTCAAATGACCTTGAAGGTCATGGTCAACGTCAAATCCAAAATCACCATTGAATGGCCAGGAAAAAATCCTAAAACTTTTGTCTGTAACATTTTTCCCGAAAATGCATATTTTACGATATATTCTGCCGTACCGTTTCTGTTGGATGTGTGTGTGTGTGTGTGTGTGTGTGTGTGTGTGTGTGTGTGTGTGTGTGTGTGTGTGTGTGTGTGTGTGTGT
>JAYJLV010000027.1:6491363-6516174 GCA_036873485.1 Torymus texanus | reverse complement strand
ACAGAAATAGAGAGAGAAAGAGAGATAGATAGAGAGAGGGAGAAAAAAAGAAAAAGAGCTAAAGAAAGAGCTATATATATATATATATATGGCCGGTTCTCTGTCAAGAGCCAGATCAAAAATTTTTTTTGCATAAATTTTTTTTACGTAATCTACGCCATATTTTGAACTACCCTGAATTTTTTTAGATTTTTTAAACAAATATTTTCGGAGCTAAAAATTAACAATTTTCAAACACATTTTACTCATTATAGATGCATTTTAAGAAAAAATCATCAGAGGACTTTTTTTGACAAAAAATCTATATTTTCTGAAAATCTGAGTTTCATAGGTCCAGCAATATTTTACCATTATGATAAGACCATTTAAAAAGTACAAATTGAGTTTTATTTTGGTACGCTCATTGGCCCAGCTCCACAAAAAATCTAGGCGTACAGCTACAGTATGTAGAAATGTTACCCAACTTGTTTTGGAGTTGAAAATCTCTCATTTTCTTTAAAAAAATGTTAATATCAATTTCATGAAAAATGGGTTTTTTATGCTCATATTCATATCACTTTTTCCTTCCAGAAATACTTTTAGTCTTGAAACTCACAGAGGTTGTAGGTAATATAACAACATGAACCTCTGTAGAGTTATAGACCCTAATGCCTCCCCAGAAAAAAGTTAGAATTATTTCAATTTTTAAACAGAACTGGAAAAATGTGTCCGTTGTGCACATTTTTTCCATTTTTTGCAGTTTTTGCTGTTTGTGCTGCAAGGAAAGTATATTTGATTATTTATATGAATGAAATGTACATAAAACATGTCAAATATTCAAAATCAAGTGTAAAAATTAGTTTACAATAATTTCATTACCTGAATATATATCATTTCTTGTGATATTCAGAATATTTTCTTTGGTTCGCCTCTAATATAACATAAATGCTGTGTTAGAGCTCATTCTTTTTGTGAATTTTATTGCTTTTCATAATAAATTAAGTAGATTCATGTTTACAATCCTTCTGTACAAAAAGAATGAGCTCTAACATAGCATTTATGTTATATTAGAGGCGAACCAAAGAAAATATTGTCAATATCACAAGGAATGATATATATATATTCAGGTAATGAAACTTTTTTAAACTAATTTTTACACTTGATTTTGAATATTTGACATGTTTTATGTACATTTCATTCATATAAATAATCAAATACACTTTCCTTGCAGCACAAACAACAAAAAACTGCAAAAATTGTAATAGCTCTAACTTTTTTCCGGGGAGCCATTAGGACCTATAACTCTACAGAGGTTCATGGTGTTGTATTACCTACAACCTCTGTGAGTTTCAAGACTAAAAGTATTTCTGGAAGGAAAAAGTGATATGGATATGAGCATAAAAAACCCATTTTTCATGAAATTGATATTACAATTTTTTTAAAGAAAATGAGAGTTTATCCCACTCCAAAACAAGTTGGGTGACATTTCTACATACTGTTTTTGTGGAGCTGGGTCAATGAGCGCACCAAAAGAAAACTCAATTTGTACTTTTTAAATCGTCTTATCATAATGATAAAATATTGCTAGACCTATGAATCCCAGATTTTCAGAAAATCTAGATTTTTTGTCGAAAAGAAGTCCTCTAAAGTTTTTTTCTTAAAATGCATCTATAATGAGTAAAATATGTTTGAAAATTGCTAAAAGTCATGAAAATTCATGAAATGTGCTACTTTGATAATTTTTAGCTCCGAAAATATTTGTTTAAAAAATCTAAAAAAATTCAGGGCAGTTCAAAATATGGCGTAGATTACGTAAAAAAATTTAGGCAAAAAAAAAATTTTTCATCTGCGACTTGACAGAGAACCGGCCATATATATATATATACACACACACACACACATACACACAAATTTTTACATACATTATTTCAAAAACATATTAGATGTCTATTATAATACGAGGAGTTATACAATTAAAATTTTATTATTAAATTCGATCCCTGAAATTGATGTCTTTAATATATTTTATTATATTTTCGCAATAATTGGATCTGTTGAATCTATGATTTTCATGAATTCGGAACTTATTTCGTGCTGCTTCGAAGACTGGGCAATGGAATAGAATATGATTCACAGTTAGACGGATTTTATAATTTTCGCATATTTCTGGATCCCTTTTATTAAGTAGGTGGTCGTGTGTTGCTTTAGTATGGCCTATTCTGATTCTTATGAGTAAGACTTGATCTTTCCTAGATAGGTTCAATGCAGGGTTAAATTCAAAAACATTTGGTTTGATTTCTGTGAGTTTAAAATTATTATTGGTGGTACTCCATATATTGTCCCACTGATTTTTTATTTCCTTCTTAATAAGCTTATAGAAATCTTCTTTATTGAATTGATTTTCAATAGAGAAGTTAAGATGGCAAGCAAGTTCAGTCGCTTTGTTTAGTTGGACTAAGTCGTTTCTTGTAAATTCTGATAGATAAATTAAGGTTTTTCCATTGAGCAACATAAGTTTATCAATAATGTGTTATGGTGGCGGTTTTTCGTTTTAATAATATAGATGATATTAGCCTCGCTGAATTCGTGTGAATTATAATTTTATTATTATTACGTATAATATCTATTGTTTTCATGAGTAATATTTCTAAGGGTGAATGATAATGGGTCCAAATTGGGCATTTGAGAAGTATCATTTCAGTTTCAGAGAGTTTTGCAACCGCACCTATGAAATTATCATTCTCAGTAGTGTGTATGAAGATATGCTTGAAATCTGTGTAAGTATATTTAATACTGACACTACTACAATGAATAACTTATTATAATTTGTAATGTACATATGTATAAATGTTAATTTAACGTCGTCACTAATACCCTGTGGGGGATGCGACTATAAACAAATAAATGAAAAAGTAACATCCAATACTAAAGCAGTATATATACGTATATGCTCTTGATAACTCGATTTCCCATAACTTCCCGTACTAGGCATACACACCAGACAGATTTGTAGAATAGTACATTACTATTATATAAGTAGACAAAGTAGGCAATATATTGTGAAAAATTGAGTAGTACCTTTAACGGGGTGTCATAGTCCTACTGTTACCGACCGAGTAAATGTCACTGTTTCATGGCTATATACAAATAAATATATCGAATTACACAAAATCAAGAGTGCACTGCTCTAAGTTTTTAATCTGAAACATTTTAAGAATTGTAGAATGATTAAAAACTTAGAGCAGTGCACTCTTGATCTTGCATAATTCGATTATTTTTATATAGCCATGAAACAATGATACTTACTCGGTCGGTATCGGTACGACTATGGCAACCCCTTAAAAGCTTAATTTTGGCTATTTACCGGTCACTATAGTGAACAGTATACTGTTCGAAATTAATATGCGAATAAAATCGTGTCATACAGTGTCTACTTCGGACTATTCAATGTATTGTAAGGTATAAAGGTCGAAAAAAACCATTTATAGATGTGCTTCAAAAAAAAAATTTTTGATTCCAAAAAATGCTCATATGTATTGCCTACTTTATTCACTTATATTATGATGTAATTTTTTAAATCTTGTGAAAATAGAGTTACTAACTCTGCATACTTGTCGCACAATATGCTCATTAATTATATTTGGAAAAACGTGTCATATTTTCAATTTTTTTGTATTATTCATTAAATTAATATTAAATTGACTTAAAATTTGAACTGATCAGAAAAACAAAAAAGAATAGAATAGAATAAAAATTATCTTTTATCTTTTTTGTAATATTTTTCTTTAAGTCGTCGATTTTGCACATGTTCCTTCTATACGTGAATATTAATCATAAATACCGTAAATATATTTTTTCTAACCACCCGATATGTAATTAAAATAATACGAACAATAATTATAGATAAATAAATATATTGATCTACATTATAAATATATAGAAAATGAATATACTCTAAAGTGTTAGTTTTAGTTTTATTCTTGCAAGTGCAAGTTTCGTAACACGATATTGATACAACTCTAATTAAAATTGTAGAATAAAGGACATCTTTTCATACAGTTAATATTATATTCATATCAGTATCAAGAACCATCAGCAAATATAAAAAATTCATTATATATTTTTTTAATGAACAATAATAAGCGTTATCCGAATACATTTTTCCACCATTATTTATGACTTTTACCTTGAGTAAAGTTCAGCCTTGACAATACGATGTATAACAATCGTTTAATCAGAATGAGTCGCATTTTTCTAATAAAAAAATAGTATTCTACACGGAGAGATATTCTGCAGTAAATTTTACCATAGTCCGATAGTAATTCTCTCACACACTGCCCAAAGTTGGGATTTTATTAGAGTCCTAATAATTTTTACAAAAACTTACATAATTTTTATAAGAAACGTGAATAAAAACTACAAAAATTCTAGTACATTTTATTAGAATACGGGAGTAAAAATTACAATGCACTATAGTAAATTTTGAGAGCTTGTAGATAGTACTATCGAACCTAACAAAATTTACTATGCCACTGTAGTAATTTTTCTACTCACACATGCGCCGTGTGCCGCTTTGATTGACGAAACAAACGCAAGTTGGCGCATGTATCGTTATCATCAGCTGTTTAACCTTTCGCAAATTAAAATAAATTTTAAGTTAATAATATTAATCATGAATAAATAAATCTATTTTCTAAAACATATTATCTCAAAAAAATATTTTTAGATGCTTAATTTTCGTTGCAAACAATCCGGGTGTACTTTTTACTTAACACTTAGTATGTCGGTAACTAGTAAGAGGACGACTCGAATTCTCCTACTCAAATGTTTTCAATGGCGCAGTCGGCAAAACGTCGGATTCCCAATCCAAAGATCGTCGGTTCAAATTTCCACGAGTGCGAAAGTATTTTTCGAAATTTAATTAATTTTTAATATGTTAATATTAATATATGCGATTTCATTTCTAATGTTAAAATATTATAAATACCGCGTCAATAAAAATTTTTTGAATTATTTTTCCATGGTTTAATTTTACTATAGTGAATTGTAAAAGTTCATAGGTTGGCAGTCTGTGAAAAAATTACTACAGACTATTGTAAAATTTCCTACGATTCTTGTAAAATTTACTAGGAAATTTTTCTCCGTGTACTTTCCTTTGCCTTTTGCAAAAATTTTCAGTCCGGCTTGTTTCACAGCTCGTATTTAGCTATTTCGTCGCAATTTACTCTTAAAGTGCAATCTCCCTCAGTCTCTCCCCCTCTCTCCCTTCCTCTCGCTCTTTCTTCTGTCTCCGCTCTACCGGGACCTCGATCGCTGACCGATAGGGCCGATCGCCGGTCGATCTGGAAGAGCGATCGAGAGCGATCCATATACTCGTTCCCCTATAATGCACCTGAAAAGGATAGAGAGCGCCGGGAGTAGGGGGAGGGGGAGGGGGAGGCGGGAGAGAGAAAACGACAGGAGAGATCTCGATCCGCGATAGGTGCTTCTCGTCCTCATCGTCGTCGCGCTGCTTCGCGGCAGCTTCACCTCGTTCGCCGGAAGATGAACGTTTCTAGGAAAGCGCGCACGCGACGCAGTTTATCGTCAGATACTTAGAGGCGAGTCATTCTGTGTCTGTGTGTGTGCTGGATACTCGCAAGCCAAGAGGGGGTAAAGTCAGATTTTGCGATTACAACTTAATCCTTGGCTGATTGTGTCCCTTTCTCTCTTTCTTCTTCAGTCTCCCTTTTGCTTTCGTGCGGGAGAGTATAGCGCGTTGATTGAATATTTATGCGACATCTCGTTTTTCCATGTAGATACGGGGCAGGCGAACAGTATTACTCGCTTTGTTTCGAACAGTCCCCTTTTTCTTCAACTGAAATATTTATGTACCGGTGTACATAACAAAACTGTTCTTCAGTCTACTTCAATTTATATAGGTATTACAAAGACAATCAAGAGAAAATAACAATTGTTGTTATTTTATTTTTTAACTATTTGTTTGAAATATTTGATAAAAATTAAGCATACAAATGAACTTACCAAAAAAAAAAATATGGAACTTCAACATTTTAGATTCTGATCTACAAATTTTTTTTTGTAAAATTTATTTAGATTTGTAGCACTACCTTACAAAAATTGAAAATTACAATAATTATATGTATATTTTCTTTTTTAGCGATTTTTGACATTTAAGAACTTGAACAAATTTTGTGTCGTTAATATTCCAGAAATCATTATTTTTTCATCGAAGCTAATTTAAATATAGCTTTTTTATTAATACCTAAACAAAACATGGCTTCTTAAATTTATTTATGAGTTTTCAGTAATTCTTGAATTTTGTGTCAAAATATAATTCGATTCTGTCTTGAAAGTAATTGAGAAAGAGATGTTAATAAATTTAGTCTAATAATTATTTTCTATCTTAAACTTCTTCTTCAATGACAGAAATTACTCCTTCGCAATCGAACAGATTTATGCATCATTTTACAGAAATGTTCTCAACGCATTAGAAACTGGTGTCGGGGATTCTTTTTTAAAGGTGTGTGCACGTCTATATAGTCTATGCTTAGCAGTATATGCCGTGATTAGTTTATTTGCAATCTCAATGGGCATGCCTACCTATACTTACTTTTCTTTTTATATAAAAATAGACAGCACCGTGCAAAAGTACACAACACAGGAATATGTAAAATGCCTCTGTGGCACGGGACAATCACTTCATATTGTTATTCCTGCTTCCGTAGAATAATGTAGAAAACATACTATAAATTAGTTTTGCGATATAATAAAATAAAATAATGAAGTGAATTAATATACGTATTTCTTGATTAAAAAAAATATTATAAGCAATTTAAAGAGGAATGCAAAGAGAAAAATCAAAACATTCAAAGACTATACATAATTTACTTCAATTTTAATGATAAAGTTTAAATATTTTACTGCTATGTTCATGATTTCGATTTACTCTTATCTACTTTATTTTATCTTCATTCATAATATCCACTGTTCTTTATAAATATTTCGTCGAAAACAGCTCAAACTGCAAAAAGGGTTTTTTTTTCATTTTGTAAAGTTGCATATCAAACATAAAAGTCTGTAAAGTCCAGGAGTATACTGTGCACAAAACTATGTGATTTCTTATAAAAAGTTGGCATGAAGCTGTCATATAACCGAACAATTCTATAACTGTATTTAGATTGAGAAATGTTTTGAAGATTTGAATTGAAATTAGTAAATTTTTATAAATTTTATTTCCACAAAATCGTACTATATAAACTTGTACTTAATTATATGAGCAAATGTCAGGGATTTTTAACTTTTTGCAAGCTGCAAAATTTCAGATTCAAAATTATAACGTAAATTTTTTACAAAGCACATGACTGAACCAAAGCTCAATATTTTTATTTTTTAATGGAGAAATGAAAAAGTTTTCAAGTAATGGTAAGTAAAAACTATTTTTACAAAAAATTACAGAAAATCCAAAAAATTATCTTTTTCGTAATTCTTATGTATTGTTATTTTAAAAAGATGATTTTCGATCATAGCCAAATTTCTAAAGCTTTTTCTATGTTTAAAGCCTAAAATAAAACCCTGGTATAGATTCATATGTCATGAAAAATAGCCAAGATATAAGAGGTTTTATTATCCAAATCCTCAACGGAACTTTTTGTTTTTTGAATTTAGCGAAATTAGAGTTTTAATTGTTTAAAAAAAAAGATAACAGCTCGGAAACTGGTTTAAAAAGGAACCAACTAGGAAATACAGGTTTTTTAATAAACTTGGCGGGTTTCAAATGAACATTAAAATGATGATAATAACAGCAAACATGCTTAAAATATGCAATCAAGTAATCTTTATATATAAAAAAAAATATTTCCTTATTTGATTTGACTCTTTAAATTAAACAAAAAAATCTTTACGAAGTTGATACCTTTTCAAACCAAATTCTGAAATGTTACGTTATTTTAGCAAATCGACGATATGAAGTATATTGTAAACCAAGTCCAATAATCATCGGATAAAAATTTCGAAAGTTATAGCGCTACATGACTCCAGATGATTCAGTTCATGTATTTCAGATCTTTTGTGAAAAATTGTTTTTTTCACTTCCACAAAGCATCCGCCGTGTCAAAGTAATAAAAAAATAATAAAAGTTGTGGTTAAATTAAAAAGTCAAAGTGTGACAGTAAACTGTAACATAAATATTACAGATCTGAAAGGATTGATTGGGATTGAAAAACAGCGAACGATGCTCTAAAAATTTATTGTAAGCGGAAAGAGGAGTGAAAAGCTGGTATAGGAGCGTGGCAAATCCTGTAGCTGGCTTCAGTCGCTCGTACCGCGGCTCAGCTCGGCGGGGAGAGAAAAAGCGATTAAATCCCCAGCGTGCGCGCGTATATATACATGAAACGAGACGCTAATATACCTCTTGCTCGCTCGCTCCAAAGAAACGCAGTGACTTCTTGCCTGAGTTCATCAAGGTATAAAAAGCCAAGTCTCTAATAACGCATTACATGCATTACACACGTATATACTCCATAAAGAGGTAGCGCGGCCGGCAAAAAGCGCACGCGCTCGCTCGCGCTAGAGGAAGATGAGATTTAACAACCCCTTTCAAGAGTCAATTGAATATAAATTTTCCCACGCGGCTACCGGCAAAGCTCTCTCTCTCTCTCTCTCCTACTCTCTCGAACTAGAGCCGTATAATCGAACGTTATTCGCAAACGAATCCCCTAACCTAATCCCCCCATCAAGCGCGGCTCACGTCCAACTCTCCCGTGTGTGTATGCACGCACATCGTCGAGCGGCGGTCTGTGAGCGCCAGCCAAAGGCTCCTCGCGTCCATTTTTCCTGTCTTCCTCTCTTTCTCTCTCTCCCTCTCTCTCTCTCTTTCTCCCTCTCACTCCCTTAAGCGAGAACAAGTGGAAATAAAATCTCGCCGATTACGATAATAGTCAGGCGAATGTTTACGACAGATCGCGCGAACGAGCGCGAAACGGAGAGAGGGGCAATAACTCGCGCGCTCTCGACTTTCCATAAAACGGCTCACGGGAGAGAGAGAGGAAGAGAGAGAGAGGAAGAGGGAGGGAGAGAAAGAGAAAAGAGAGGAAGAGAGCGAGAAACGCGAACGCGCGCAGCTAATTTTCACCGAATGCATTATGGACGACGAAGGTGACTACCACCACGCGTCGATGTATGCACCCCGCGACAGTATATCGGCTTGTACCCTCTCGTATATATACTTTTGCGTACGCGCTCGACGAACATACACGCGTATGTATACCTATATACGTTCCGGTTGTTTCGTACGAGGCTAGTTCACATTATATGACCGCCGTGCAAAAGTCGACGGTCCACGTCTGCAGTATATTATATTCTTTTTCTTCCATTATTCGTTTTCAACACGTTCGTGCGTGGAATATCATTGAAGATAATGTTGGAATGAAATTAATTTATACTCTCGAACTTTTACTTTTTAATAATGTAACGGTGCATTACGCAACAAGTGCGCAAAGTAACAACTCGTTTCGTTTTGGCGACAAATAACACTTGTACGGGAATTGCATACCATCACGAGATGCATTTATGTATTATTTTTTCTAATTAAAGGCACGAAATTCGACATTATACACGAGAGGTTGTACACAAAATAGAATATTCGAACACGAGTACGGAAATCTATACTTTCTGCACCAGTTTATATAATCGTCCGGGTGTACAAAATCAAGCTTTTATGTGAATATAAAAAAAAATACAGCGGCATTTGCAATGAATTACATTATTTAGCATTTTTCATTTAGGTCAATTTAATGAGAAATCGTGACTTAAATATTATGTTTCTTGTTTTTAACCCTCGAAATGTATAATGGTTGAAAATTGAATATCTTATATAGTTTAGCGAACCATTACACAAATCATATGTATAATTACAACACACAAAGTGTGTACACTACACGAATATTGTGTACTTTATTCCTTCAAAATGTTAATTACACAAAGAAGTGTGTTACTAATTCCATTTTTCACACAAACCTCGTGTTAAAGTTGAATCTAAAAGTAAGTATCTCGTATACACTCACTTTACAAACTTACATACACTGACCATAAGTACAGTTCCTAAATTAAACATTACACTTCGAAACATAATAATAAGACATTCATTCTTATTATTTAGATGTCTAATAATAGATAGTTAAAATAGAATCTTGTAAAGTCAGAGTTCCATTAATATTATTGAACACTAGTATACAATTAACAATTACTCTGCTGGAAACTAGAGATCTTCATCGCAATCGATAACTTGGCGCTAAATAAATTACTTCAGTCTGTCTCTATCTCTACATAACGAAGATAATTGCTACATATACTACATAACACACTTTATAGAAAAAATAGAAATAAATAAGAATACAAAAATAGCAAAGCGAGTTATAGAGAAGAAATGTCAAGGTGGAGTACTTTTAGCAGCACTGTCATTTTAGATAGTTCGAAACTGTCGCAATCTTATCGGAATTCGTGACATGGATATGTGATCTCTCTTTAACTGCTAGTATATACACACACAAGTGTTTACAAAAAAAGATGTGCAGTAAGCAGTAAGACGCAAAGGTGTAAATACATATCTAGACACCCGCGTACACACAGCCGTGACTCATATAGGTACGCAGAAAAGATAAAAACACAAACATGCTTGCTCGAAGAGATAGACGCGCGTATACAAAAGTGCGCGCGCATGCTTTTTCTATCGTGCACGGCGTGCCTCCACCTTTCTCTCTCTCTCTCGCTCACTCGCTCGCTTATACTCGCTCACTGGCTCTTGGGTCCGGTACACAAGACGCGGGCGCATGGTAAAACGTAGCAAGGGCTAAAGTACGGGCAGATCATTAACCATGATTTGTTGCGAAGCAGGCTGCCCAATGACCTCTCACGGTCAGGAACGCGCGCCGCGTGAACCTGGGCTGTGCCGAGGGGGCACACCAGGAGAGAGAGAGAGAGAGAGAGAGAGAGAAGGCGAGGGAGTCGAAGAGCGTGAGCGAAGAGCAAAAAAAGTGTGTGCGCGCGCGGACGGGATGCTGCGAGAGAGAGAGAGAGAGAGAGAAAGAGAAGGAGGAGGAGGAGGAGACCAGGAGGATGATCTCGTAGCGATATACATATAGTCACGAAGCACAGGGCGGCCCTATCGTCTTGATGATCTCTTCTCTCTTCGCCAAATTCACCTTCAGTTTGCATTACCCTTTGCTCTCGCCTCTTTGCTCTCGCTCGAACGCACCTACGTCTCCCGCTCGCGCACACACGACGCTCGTTTTTTTTCTTCTTCTTCCTCTCGCGCCCCGACGCAGAGGCGAGATACAAGCCGATACATACTCGCATCGAGAACAACGCACCCGGGTTATATGTCTGTATCGCCATGGTATTTTTTGCCTCTTTATATAGAAACGTTGTCTGGGAAAACCTGTGTTGCGTTGCTACTGATATACACCACGCCACCTGTATTTCAATAGTAATAAACCAGGAACTCCAATAAAAATAATTTCAACGGTTATTCTGCTAGCTAAGGCTATTTATAATGAATTGAAATAATTATTGTTCATTTCTGAGTAGTATCAATTATTTTTATTTCATATTTCCTTTCACGTACAAACAAAACATTTTAGTTGAGATGATATGGAATAGAATGTTCATAGTAGCAAGAATTTGAGAGGTTGCGTGTATGCGAAAATTTTTATTGGTTATCTGATATTTCCGGAATTATGTTGGAGTTTAACACACATGGAGTCAGATATAGGATATAACCAAGTTTAAAACATCATGAAATATATCTGAATTCTACCAAATACAAATATTTGTATTCAAGACAAAGTTTTTGTATTAAGATTATTTGCCACAAAGCTGTGATAAATAGTTAGATATTTAGTAACTTGTAATTGTGGATTCTCAAATTGTTTGCCGAAATAGAGTTTAAATAAATTTTAAAAATCACATATCTAAGCCAAGTTAAAGGATTTTTCGTACTTATACTGCTACTTACTATGAGCCTGAAGTTTACATCGTTGGAGTGCAACGAAATAATTTTTAAAATTAATTAAAATTATTAAACAATGGAAACTTTATCTAAACTTTTATTCTAAAGTTATTTTATACAATAAAACACTAAATCTAAACTCAAAATTAATATGAATTGATAAATTTATCTTTGAAGTAAAATAAATTTTTTTATTTCGTTGCACACCAACGTTGCAAACTTCAGACCCATTATGTACTAATTTGGAAAGCTATATTATACTTATGACACGAAATCTTACGATTGGTACAACTTTTAATAAAAATTTAAGTAAAATAATAATTAGAACGTTCTAATAGCTAAAATTATTCAGCGTGGGATGCCGACCCTTTCATTGTTCGTTCATGCTTGAGTAAGGATTTCGTTTTCTGACATACAAAGAGGATATTTTGGTAAAAATGGACAAAAATTCCATTTATTTCAAACCGTATTAATTTTATGTGTATTTCAAGATCGTGATGGTCATTTTTAGCGAAATTACCCCATGTAAATAATTAGTATGGCTAACATATCAACAAAGGTAAGAAAACACTTTTTTTTGGTAATGTAGAGCTTAAAACCAGACTTGCTCTTAGGAAATCGATAGTTTACTCATAAAAACAGGGGTACTATCAACTACAGTGGATTGGTGTCTACGCAAACATTAAACATTTGGTTTTAACCTATGCATTGCTAAAGAGATAAAAGTGAAAAAAACACTATTTTTTCAATGTTTGTGTAATCAATAACTTATGTCCATACACCATCAATACTTGAGGTAATCTATTAACTATACCAAGTTTTGATATCTAGTATGCTTAATATGATTTTTACTATAATAAAAATACATAAAATGCGTAGACGTATCACTGAAAACAGTCAACTGAGCTAAGTTTAAGTGTAATTTAATCTCTATAGTCGGTAGAGATAATATTTATTAAACAAAGCAAGATTATATTACCTGTCATTATAATGAATTTTCTCACGGTATATTTTGCTTTACAACTCACAATGTTCCCCAATGAAGATACTTGCATAATTTCAACCCTCTAACAATAAAAATGTTCAACGCATTAATATTTTTATTATACCCGGTTTATTGAAAGAGCCTAATGAAGTAACTCGGTAAAGCTTGAACAACCCAGTTGGAATACAATTTAATCTGTCCTTTACACATAGTCCCATTAGCCTTTCTCTCTTCCTCGAACATCATCCAATTTGGCGAGTCGATGCGCCATTAGTATAGCTGTGCATCGCGGCAACGGCGACAACTACAGTCTTATAGGTATATAAAGTTCTCTATAATACACAGCGAAGGCACAGTTGCAGCATCAGCGTTTCGCACCGCTGCAAAACAAACGGAATAACTTCGCGCCTCTGTGAGCGAAGGGTAAACAAGCAGGCGCGCGCCGGCCTTTATATCAATAACCGCGACATAACGAGCCGTATCTCGCGCGCGCGCGTGCTTGCCGCTATCGCAGCGAAGAAAGAGAGCGAGCCAAAAGAGCGTGAAAAGAAGGAAATAAAAGGAAACAATAAAGGGAGAAGGAGCTGTATATACATATACATATATATATATATAGTGGTGGTATGGTAAACGCAGCGTGCGAGCGGTTTGCAGGCGCCGGAGGGAAACGGGATTCCAAGCGTTCGCGCGCGGTGATTCATAAGTTAGAGAGACGCGTATACAGACGACTTTTAGCAAAGCGTGTGCGAAAAGAATGCACCGCTCTTTCTCGCTCTCTCTCTCTCTCTCTCTCTCTCTCTCTCTCTTGGGGGAGTATATGTGTAAGGATGCGCCGTGGCGGAAGTCGAGTGGGGCCGGCATGTGCCAAGCCATTTAAATATTTATCTACGCATCTTTGCTCCGCTAACGGTACCACGCTCGCCCCCATCATTTCTAGTCCCCTCTTGCTCTCTCTCTCTCTCTCCTTCTCGCCGCGTTCGCTCTTCACACACAATGCCCAATGATCCGCTTATCTATTTTGCCTACCTATACACACCGTCCGCGCAACGTATACGCGCGCGCGCCTGTATACACTTAATAAGCCGCCGCACGGCGAGTTTGTGCGGTTATTGAAACGTCAGCGCGGGCCTCGGTATACATATCGTTTTTTACCGTCTCCCTCTTCTCGACTGCTGCTACTGCTACTGCTACTGCTACTGCTACTGCACTCTCTCTCTCTTTCTCTCTTCCCCTCTCTACTATTGCCGGGACAGGAAATTATTCACTCGCGTGTACCTACAAACTGCTGCGCCATTCAGACTTTCAGATTTGACTCGCTTTTAATCGGTAATGAGTCGAAGATGCGCCTGCAAGATACATACACGCGCTGCTGCTACTACTGCGCAGCCGCCACTGCTATATACTTGCCATTATAGATGAAGCGAGACAAGGGAGATTAGGATCGCCAGAGCTGTGTGGTGCCACTTTTGCCCGTTTCGAGTATCACTGCGACATGCTGGATAGGGGGAGAGAGAGCGAGAGAGAGAGAGAGAGAGGAGGAAAATTGCCGTAACGTCAAAACTCGCGGCTACAGGCCACAATGGTTGAGCAAGGAAAGGATATGGCCAGACACGGCGAGCTTATCGGTAAACTTCAATCGAGCCTGTTTTAGAAGCTGCCGTCACATGTCCTAGGTATTAACGGACTAAATAAGGATTTAATTGAGATAATTGCCGAGATTATACACGGTTTTCTATTCACAGTCGACGTTTTGTAAAAATGATAAATAATTATCTAGATCGATTATGCATTACCTGCAACTTTTCTGACGTACGGGAAAACATATATTTTATCTCCTTTTCAGATGTTCTATATTGTGTAATCAACGTAGCTTATCATTTGTAACTATCAGTCGATTGAAAATTTCAGTAAATTCATCATGATTCATTAACGAAATCATTAGTTAATAGGCGAGAATATATATATATATGTCGTATATTCTATTATATTAATAATTTCACTGTACAGCTGTACGCAAAGCAGCTTTAGTGTTTGCATAGAAATTGGTGGTAATTATAGTCTGCAATGTAACTGAAACTCGAATTCTCCTCTAACTTGAATAATGAATAGATTAATTGGTTTGTGTCAACTCTCTAATTATCTAATTATCACTGTAACAACTGATAATAATGCATGTGAAAATTTAGAAAATTTCAACGTTATTTACTATATTTTCCGTCTAAATGAGATAATTTATTGATAATAAATACTCAATTTGTTTAATGTACGAGAGATTTATGCTTTATTACCTACTTACTTGAATGGCTGCACGTATATAATACATTAGAACTTAGGCCTGTAAATCCGCATATGAAAGTGCACCGTGAAACTACTGCTGCTAAAGCTGCTTAGGTAGAGATATTTTAGAAAAAAAGCACATCCCAAATCTAGCTACCTACCCATTCTATACTGCAGTTATTTTACAATTTAACACGGTCAGTATATTCAACCGTCTATGAACAGCTTTAAAAAGTTTGAAAATTTTATCCGCCACCATTCAGATCATCGCTCAAAGAAGTACAATTCCCTTATCGTATACAAAAAAAATAACTTTGATAACTAAATCAATCAGCAAAGTGAGTGCTGGAAAAAGTAGCTATTTCATGCTATCTGTATATATGTGTATTAAATTATGCTAATGACGCGTGGTAAAGCCTACTCAAACGACGGCCCATCAGTAAATCTCCGCTCCGAAAAGGGAATCCATTTACTGGAGGGAGTGTAGAGAAAAAAGGCGTCTAAATGCAAACAATCCGTCGAAAACGAAATTGCATTTCAGTCTTATCAGAGTGAGAAATCTCGCGCGTGCGCGCACACGCGTTCTCCTCGTGCGCGCCTGGCGCGAAAAGAGACGAAAAAGGAGACGAGGATTCTGACTTCGGGCGCGCGCGCTCGCGCACATGCATACTTTGTTTCCATTACTCTCGTTTGACGGCTCTTAAAGGGTATTAAAAACTCGGAGCGTGAAATCAAAACAGCTCCAGGGCTATATGCATGCGCGAGAGCGAAGCGATCAAAGAGTAAGATGGTGCGAAGAAAACAAAAAGAAGGCTCATCTCTCTCTCTCTCTCACTCTCTCTCTCTCTCTTTCTCTTTCTCTCTCTCTACCATGTTGCCTGGTAACGAGGCGTTGCGCTCTCACTCGATCCTCTTCTTCCTTTTTCTCTCTTTTCTTTATTCTCCTTCTCTCCTTGCCTTCGTATATGCCTATACGCGCCTACTTATTATAGGTATTTACATCTCTGGCTATTAAATTATCTCATTGTAAACTGTAACAATTATATTCAGTTGTTTCACTTTGCCTCAATTCAAAGCTGTGCAACCTGAATTTCGACCAATAATCATTTTAATTATTGTATTGCGTTGTGTAATTATTAATATATTGATAAATCATTAATTCGTATTTGTAAATGTTGCCCTCTTAAAATACGTTTATATCAAAACGTCTATTTCTTATAAAATATTAAATAAATATTTAATGGTTTCATTTTATTAAAAAAAAATTGTAGATTTTGATGATTGTATAACAATTCTAATAGACGTACGTAAGATAAATTCGTAAATCAATAAAATAAAATTTTCAAATAAATCCTATATTAATACAATTGTCAACATAACAAAATTTAATATTTCCTACATCTATTGATGAAAAGATCTTCACTCGAATGCGAGAACGGCTGAATTAAAAATGGGGACTCAACTCTCGCGCATTTCTCTGAAGCAGATTCCATCCATTACGCTGTTAATTTCTACAAAATACCATCCTCCTCTCGGGTCACTCCCTTTGTCCCTCCCGTGCAATCTCTGGTAGATCTAGCCCTTTACCTCTCTCTCTCTCTCTCTCTCTCTGCGAAAAGATCCGGGCAGCAGCGGCGAGCTCGCTCATATCGCCGTGCGCGGTGCGTGAGCTCGGTCTCGCTCGGATGCGCGCTGCTGGAACGTACGATATCGAAGGTCTCTCTCTCTCTCTCTCTCGCTCCGGTGGGCCCCCGGGGGTGGCGCGCGAGTAGCCCGGGCATATACCCACGGTGGCCCGAGTGCATCCGCCAACTTACACTGGTGCGCGCGACGCGTGCGGGTCCATAGCGCGCGTGTCCGTGTCCGTGTGTGTGTATATATATATGTATATATATATATATGTATATGTACGTACGGCTCGCTGCTCCGTGCGGAGGAGAGATACGCGCTCGCGGGAGGGAGAGAGAGGCAGAGGGAGAGAGAGAAGGAACTCGTGCGGTATACACCGAGCTATCAGGCCGAAGCAGCGGCGTGTGCGCTTCTTCTCGGAGCTCACGCGGCACAAGCTGATCTGTGACCCGGATCCTCCCTACCCGTTACTCTATGTGTGTGTGTGTGTGTATGTATGTGTGCATGCGAGAGCGCGTGCAGTGTGTGCGAAAGCTTAGCTGAGCTCCTGAGAGGGACGAGCGTCTCGCTCGCTTGCTCCGGTTACCCTTGGCTTAGACCTGCTCTCCTTTGCTCTCTCTCTCTCTCTCTTGTGCTCTCTGCCCCGTTCTCCTTCTCTCTCTCTCTCTCTCTCTCTCTCTCTCTCGCTCTCTATCTATCTCTCTGGACTTTATATATACCAGCCTTTTTGCTCTCGCTCTTTTGTCTCTATCGGCGAATTTATCTATCTTCTTTCTCTCGCGCTCTCGCACACACAAGCGCTGCTGCTGCTGCTCTCTTTGTCATTCCCGGCGTGTTTGTTTTCTTTTTTACCTCGCGCGCTTCTTTCGCCCTTTCATCGGGGGTACGTTAATTTTTATTACCGATTCTTATGTCTTTTTATGACTTTTCATCGACGTGCCAATTTAACGAATTAATGTGACTGTCAAAAGATTACTTGCCACTGTATTTACAGTATTTTCGTATTGTACACAAACTTTTATACAAATGTGAAATGATAGTTTAAAATGAAATATTTTGTATTTAATAGTTTGATCTTCTCTTCCTCTGATACCATTAGTGAGTAAAAAAGGCAAGATTAAATATCAAGTGAAAAAATAACACAATTAACGTAATATCAGGCGGCATCCAACTAATCCTCTAGACAATTTAACTCCTATTTGAACGTTCCAGGTATATATCGTACTCAACACCTATGGTAATTCAATAAATAGTGTTCACGTTCGATTGCTTTCACACGAAAGCGGTCCGGTCGAAGTAGCTTTTCGCATTCCTCGCATAGATCGAAAATTACCCTCATTTTCTATAAACTAAACAGCTACCCCCCATTGTTCTCCGATGCTCGGCTAACTCTATTTTCTCTCCTCTCTCTCTCTCTACCTCTCTTTGTTTCCGTTGATTCGTCTCTGCCTGAGCTCCTCGCCGCCTCCTCCACCTCATCCCGAGACTATCAGTTAGCGCGCAGCTATACGTGCACGATCCGCGCGCTCCGAGTCGTGCGCACGCACTCGCGGTAAAAAAGCGCGCGTCCGAGAGAAAGAGAGAAAGAGAGAAAGCACGTTCAAACGCCCAGCAAAGAAACGTCAGGCTGCAAGCCAAACTGCGCAGCTCGGGATATATAAGAAAAGGAAAAGGTATATATACCGGAGAAGAGGTTTTTTTTTTTTACTGAATACGTAATGTCCCGGTCAGGGTTCATCCAATAATCTGGTTCACGTGCGCACGTCGAGGAGGAGTAGGAGAAGACAGAGCCACGACCGGGCCAAAAAAAAAATGTGAACGAAGAAACGGAGGCTCGCCGCGCGCGCGCGCGCTACATCCCTCTTTTTTTCTCTTCTCTTTTTTCCCTCCGTTTTCTCGTCCCTATAACGGTCGTTGGCTGTGGATGCGAGCGCATTTTGTAAAATTTATGTCTCGGGTCTCAGTTATTATTTCTGACGTGCGATTTTCGAATTCACAGGCTAGAATAGAGAAGTGAAAATGAAGGAAAAATAGATGGGAATTAATGTATTCGATCGAAAAAATGTTTTATTTTAAATCTGGATGGAAAAATATTTTTGAAATTTTTCACAAAAAACGGTGAAAAAAGAAAAGTAAAATTATTACTCACATTTTTAAAGCTATCCAGGGAATTCAACATTCCTTACTAATACTGAAATTAGTATTACAAAATATATAAAAACTACCCAAAATGTTCAGTGCAACCTAATTTCTTATTTTATCAATGCGAATTTTCATATCCTATATTCACCTAAGAAAGTTGGTCTAATTATATCTTTTTTATTTTTTCGTGTCACTTATCGTGAAAATATCAAATTATTTGTTAAAAATCGAGAAAGCACGGCCAACTCTAGGCTTAAAGCACACTACGACTCTCCTCGAGCTATAGGAGGAACATAGTTTGCGCGTTTCGCCTAATAACCGGGCCCGGACCATCCCATTGTTTCCGTCTCCCTCTTCTCGCACGTACATATAGCACGGCAGCAGCAGCAGCACCACACGAGAGGGCGAAAAGTCCTCCCTACCGACACACCCTCTTCCGCCCCCCCTCGAGCTTTCTCTCGAGGAGCATTTTTCAAGTGGAGAAAACTCGCCCCTCGGGCGTCCACGTGCTCGCGCGCTCGAAAGAGCCCTCGAGAGTGCCTCAGCCGCGAGACGCGCACGGCCTCGTAGTATATACCCGCACGCTCGCTCACTCGCGGGTCTCGAGAAAATCGCCCGTCGAGGCCGAGGAATCGGCCGAGTCACGCGGGGGAGAGAAGGAGTTGCGCGAGCTAGAGCGTGCGAGCGAACGCAGTAGGGGAAGGGGTAGCTGCTGCTGCTGCTGCTGCTGCTGCTGCTACAGCCGGGGTGAACGCGCAACGAGATCAATCTATCGATCAGGAGGTCGATAACCCGCGCGTGCGCCAACCGCGTGCGCCCGGCTTGAGAAAGAAGAAAGAGAGAGAGAGAGAGAGAGAGGAGAGGTACTATAGGTGGTGCAGGGAGATCGTGAGCGCGGGCTCGCCGGAGAGAAATATATATTGGAGAAATAAATAATTATTGCTCGAGTTATTTATCGCGAGGTGGATTGGATCAAATTAATGCGCGAGGGTGTGATTAGTTTCTAGCTATGCGACCATTACTAGAAATACAAGATACACCTCGTATAAGTTGGTGCACTCTTGAAAATTTGCATTCATCCGTCATAAGTATTATAACTATTACTTTTTCAAGCAACTAAATGCTCGTATTTGTTAGGCCATAGTCATTTTTAAAAACATAATCTCTACGCACACTGATTTTCTTATAATATTTGCATGTATCATTTAATAAGTATGTATTTAACGTCGATATTGGACGTATAAACGAATAAAAATCTTGAGCTAAATATCGATGGGAAATATGTCAATGTTTGAAGGTGTACCACAAAAATAATTGATGAGCGACATATTTGAATGCACCGCGTTTAGAATCGATCCAATCAATCTCCCAAGTTTTTCCCCCAATTTTTGCCCTCCCCGTACGTATTATAGCCTGTGGGGCAGCGCGCAATTATTTAGGATTGAAGTATAGCTGCGCTTTATATACTACGTAGCTGCTTAACCACATATCGCTCCTAATCCAAAAAGCCTGCATATAAATCGCCATAATTTCCCGATTACCATCGGGTCAATTAAGGCTGATAAAAAGCCGCGCGGAGCGTGCAATCTCTGGCGCCCTCCGACAGACTCGCGATCTCCCCTAACAAGCCGCTATACGGGACAGCAGCCTCCTGCAGTACTCGAGTCTTCGGAATCCCCGACGACGCCAAAGCAGCAGCAGCAGCAGTAGCAGCACCTTTAGAAGCCGTGAGAAGAAAAGGGGGACGTAGCATATATATATATATATATATATATATATACACACACACACGAAGGAGGCTCGGACAGAGGTGCACACACACACACACTGGCGCGAGGTTATAAATGAGGGAAGCAATTCCCAAGTTGGAGGCCCGATGAGTCTTGGACCGGCGCAGCTGTATACATATAGGCAAGGCGGAAAGTGACGCGACGAGGGCGCGAGGGAGCAAAGGGTTGTCCCCCTCTTCTCAAGAGAAGAAGGGGGGCACGGGGAGAGTAAACGTACAGCTTTACAAGTTCCCTGGCCGGACGCGCTGCTGCTGCTGCTGCTGCTGTACGTAAAGTAGCGAAGGAGGAAGAGGAGGTGGAGGAGGAGGACCATGGGGGAGATGGCCGACGGCAAAGCGCGAGCGGGCGCCAATATGGCCGCGATTGATGACCCCTCGCTCTCCCGAGCGTTTACTGTCGCGCGCGCGCGCTCGCCTTATTTACTTACGTGTTCTTCCTCCCTCCCCCCCCCCATCAGCCCATACTGTCCTCTCTCTCTCTCTCTCTCTCCCTCTCGATCGCTCGCTTCGCTTCCTTTTATATATTAGAGCGATCCTCTCGTCCTCTTTGTGCTCTCGTCGCGGAGCCTATTCGTCGCTTTCTCTCTCTCTCTCTCCCTCTTTTACTGCCGCTCTACTCTCTTGATGTCGCTGGTATATAAGGGGGTAGTAGCAGGCTTAATAAGACGTGGATGCGAGTCTCGAGGAGAAATGAGAACGGGCGAATAATCGACGTTATTTACGATTCATGTCCCCACGCGACGAACGCGGTATTAATTTTCTCTCTCCCTCTCTTTCGTACTCTGTATACATACTGTTTTACGAATTTATGCTGACGCTGTTTTATTCAAACAATGATTGTGAAATAATCTCAGTTATAATTTATGATGTTTTACGGCTACATATTACATAATATAATATAGTATAGATTTTTGCTCTTTGGATTATTTAAATTAAAGATAAAATCGTGTATTTATATAATTTTCATAATATTTTATAATTGTCATACTATTTGAAACCTAACAATTATTCGTTCTCGGAATAATATAATTGACAAAACGATTTACCCACAGCATACGCAAGGAGCGCGTGAGGAGATGCAGGAGAATCCTTAGAGACGACAGTAGTATATAATCGGGAAGGACATTAATCTACCGCATAAATTATTTCATAATATTTTTAAATCATACTATCTATCAAATCCTCGTGAATGTTAACGTAAAAAAAGCTCTCTTCTGTCATTTGAAATATGATACATTGTTATAAAATGGAGCAAAAGCAGTGGAAAAAATTAATATAATTGCCAGTTAAAAGAAAATCTTTCTTAATTTCAGTTCAAAAACTTATCCAAGTATATAAATAAATTACTTTACGTCAGCTAGTCGGAGAACCAGAATGCAATCAGAAATCAGCTGCAATTCTGAAAAAAATGTTTTTCTCGCATTACAATACGTATAATAATAGCTGCAGCTCGCATTTTCCTTCCATTAAAACGCGAGCAAATAAATTACGAGCACACGAACGCAATGCGCGCACGCAGCCACGTACATTTAGACACGAAGCACTTTCGTGTATAATCGCCTCGGTTTGGTGCGCAAAAAAACTTTACGCTCGATTGATGTCTAATCTGTCATGCGAACCTTTCCAAACTCACGCTATCGTCACTATAGCTATATGTATACGATGTAAAAGCCCGCGTGGGTCGGAGAACCACGACGTTAATATAATTAGTATACCGCGCAGTACTCAATAGGGCAATCACAAAGAGCCGCGCACACGCGGTCCTCGCGCTGATCGATTGGAATTGCAGCACTCGCGCGGGTCGCGCTCCATCCGTGGCTGGGTAATAAAGTGAGAGCGAGGCTTGAGCTTAGCTATGATGCGCCAGGCCGAACTGCAGCGCACGTACGGCATTAGCGCACTAGTTCATCTTTATCCGCGGGCTCTATCTTAATCGGGCGGGCGTGGCGCCAAGAGAGTGTATAATCGCGGCCCCCTTTCTGTGCAGCAACGACGCGAGGTGGACGAACGATGGCGAGAATTTTCTGCAAGGCCCGGTCTACACGTGTGTAAAAGGGTCATGTGATGTCAGGATTTAGAAATTCTTGGTATTGAGTTTAATTATTAAATTATTAAAGATTATGGGTTAGGTAAACTCTACTATGGTTAGACCAGAAAATTATTTTAGCAATTTCTACAGATTTTTTACGTTGTTTTTGCCAGAAAACAACGTGATGACTTGTAAGTTTTGAACTAAAGAGGTATAACATATGAGCTACAGATGATTTACCGCTTAAAAATTAAAAATGTACACTTATAGGACTGAGTTTTTCATATTCTTTAGGCCTTGAATTTAAAAAAATAGGTATACGCTTGATTCGATGATATCTTGTTGACAGTAATTTAATTTTTAAAAAGTCATTAAAAACCACTTTAGTATGGTTCCGTATCTTTCGACGAAAATCAACTCGATTTGAGCTTTGGAGTACAAAGTGGCTTCAGAGCTAAAGCCTTTCAGATCATGCTTTAGAATTAAAGATTTTTAAATGTTAATTTCTGCAAAAGTTACATGAGTTTAAAGTTGTTACATGCAAAAAATTCCATCTAATATAAATGTATACGGTATTTTACAGTTGAGAAACAATATTTTTTTACTCCG
This sequence comes from Torymus texanus, assembly GCA_036873485.1. Lineage (NCBI taxonomy): Eukaryota > Metazoa > Arthropoda > Insecta > Hymenoptera > Torymidae > Torymus > Torymus texanus. The sequence goes on along the minus strand of JAYJLV010000027.1, from coordinate 6,492,728 downwards.
AAGTATATTCTGAAAAGCTCTCGCTGTAGTTTCGTTTTCATATTTTTAAAGTTAATATTTAATTGTTTTTAGTGGAATATTTGATAATAAGTTATAAAATAAATTATTACATCGAGCTTGTATATAATTTTTCACATTTAGAAAGGCCTAAGAGGTAAGAAAAACGTCAAATGAGTGTGTAAGTGACAAATTATTTGTAAAACCGCTCATATATTAATAGAGAAATTAAGAATAATAAACAATTTTCCGCACTAATTTATCGATGCAACTACAACAATAGCAAGAGATCTGATTACCGAAGGAATTTCAGTCAAGTATACGAATATATATATATAAAAGTCGTTATTATATGTAATACCTCCCGATTAGGGAGTTTATCATGGTACATCGTTCCTCATCCTTCCTTCTCCTCCTCGGCTTGAGACACACACGCACACATGTTTCTTCTCTCATTGTCTATGGGACCCCGGAAGCTGGCGGAGCCTCCATACATATAGGAAGCCGAGCACCAGTATATATACACGCGCGTGCACCGTCACCACCACCGCCGCCACACGAAGGTGCATCCTTTTCTCCTCCACCTCCTTCTTCTCTATCTCTCTCTTGCTTTTCTTTTCTAGCGCAAGCAGCAGCGGTGGCGGCGCGAGCGGGGTGAGATCGTTACACGACGAAGGCTCATCAATCACCGGCGCGGCCGAGGTTTAACGTTGCGCTGGCGCACTCGCGCGGGGTTCAACGTTCCCCGCAGCCCTGCCGTCGGACGATCGCTCGACTTTTTTGCTCCCCTTCGTCGCCTCATTGCGTCTTGCTGTGTATGTGTGTGTGTGTGTGTGTATATATATGCGTGCTTCCTTGCCACCCGCATAGCCACACGAGTAATTAGACAATCGTTGACAGTAAGCAACACAAATGCGCGCCTGTGCGTCGAAAGAAACGCGAGGAGAAAGAGTAAGAGAAAGAGAGTGGGAGAGAGAAAGGGAGGAGAAGAGCGCGCACACATCTTGTGTTTCGAAGCGATTACGCTGATTGGAGCGCCAGCGGACAAGTGTATAAGGTTGCGAAGGAGAATGGATGGCGTATTAATGTGGAGCTGCGGGATCTTGTGTTATCGATTATATATGGTTCTTGAAACGTGATGCTAATTAGCGAGATGAAGGGGTTAACTTGATTTTTGCTATCCTATATACAAGATTGACCGGCATTAAAAAATTTATGTAAATTACCATCAATCTGTTATATTTATATACTCGCTAAAAATAGATACAAGTGACTTTATTCAACACGTTCAGGACTACGACGAAAATAAATTCTTTTTAGATATTCTTTAATTTATAGTTCGAATAAATTTATTAACATTTAAAGTAC
>JAYJLV010000027.1:6473452-6487591 GCA_036873485.1 Torymus texanus | reverse complement strand
TGCCCAATAAGATCCCAATTGGAAGTTTGGCAATCTGAACAGAATCGGACCAGAACCCAAAAATTTTTCCCCACGGGAAGTTCATTTTTTTCATTTTCCGTATTACTATACCTCACTTGGTAATATGATACAAAAATGCCGACAATACCGCAAAAAGTAATTTATCAGTGAAAAAAAAAGAACGCACACTCAATTGTCGATAAACAGCAATTTGAATATTCTACCTCAGCAGGCGATTTACTCGGATTTGCGAGTATCTGAAAAAACTACGTAAAAGCGAATGTAGCGAGTTAATTAACGCATATAACCATTTCATTGGAAATCGCAGATTTATAGCTTATATTATAAAAAAAAATCATCTCAACCGAATTTACACATTACTCTTGTTAAACTCCATTTTTCAACTGATCGTTTGCAAGATTTATTGTAGAAAAGATTACTGAATAATTACCTCCTCGTAGCTAAAAACAATATAAAAAAAAGCAATTATCAATGAGAACGATGACAGCATCCCTATTAACGTGTTTGATGACATTTCAGAAAAAGAGTTTTACAATAACCTATAGCGGGAAAAGGGGTTCGACGTCTTAATCACTTTCACCACAATGGATAATTAACTTTCTTCGAGCATTTAGCGTAGCGCATAATAATAATCGAGGTCCGTGGTCGCTGCCGCGCTGTACGAGCTCGAGGCGCATTAGCCACGGATAATGCCCAGGTGGCTAAACTCCGCGGCCGCGCGCAGTTATTACGAGCGTTGAAAAAGCGCACACGAGAGCTAACCTGGCTGTAGATCCACTCTGCGTACTCTCTTGCTCTCTCCCTACTTCCCTCGTGGCATGAAAAAAATCAACATGTATGTATACACCGTCGAGCCACTTTGCATCCCCTTCATCGCACGCACGCACTCTCGCGCTATACGTATATATAGCTTCTTCAGGCTATAGTTCTTCAAGTATTAAACGAGATTTCTTTTTTGTTGTATTTTTAATTTATATATTTATAAAACAATAACGAATATATATATATATATATATATATATATATATAGACAGACTTAATTACTATAGCTAAATTAATGATGTAAAAACGATGAATTTAGAACTGAGAAGTGCTGCATCAGCTCATTAGATTCGCGTTATGTGAGTGACCGCGTAGCCAAAAATGATAAACTAAATGGGTAAAAGCTCGAGATGTAAATATCTTAGTAGCCGCGTGGTCAAGAATCACGTACAAGCCTTGAGCTGCAGCGCGTCTCTATACCAGATACGCTTGACAAAAAATTTAAGCGATTCTTAAAAGAGTCGCTTTACGCGGGAGGACCGCTACCTTCTCATCGCAGCATCTCTCTCTCTCTCTCTCTCTCTCTCTCCTCTTTCTAGACTCCTCCCGCGACCAACAGCGCAGGCCCCATCAACTTTATGCGTTCGCGCAGACTACCGTGGCTGCGCTCGACGCGCGCGGCTAAACGCTCGCAAAGTCGTTGAACGGCCTTTCCGCGCGGGATGAATTATTTATTTTATGGAGTGACGCGCTCGTGGTTTCCCATACACACGCGCTCTATATATATATATGTATGCTAGCGTTTCGGCCAACACTCGTGGATTATTTACGCGGCGGTCGCCTCGATGTCTTTACACGTGTACCTGATGGCGTATATACATATATGCTCTCTCTCTCTCTCTTTACCCTGGCTAATTTAAGTGCACGCTTTTGCGTATATATTATATACTTATGCCGTTGGTTCTATCCCGGAGGAGGAGAAAGAGAGAGAGAGAGAGAGAGAGAGAGAGAGAGAGAGAGAGAGAGAGAGAGATCTAAATGCGCGAGAGATCGTGTTCGCTGCGGAGGGTGGAAAAATCGAACGAGGATAATGACTTTGGTTATTTAAGGACTGGGAGGGATAAAGGAAGTGTACGAAGGTGAAAGGCCGTGCTATGCAGCGCGGATATGAAAATAGGAAGTAATGACGATAATTTAGAATCGATTACGCTTTTCATTTTTACCCCCCTCTTATGCATCTGCAGCAAAATCATCAAGTCTCTCGGCCAGGCAGATTCTGCTTATATATTCAACACTATTTATATATGCAGTAGTGGTATAATTTAATTCGGCACTGTGTGTATTTAAGAACGCTTTCAAATCAGTTTTCTAAAATTTCCTCTTGTCCTCAAGTCAGATGAATTTTTCTATTCATTAGAGCATCGCCGGCTGTTGATTTTTTATAACATACGATCGGAAATTTTATATATATAAGGGAAGGTCTATTTTATTATAGAAAAGAGAAAGCAGGGTGCAGAATTCATAAGCTAATCCCAAAACTGGTGATAGCCTGATAGAATTTTAACTGGCGTAATGCGCACATATAGTTTGGCTATTTTCCATGCAATTACTCCCTTCTAAATACTTGAATGGCCGGGCAACCGTTACGGAGCGGTAAATATTTGAAATACCGGATCGATACTTTCGTCCCAACTTACTTTATATCAATAAAACTCGAAGCAGACGGGTTTACTTCGATATATATATGTATATATATACACAGACTCTCATACACACAAAAACACGCCAAGTCCCTACTTCGATGCCCAGCGAGTATAGTTTATTCTTCACGTTGTACCTACGTCCGATCGGACCTATTTAAGTACTCGACGTTGTATACAAGCCGATACACGTGTGCTGCTATCCCCCCATCCCTGTGCATTCGGACTAATAACTTTTCTCGCGCGCACGGTACTAAACTGTCCATATCACACGCAACACAGACACACTACCTATCTCCTTTTGCACATGTGCATTCTCTACCGAGGAAGAATACACGTGTGCTCGCGCGCACGCGCGAATCATCGACAAGAGCCATTCTCTCCTTCTCTCGGTGAGAGAGAAAGAGAGAGAGTTAAGAAATAAATCAAACTGGCCCGGGCTCACTGGCATTAATTGAGCCGCATTGTATAATCTCGCTCGCTCTGCAGACCTTCTCTCGCTCTCTCTCCCTCTCTCTTCTCCTCACGGTATAGAGGATGCGCGCCGATGAAATACGCCATGGCATCGATTTACGATAGATAAAACGTACTTTATGGGGATGTTTCCGCGGCGTAGAGGGCCAGCCGCGTTGTTTACAGCTGCTCTCTCTCTCTCTCTCTCTTTCTCTCTCTTTCGCGACTGACGCTATACATACAGCTAGGTGTATATGTATATATATAAGTATATATACGTATCGTGTGTGCACATGCACACCACCACCTCGCGCTTCGGTCCGCTTCTATGCGGACGCGGGTGAGAGAGATGCGGAAGAGAGAGGGAGAGTAGACGGTGTGTGGGAAAGAAGAGGAGCCCGAGGAGCAGATAAGAAACTCGCGCATGAGCATGTACGCGCAGAGGAGGAGTAGTATAGTACACTGGCGAAAAAGGAGTTGAAAAGAGGGGGAGAAGAGAGTGCGAACGGGAATCGCGAGTGATAAACTTTAAGTGCTCCGGAGTCAATTTCGCTGATTAGAAATATATAGATATAGAAAGTGCCACTGATGTATGTCGATTTTCGTATTCTGTTCTATTGAGAAAAGATCATTGGAACACGGCTTTAAGAAGATGTTGAGTGTATCGTGTATATAGTTGGAATTGTATAATGTAAAGCAATACGCATATTCACGTAACCTATAATGTGTATAGGAAGACAACGAACATTAATCTATTACAACTATATTTACGGATGTCTATATTTATTCTAATGCTTACAGCTCTAGATAACAATAGTGGAACCTTATGATGTACATATAAAAATGACAATAGAAGAGAAACAAAGATAAAATAATATAGCAAAAAAAATTTATATTAATATAGTCATTAATGATCATAACCATAATAAGAAAAATAAATTATATATATATATATATATATATATATAAATGAATTTTAAATATAGAGTCATCTTAGAAATCACGCAAAAGACGAATAAAAAGTTTAATTGGGTCGAGCGACCTATAAGAGAATGAAAAAAAAAGAAGTAAAAAAAGTCAGACGAGAGAACAACATGGAATTCTTCAAATTTTGATGCGTAAGCGAAAAAGTTTCTTCGACGGAAAATGTGGAGCATCCGTATAGCGCACTCGAGCTTCTTTGACTGAAGACAGAGTACGAAGAAGACAAAGCAAAGTAAAGCGCGAAGATCCGGCAAGTATAGCGGCGCAAAGAGAGAAGCGTGAACAAAAGAACCAACGCGCGTGTGCGAGGGGATGAATTTAAGTCGTGGGTAGAGCGAGAGAGAAAGAGAGAGAGAAAAGGGCCACGCAGGAACGATCGATAAAAGAAACCCAGAAGAGAAAGAGAGAAGAAGAGCAGAAGGAGAAGAGAGAGAGAGAGAGAAGTAGAGGAGAGTAAGGTCCGTCTTGGTGTGCAGTGCGTTCGCCGTTGTATGCACACGCGCGAGCCGTTTTCGCGCTGCGTGTACGTGCCTAATGATCTGTGCATGCGTTCGCGTTCCCTTTCCCTTCTTCTCTTTCTCCTTCCTTGTCGGACTCGTACATCAAACGGCTAATTAATGCCACCCGTAATTATTGCCCATCATAATGAGAGCAAAAGGGAGCCCTGCGAGATGTAGAAGGAGGGGGGGGGGGAGCGGGAGGCTCTATCACACACGCGCCCGAGCTTTGTGTTTCCCGCTCCTCTCTTTGCGAGGCTCTTTCTTCCCCTCTCTCTCTCTCTCTCCGCCCGCGCTCGCACTCTTTCTCTCGCGCTAATTTTTTGCCCTCTCTTCTTCCAGCAAGAGTCCGTAGCAAGCGCGTATCGATTCCTCCTCTCTCTCTCTCTCCCTCTATCCTTCCTGCAGCAGCGTAGCTCCTCTACTTTTTTTTATCTCCTCTTTTCCTTTCTTCGTCCCTTGTCCTTTTGCTCCTTCGCTATCAGTCCTCGCGCGAGCGCAAGCAGGCACCCGGGCTCGCCGAAGCCATTCTCCGCTCCTTTGATGCCCACCCTTTCTCCCTTTGTCCTCACTTGCCCCCTTCTCTCTCCCTCTGACTCTTTCTCTCTCGCTCGTGTGCACATTTGCCCCGTGTGCTCGCATGCACTTTTCTCGGTATTCCTTCGAGTCTCCCTCCGCTACTACTCTTTGAGGTGAGCGTCACTGTTCTCTTTTCGCGATTTGCTTCTCGACGGCCCTTGTGCGGCTGTTTTTTGCCTAACTCTGATCCTCTATTCCCTCTTGTTACAGCTCCTCGTCTCTGTGATCTGCGACGAAATTATAGCGTTAATTCAAATTTACTCGATACCTTCGTTTTGCCCATCGTATTCTCTTTCTGTTCCGTCTAACACAGCTTCTTCATCAGTACGAGATAGTAACGATCTTACAGAAATTACAATACGTTTTTAAATGAATAATGCTGTGAAAAAGTAAAACTATGTTTCCAATTTGTATAATAATTATATGTAAAAGACCAAATTTTCAATGAAATTTTCACCTTATCATCAGCGGTTATTAAAAACAAAGGTTCTCCTTCGTAAAAATAAAGAAGCAAACATTTGAAATATAACTTTTGTTTTGAATGGACGTTCCAAAGATCCGCGTGGATTAAAGTTGTTAATGAAGTAAAATAAGCCGAGTGCGGGAATGAAATACTGATGTAAAATGAGCTGTTGTCACAACGACTAAACGAGGAAAATATCTCTCGACGATACGAGTTATATATACATATATATGAAAGTCGCTCGGTGCGACTATAGACAACAGGTGCGCGAGTTTTCAACGGGCAGCCGCGTCGTTCACATGCACTCCCAGCGTGCGCACTATACGCACCCACGCGCTCGTTTGCACGTCTCCCCACACGAGTATATGTGTGCATCAGCGCCGGCACATATATATTTCACGCGCGAGTGACGTGCGAGCGCACACGCGCCTGGTCCCAGCATCGCGCTACCGCTCTTCCCACTTCTTATCCAACTCCACGTGTATATATATATATATATACCTAGTGTTCGAACGAGCGCGGGGCTAACCTAACGGATAATTTTGCAGGCCATCCTCCACGCGCGCAGTCGTAAAGAGGTGCAACTTATTGCCACGCTCCACCGCCGCGGTGCGGTTACGGTTTTAAGCTGCGGAACACCTCCGCGCAATGAGAGGAGGAGCACCGACGTTGAATCGGTTCTATATAGCTATGCTACCGCGGAAAATTGTTACGGGAGTTTAAGAGGCGAATTAGGATCGGAGGGCCGAGCGAAGGGAGAAAAATTGAAACGTTTTCTGGAACCGACGGCTCCCTTCTTCGTGGCGATACACCTTGTATTATACGTCGTTGTGCAACGCCGTCACCCTTTTTCTCGCGGTGTATATGCAGTATCGTTTGCTCCTTTTTTTGCCGCTTCCGATCATTACGCTGGAGTTGATCGACACCAAAGTGAGGATGGAGCTGAGAATTTACACGGACGGTACCATCTGACAAACCGAGACGAGGAATCCGGATGTTGATCCTCTTCTTTAATGAGCTTTTAAGAAAATTTTCGCTCTCACCTTTGGAAAGTGAAGAAAAAATATCTTAGCAGGTAATAAGAGGCTGTGGATTATTTTACTAGCTGCAAATTGACTTAATAGACTTGATTGCATCGAAATTTCTTTTATAAACGTTGTAAAACAGTAATTTATAAAAGGTTTGAATATGGATGATGAATCCTTCATAGTTATTTTTTAACGAAACATCCAAATATTTGTTGATTTTAAATAAAAATTAACATTAAAGGGAATTGAGAGGAAATTTTTGTATATGCTTCTACAAATATGTTGTGAAACCATCAAAATATAGTACAAATTCTACAAAAATAAAAAATCATAATGTAGAAAGACTGTTTTAACTATATATGCAGTCAATTTAAAATGTTTTTGTACAAGTAAAAATCTACAGAAATACTTCAAAATACAATCGATCTTCTACAAGACAAAAACTCTAAAAACTTCAATAATGTTATTATAATTAATAACATATTAATGTTATTATTATAATAAGAAGACTATAGGCTTCCCAGGTTCTACAAGTAACAAAGCTATCTAACTTGTATAATAACAACGCTATGTGCCCTCAGCGTGTAGCTAACACGGAGAAAGGCTTTTCAGATTCATTTACTTATGAGGCTACAAATCTCATGTAAAATTATGAAACATTCTATAAAAAATATGGTGTTCTTAATGAATAATGATTAGCGAGACTGATAAATAATTTCATTTTAAAAAATGTTTTAATAGCAACAAGAACGATACTTTTTGTATACACAACTGACATCTCAAATACAATAAATGAGAAAAAATGAAAGCAGTAGCTGATTATTAATAAGATAATGTTTCAATTATGAAGAGTAACGTACAAGTTAATAATTTCAAATATTTAGTTTACGTTGAATGTCAATTTATATCAAAATTAATATAAAAGTTGATGCTAGAGTTTGGAATAAAATGTTTCCCTCTCGAATTCCCCCGTTGTATAGATTTAATGAAAAGTTTGGTTGACAGTTAATCGAAGCAAGTAAATTAGCGAACAAGAGAAAAAATCGAATGTCTGGCTTTTCAATTATGTAAACTCATTGACACTATAGATTCGTGTACATCGTATTCCATATGCTGGACGTCGCGAAATGTACTCATTGTTTATAGTTATCATACAGTTGAATATTGGATTATTTTCATTATAACGGTTAATATTGATTGTCGATTATTTAGTAAATTCAGCATGTCTTCAGGGCGATTGCTGCTTATTTGTCAATTAAGCTTATTATAAGTATACATTTTTAAAGTATTCATAAAGGCAAACTTTCTAAATGGCTTCGTATAGAAAACATCGTCCATTCATTCTTAGTTTTTAAAGAAAATGTCCATTTCCAGATTTTGTTTATTTAGATAACTTACAACCACCATCCACATGAATAGTTCCTAAAAATTTTTAAAAATATTTTCATGAAATACAGAACAGGTAGTATTTACATTTGAAGGACTATACTTTCTAAAGACCCTTAGAATACGATAAGAAATTTTGAAGGGATCTTTTGGCGGTGCCCTAATGAAAAGTACTTCCATAAATGTGGTTGAATGTACTTAATGTTATCTAATGCAGACTTCTTTTGATTTTGAAACAGGATATAAGTTTATTACAGCATGCAAAGTGGGAAATATATGTACTTTTGATGTATACAAAATGTAAGTTATGATATTTCATTGCACAATTTTTTGCAATTGACATTGATACATCTTGTTAGGGCAATTTATTTGCCTGTGTGATAGATTTATAAAAGTATACTTGGAATATCAACAAAACCGAGCACAAAATCAACTTATTATTCTAATATACTGGAATAGACTGAAGTTTACGACTTTGACATGTCTCGAAAAGAATATTAAACCCTTGGAAAGAAAATCCATCATGACGCACATCCACAGCGTGGAGGAAAAAATATCCACACGTTAATTAGAAAGTTTCGAGCACGTGTGTGTGTGTGTGTGTGTGTGTGTGTGTGTGTGTGTGTATATATATATATATAGCATGGCGCAATCGCGCGCAGGGGGCGCATTTCGTGCTACGACTTGGACGACGTAGCGGGCGCCAGCGTCCTCGTCGTCGCCGAATTCGTATTCTCTTCGTCCCCGTTGACGTTTTTATACCGGACCGGGGGCTGGAAAAATAAAATTGCGCGCGCAATGCGGGAACCATAAAACTTGAAATTTTTCGTGGAAGCTCTCTCTCTCTCTCTCCCTCCCGCTTTCTAAGCTACGCGAGGCACAGCAGCGGCAGCAGCAACAGCAGCAGCGTCCTCCTTTACTGCCGAACTCCACGCTGCTGCAATTTCTCTTTTATTACCCGGCCGCGCACTTTTTCGCGAGGCGCCCCGGCGACGACGACGGCGGTGGCGGCGGCGGCGGCGGTGGCGACGGCGGTGGCGGCAGCAGCAGCGGGAGCCTCTCGTCGGTAGCATAATTTATTCCGTCCGAGCGAATTGGGGTTGTTACACTTGATTTACGTCGCTTTCCCGCGCGTCCATGTGTCGGTGCGGTGTACGTGTACACGTATAGAGGCTGTAGAGCGGCGTACATTAATTGCTGTGCGCGAGAGCTGTATCCCTCGCAAAGTCTTACGTGTGCGCAAGAGCGCTATTAAAATTAGAGGTAATGGTGTTCTCTCGGTCGGCGACTGCGAGCGTTTCGCTTTGCGCAAGGAGATGACGAGCAATTTTAAAAATGCGGTTTCAGCGAGCGTTAGGTTTTTAGGGTAGCGCTACGGCGTGTGTGCGCGCGCGCGAGAAGCCGAGTGAACGCGCTGATACTTTCCTTTTTTGTCTCTTGACCTGATAAAAAATCCCGTTGGAGGAGTCTGCTCCTCGGATCTATAATAGGGTTACAGCAAGAACCACGTGCTTATACATGCGTACGACTTTTATTTACTGAGCCTTTAAACATTCAAAATCATTGTTAGTACGGAGAATTGCATAGACTCTTGCTCGCTAAATCGGCTGGAAATTTGCACAACTACTTTACTTCTCCTAATATATAAATTGCTGGATTTAAGTGCATGTGGTATTTTGGTAAAAATAATGTCTCTTTTCTTGATTATAATATGTTTCAAATATTTATATTAGAAGAAGAAGTAGTGTGTCCTAAACAAATGATAATCTTAATGATATCTTAATATTTAACAGTATACTTAACGAAATATGTGGCATTATTGCAAAATACTCAAAAAATAATTAATAAATAAATAAATGTTCGAAATATTTAATAAATACATCAGTGAGATGTGTTACTCTATAAAATAACAGTTTCAACTATAGAAGATACTGAGTAAAAGTCTTAAGTACCGATAATAGACGAATAATGCATTTATTTTACAACAAATTATCAACAATTAACGGTCTAAGTGAAATATTTAGTTCTTTATATCTTATTTTATTAACAACAAATAGTTTTTATTATAGTATAGAGAAGTAGCTTAAAATTAAAGTTACAAAAATTTATTATATTTTATAGAATTCCAAATTAAAATTAGAATTTCATTACAAGTAAGAATTTCGTATGACCATAGCAAAGATAAATTATAGATTAAATATATTATGAAATATGTTGAAATGAAAATACATTAAACTGCACCTTTTTCTAATTTTTCAATTAGTATAGTAAAAACTAAAAATGTTTTACAAGTATATTATTTCTAATAAACTTATTCTTTTATTGCATTTCCTAATATGTTTGCTGGATAAAATTTCTCAACGATCGGAGGTACGTATAATATATACATCTGAATATGAACCAAGGAAAAAAAAATCACGAAACCCGTATTCGAAATTTATAAGGCTCCTTGAAAGTTTCCTTAAACACAGTAATGTGAAATAAAACACAAGAAATAAGTATCGAAACGCATGCATAAACACTCCAACCTACATCGAAATGCGCGTAGATTTCAATTCGCTTACATGTTCGCAACAGGCACACACACACGTACAACCCCACGCACATGCAAAGGCGCGCAGGAATAAAACGCAGCTATCAATCCCTTTATAATCCAATAAATTCCTTAATAGAGGCAATAGCTCTCTTTCTCCAAGCTACACATAGACACATAGACAGGCTTTTTGCCCCCTTACCACGGCCCTTCTCTCTCTCTCTCTCTCTCTCTCTCTCTCACCATAAGCCCGCGTATATACATCGTTCGCATCGTTTTACGTGCGGTGCATGCGATCCCATCATCATCATCCGGCTTGCGCGTAGCTCTGGCTTCTAATTGCGGAAAAAGGGCCGACGGTGGCGCCCATGCATTATTCGGCACACTTCTGCAATTGACAATGACCGACGGCCCCCGCGGCTTTTTAGGCCGCTGTGCGTGTGCGCGCGCCGCAGGGCATTTCACGGCGGCTGCTGGCTCGCTGTGTAATTCTGAGTAGTTCATTGAAATATGATACGAGGCAAGAGAGGCGCGCGCAGTGTGTATAGCCACTACTGATTTGCTGCAGTTATCAGCTGGCTTGTAAATCTTTCCGAGCTTCAACACAAAAATCTTGATTGAAAGTTAAATTGACGTGAGACTTTTTAACGGGTTTTACGATATTACAAGGCAAATAAAACTTCTTGTGGCCATTAACTTATATTCGATTTCTCCGTACAGGATTGATTCTCTTGTGTATAATGTATCCGTACAAAACCTTAAATTTTCTTTTAAACTTATTCAAGTATTTTTTTTACAAATTAACGAACACATGCCATTGCAATTCATTAATATTAATAAGTTCTCGAAATATTTCAATTCCGGAAATACATGACAACATTATTATAATAGCTCCTATTTTGTCAGAAATATTTGCTGATAAAATAAAGCAGAGAAAATAGCGGCCAATCACTAAAGTCAATCAGTACTCGGTGCGGGATTACTACTTGAACGGCCGACTGTTACTACTTAAAACTATGATTTCCAATTGATTTTTTTTTCATGTTTTTCTCACTATTGCCATCAACATCTCTGTGAAAAGGAAAATTATGACTCTTACATACTCGTAGAATCGTCAGGTAGATGCTTATTATATATAGTCACCTACGCGAAGTAATAAAACGGCGTTCGCGCTTGTAGTTTTCGTGATTTAAGAGCTAGCACGGTGCGTCGAGCCAATTGCTGAACACGCGCGAGCGAAGATAGAGTGCGAGCGGCGAATTGTAGATCTAGAGCGGCGCCGTGCGCTCGAAGTGCATGCCGCGGCGAATGCTCTAGTTCCCACGCGTGTTTTCTTTATGCACAAGCTGACTGAGCGCACGGCCTAGTCCGCGCGTTCAGCATGAAACGCGTTTTCGTGCGTGTGACTTTTTATTTTGTACAAAGCCGGTCCGCGTAGTTCGCTGTTGCAGCTGCGTTGCTGAGTTTTCAGTTTGAAAAATACTTTCGATATATACTTTCGCTGTTTGGAAAGTTTGTCTTCAACAAATTTTAGGCAGCTATGTTCGGGTTTTTGAGAAAGTTATACACTTTACTATAAATTTTCTACTTACATTTTAATAACAATGATATTGCTATTTCAGAATATTTGAGAAGTAAAAGTATTTGTGTTGAAGTGGATACATTTTTATCATTATTTTTTGCAGACAAAAATTAATATGCTTAAATGATTTTTAACACGATATTGTTTCGATGTTGTTCTAATCAGAAATGAATATTTTTAGAATTATTACATTTGACTTTATCACATTATTATCTTACGATAAAAACACGTGCGTACGTTCTACACACTGGTAGCGACTGAATGACACAATAATTGTATATTAAATAATCGTGAAAGTTAACTGCGAAAGTAAGAAGAAAATAACAGCCAATAATTGTATATGTAAAAACTTGTAAATGGAGATCGAAGCAATATAATTAACGAGTGGTCAAAGTACAAATGCGCTACAGCCAAATGTTTCAAAATTTCATACAATTTTTTTTTTGAGTTTTAATAAATATTAATTGACAGAACTGTTATGGTTGCATGGCACGTTACGGATGTTACGTGCAAAACAATAATAAAATACATGGACTAAATTGTAATTTATCCAAGCTTTCCCTACCTTTTCACTTGGACAACAATCTTTATTGTTCCAACATATGATGCTCACTCGGTAAAACTAACAGTTTAACATATTTACGAGGAGACATCTAATACGCATGCACATACACGCGTATCAGTTGAAAAACGCGTGTCATCATTACGCGAGCCATCGATTTCCCTCTGCCGCACAGCTAGCCGCAAAGTTCAAATTATATACTTCCCAGTGAAACGGGCAAAAGCCCGCGCCGTATATATATACAACGCAACGCGCACGGGTTCGCGTATCAGCTTTCAATTCTGCATAAACATAGACACAAACGTATACATAGATACACGCACACTCTATAGTATATATACACGCGCTCGTAACGATTCAGACACCGTGTGAATGCGAAGATTCCCGTAACGATGATTAAGCTCGCTCGCTCCTTCTCCCTCCGCGCGTGCACGCGAGCGCGTTTCAAAAGGATCGCGCATAGAGAGATACAGCTCTAACTCATTGTCGATTCTGCGTGTATAGCGCGTGTTGCCGCGTCGTCGTCCCCCGGAAGTGTCGCGCCAGCGAAATCCGAGTTCGTATTATACGCGGTAAGTCATTATAAGACGTGTCGCGTGAGGCGAAAGAAAGAGAGAGAGAGAGAGAGAGAGAGAGAGAAAGAGAGAGTAGAGAGCCACAACGAACCGTCGCTACGGAGAGAGATTGACAGGTGATGCCCAGTGCTACCGATAGTATCGGTGCATCGACGCCGAGAATGACGAACTGCGTCGCGCGTACCGGTGAGACCACTGCGCCTGCGATGGATGTACAGTGTCTAGAGACGAGTGAGAGAAAGGAGCCAAACACCAGAATTGTCCCCGCGTGTTGCATTCATATCGATCGATCGCCAAAATAGGAGTATCTCACGTTTTTGAAAAAAAAAGAACAATATACGTTGTTTTAATTTTCGTAGTAATCGAAATCAAATTGTATAGTGCGGGTAAATTTAGTGACGTGGGTTGGGTTGGGCTAGGTGAACTTAGCTCGAGCCATTGTTTGAGATGTAACTGAAGCATGATATTTCAATTTTGAATGCGGCGGTTGTGAAACTTGAATATAATACATTTTTCGGAATGTTCGATGTTTATAGTGGTATTTATTTACCTATAAAAGTTTTTGTGATAAAAAAAATAGAAGGCTTACTGATATTTAATCTATTGTATCGCATTAGACTGAGAACATTTTTGTTATTATTATTATTATTTATTCTAGTTATTATTACAAGTTAGTAATTCTGCAGAAGTAAATGCAATTACCTGTGCGCAGAGCTGTAGATACAAAATAAAATAGTATCAAAATTACATGCTAAAACTTACAAACTAAAACATATTAGTCTAAAAGTAAAACTAAACAAGTTTTTAACTTTATCTAATGTGCATTAGACGAAACCGTAGCTTTGAACATAACATATATAATATAACATAATGTATAACAATGGTTGATCTTCTTATATACATAACGTTAAATATTGCATTATTAACTGTTGTATACATAATAACACAGGCACACAAAAAATAAAAAGTGGTCTGTTCCAGAAGACACATCATCATATCCTTATAAATTTAGAT
>JAYJLV010000027.1:6448840-6465783 GCA_036873485.1 Torymus texanus | reverse complement strand
CCCTTCTTCGGAAAAAAAAAAAAAAAAAAAAAAAAAAAAAAAAAAAAAAAAAAACACACACACACACACACATACAGGAAAACAAATTTTCTCAAAATTGAAAATTTTCAATACATTTTATCTTAAAAAATCATTTTAAGACTTTTTTGTCTCAAAAATTTTTTTCACCGTTACAAAGCTTCCTCTTTCAGGAAGCAAAACATAGTTCTTGCAATTAAAAAATACGATATTATTAACAATAGAACTGATAAAAAATAAAACGCACAAAAAGCTTACTATCTTACAAAGTTTATAATAAAAATATAGGTAAGAAAAATATAGTTAATGTACTACATATGTACTTCACTACCATATATAGATTTATATTTCATAAATTACTTCTTTTAGGTATAAACTTTAGTTTAAAAAAAAAGTTTTGACGTCCATTTATATTTATTTATTATATTTTCTCTCTTATTAAATACAGGACATCAATTTTCCTTCATTTGTGCGGCAAAAAAATTTTGTTAAAAGTCAACTACTGGACTTTTTGAAAAAGTCGCCTACTGAACCAGGCTCTTTTTGTTCTTTAGAACATTTTGAATGTGCGCAAAATTATAAATACAGTCGATGAAGTAGCAAGAATTTTTTTCGGAAATAACTTTATTTAAAACAAATTGTTTAAATGTCCCTTCTTTCAACATAAACCATATCGTCAAAGCGATTCCCATATACATTTCAGAAAAGAATAAAAAACTAGACGAGCTGCATTCACTTTTTGCATCATGAAAAATGTTGATTCCTTGAAAATTATTTAAGTTCAAATATGCAAGTAAAATACAGAAAACTTTTTTTTTAGTGTGATTGAATACACTTTGACTAAAAGCATTCTCAATAAGAAAAGTTTTTAATAAAATTGATAAAAAAAATCATTCAATAGTATACGAAAAGAAATAATCAATTAATATCTCGATGCTTTTTCCAGCCAGCGAACTCTTCCAGTGATACATTGTCGCGCGGCAGACCTCAATAAGACCGCTAGCGGCACAGAAAAAGAGTCAGATAGAGGAGCGAACAGCAGCAGTCGACGTCACAAAAAGGAAAGAAAAACATATCCGTATACACGAGGGCTTGCGCTAAAGAGCGCAGCCACGCACATATCCTTCCGCGCGAACGACCTCACCATCCCTCGCTCGACATCGACGAGCGCGAAAAAAGAAGAGCACCCAGTCAACCACCCTCCTCCACCCTCGGAAAAAATATAAAGGATCCGAAAGAGGAGTGTGGGAGGGAAAACCGCTGCGGAAGATGGCTTCTCCCGCGATTCGACAGACGATGGCACTCGCGCAAGTGTGTCGAAGTCGTCGGCCGTCGTCGTCGCCGGCAGGCCGAGCAGTTAAGAGAAACCTAGAGAGAGAGAGAGAGAGAGAGAGAGAGCGAATAAGTGAGTTAGCGCGCAGGCGAGCGAGCGAGCTGTATAGCGCGCAGGGGTAGAAAGGTCCTAGTAGTCGAAATAGAGAGAGAGAGAAGGAGAGAGGGAAAAGGCATTTGAGGGAGGGCCAAGAATGGAAGGGACAATAACAGAGCGAGAGAGCGCCGGAGGAAGAGAGGGAGAGAGCGAGAGAAAGCACTAGACTGCGTTTTCGGGCAACGACCCGTCGAGTCGTCGTCGTCGTCGTCGTCGACGTAGAGCAGTCCCTTCGACCCGCTAGCTACGCGCTCGAAAGCCCAAACGAACCCCTCGGCCTCGTCTGCACACAGCCCGGCGAATGCCATATCTACCCCCCTCCTTCCTCCTCCCCCGTCGCCTCGTCCTTCCTCCTCGTACTTCTCTGCAAATGTCTGCGTGCGCGCACGGCGGCACACGCTTACGGGTGGGTGGCTGGGTGGGGGAGAAGCTTCGGCGCCGAATGAAGCTCGCCTCTGGGCCCTCGCGCGTTTACCCTTTTTAGTTCTTTCCATTTGCACGGGAACGCACGCGAGCAAGCGTGTGAGTAGAGAGCAAAAATTTCGTCCGAACGAAAAGGGGGGGGTGAAAGCACGAGGAGGAATTTCACCGGCGAATTATTTTCGGAAAATGCCGAATTTTCGAGAGAAAACCCTGGCTACATCAAAATTGTTCGAAAATTTTCGGAATAATTGACATTTTAAAATGACCTACTGGCTTAATGGCGTTTATCGAATTCCTCGAGATTGGAACTTTCGGATGCTGAACTTTCGATTAAGCTGTCGCTATATATATAATGTACTTGAGTGTTTAAAGGATATATATATATAATGTGTTTGACTAGACTCATCGGCCTGTATTTATACCTTTTCTCTTATGCCGATGAATTTCTCGACGTGTACATTTTTAATGCGATTTCCACTTATACTCGACACATATTCACTAATCACACTTGTTGAATTAATCATGTAATTGTATATCCATATATTTAGCGGCTCCCTACTGGACTGTACGATAACTATTACTGCGCCGGAATAAAGAGACTAACCACTGCTTTGTATGTTAATTTTGCAGTAACAACGTCATATGGAAACCTATATATTTGCATTATTTAAATTATAAATATTAATTTAATTAAGCGATTAACTATAAATAAAAGAGTTTCAATATTCACAATACTAAGTAAAAAACTTTTTTTTTATCTAAAAGCCTCCTTTGTGGTGCAAACAAAAGTCATTACTTTACAATGTTCTTGTGGATCAAGTATAGTCAGACACTAATTTTTAAACATATTTTTTATTTTTAAAGTAATATAAATTTTATGCACAAATATAATTAAAGTTGCATCATCAAGTTAGTCGTTACTTATTGAATGTCAAATATTACGTACTAAAATTTAAACCTTCAATTTATGAAGTTCAATGAGCTAAACGGAAAAATTCGAATGAAAAGTCAAATCAATAAACATGCGAGAGGTCAAGAACTATTTTGCAACAAGTGAGTAACAAAATGGTTGAAAGATTATTCATGAACTATAAAATATTATCTTTCTAGATCAAAAATATATCGAAAATTGAATATTAATGTTTCAGGTAAAGAACGTATCAATCCCTCATGAACTTCATTAATTTTGACAGCTTCGCAGTATCACACATGTACAAACCTCGCGTCTCCAATTTACCTAACGCGATGACTGAGGGTGTAGTGGTACCTTTAACAATTTCGCGTTTTTCGCCAAGTCCCCATTATGTGAAAAAAACAGTACGAGTATAGGTAAAGAGGGTGCGGGAGTGAGAGAGGAAGAGAGAAAAGAGAAAGGATACAAAAAGAAAGACGGCGCGAAGCAAAAGAAACGAGCGACAAGTAAGAGACGAGGTGAGAGGGTAAGAGAGAGTAAGAGCCAAGCACCTAATAAAATTATGAGGTAACGCTAACAAGTACAAGAAGAGAAGGGAAAAACCTTCGGAAAGGCAGCTCACGTTTTTCGAAAGCAGCGGCTCTCGCTGTCGCGACGGAAAAATAGAGAAAGAAAGAACGAGACAGAGCGAGAAAGAGAGCGAGAAAGAATGTGATGTTTCGAGCAAGCAGAGAGAAAGAGCCAGAGAACGAGAAAGAAGTGATAAGGGCGTGTATATCTGAGACAATGAGAAATGGCGTAAAGAGAAAGTGAAATACGAGAGGGCCAAACGCGATTTGAGCGTGAACGATGATTTTTTTCAAAAAGACTTGTTCCTAAATGTCAATTAATCCTGATTGTTGTTCATTGCTCTTTAAAGACATGTTCAACCACAAATTGTCTTTTCCGCTTTTAAAAAAACGTGTATTATAATTAGTTTTATAAACGTTTGAAACTCATAAAATAGGTATTTTAACAATGATTATTCAAATTGAAAATATATACATACTTAATAAATATATAATAGAGTCATGCAATAATTAATGATGATACATATATACTTAACTTCATTCAATTGGTTTTAAAATAAAACTTTTTATCGAACTTTGTTATGTTTCAGTAAAGTTTTAGATAAGATCGTAAAAATGGTTGAAAAAACCAATGCTTATCTAACTTGTTTGCACTAGCGAAATCAACTGATTTATCGAAATTAATACAAAGAAAATAAATTTAACCTTATTTATAATCAAAATAACTTTATATTTGATTTAGCGATATTCCTGTGAGAATAATCAACTTATCATTCCGCTCACAAATAACCGGGTCTGTATTTTTTTTTAAATTAAATGTAGAACACATTAAAAGACCTTTATGTACCTTCTTATTTTTTCTGATAGGATTTATTTAATTATCATAATTGTAGCTCATAGCTCTAACCATACGTACAGGTTTCTTAATAATAACCTACTCTAGTATATAGGTAGGTGAGCGTAATTCTGTGTCCGATAAACCATGTACTTCAAATTCGAACGCTTGAGCCTGTTAGAATATACTTGCGTCATCGGCAGTGGTATACGCATATGTATAGACCTGCGTGCGTCTGAATTAAATGCCTAGAGGTCTTTAATAAATTATACAAACTTGAGAAGAGCCTTTAAGGCGTACACTTTGATGAAAATTGCATAGACTTGTACATCAGTGCGCTGTGTTCTCTTTCTCACTTAATTATCAAAACCACAATATTATTATCTTACATATAATGTATTTTGATATTATTAAGGTAATGTTATCAAGCAAGCTTTTGAAGTAGTAGTAAGTCATTTCGTAAATATTCCTATAATTCAATAATTTCTATAATTGTTATGATTGATTCTGTTTCTACAAAGTATTTGTCCAATTGACACACGAAAATCGTATTCTCAGAACGTATACGTTTGGGTAATAGAAATTCAGCGTAATCCACATCGCAAACTAATGGGGCGGCCTAATCAATGAAGCCCGAAAAGTCGCGAGGAAAAAGAAAAGCCCGTAATCTGAAGGCAGCGCTTAATCCGGCCAATATTTTTCCTTGGCGCGAAAGAGCCGCATCAGGCGGCCAAGCAGCAACGCGGCAGCGTCGGAGCGCATTTTCGGTGGCTCTCCCTCTCCCTTATCCTCTCTCACCCCCTTCCTCACTCCGGCTTCGCTCAGCGAGCGAAAGGTCGAAGATCGCGTTCGAAGCAGAACGAGAGAGGCGAGCAGGAAGGCAAGCAGGCAGGCAGGCTGGCGGTGTGAACGAACTTTACGATAACGTGCCCCCGAAAGTTAGGTAGCCAGACGCATATTCGCTGTGCGTGCGTGAGAAAGCGTCGGCTGGCTATACCTCAGATGTATATACGTATATATACACCGCTGAGCAACGCGAGCGCGCGTATACAGCAAGGGAGAGAGAGAGAGAGAGAGTGAGTGGTGACGGTGGGTGGAGGCGTGCGCGCACACATACACCGAGACGTATATACACGCCGCTGCGGAGCTATATAAGAGAAGCACGAGCGAGCGAGAAAGAGGGAAGGCCGTATAGAGAGAGGGTAGGAGAAAGAGAGAGAGAGAGAGAGAGAGGAGGCTAGGCGCCCGGGAGTAGGAGAGAGATTCGTCTGGGGGTGGGTTGCGTCTGGTGGTGCGACTTGACCTCGGTTGACCCGACAGAGCCGAGCGGCGCGCGCGCGAGAAAGACAGCCGCAGCGAGGCTCGCTCACTCGCTATCCCTCTCTCTCTCTCTCTCTCTCTCCTCTTTCCTCCGCGCCGCCGAACAACCTCCGAGCCGCCCGAACGCCCAGCCGCCCTCCTCTCTCTCTCCCTCTGCCCCCCCGTCGCCGCTGCCGCCGCCACCACCGCCGTCGTCGTCGTCGTAGTCGTCGTCCCACACCCCGCGCCGCCTCACTCTCTCTCTCTTACTCCCTCTCCAGCCGGCGTCTTGCCATCCCGTCCACCCTGGGTAATTATTGATGTGTCTGCTGCCGCCGCCGCTGCCGCCATCGCCGTCATCCTCACAGGCGACTACTTCCTTTCCCAGAGAGGAGACGCGCAGAGGGAGGGGAATGGAAGAGGAAGAGACAGAGAGCGAAGCGGAGATAGACAGAGAGAGAGAGAGAGAGAGAAGGGAAAGGACAACGGGCTGGGCCAGCAGCGTGGCCATTGATTATATACGATGACCCGTGATTGAGAATATTTCATTTATACATATATATATATATATATATATATATGTAGCGCGTGGAGGAAGATGCGGAATTTAAAATTCATAATGCTATGGGGGTGCTGCAGATAGGGAACTGGCCTCAGGCGATCGATCAACTCACAGTTCTATACGTGATGGATACGTAGATATATATATACACACACACACACAGACACACGCAAGCGCGTTCAGGAATCTCGAGAACTGAGTTTTTTCACCTTCCGTCGTGAATTTTTCTTTAATTTCACACTACGAGGTATTATCAGAATTTCCTTATACGTATCTTAAATCGGTAAAAAGAAAAAGAATTTTTTTTAATCTCACGGAAGATACCGTGAAATTGATTGTAGAGCAGAGAAATACATATGAGCGGCCGCGGACTTTCATTATATGGGTACATCGATTTGGATCTAACATACGCCATTATTTAAGCTTATCTATTTAGGCTCACGTATTTGCATTGTTCCAACTTGGTTCTTTTTTTCTCATTGCTTCAAGTTTAGACGATCACATGGCGAGAAACTTATTGTTAGTGAATCAGTGACAAATATAGATGACAATTAAATGATATTGATAGTACAATTCACGAAAAATTATTTCAACATATTCCTATAGTAATTTTAATTTTTCTATCGAAAGCCTACTATTTATTAACTAATTTATGAACAGAATGATATATTCAGATAGAAAATCGCTTCGATCAATTTTTGTTTTTGGAAAAATATATAAAGGCTCATAAGAAAACGGACGTTGGCGCATAACCATAAGAAAATTTTTAATCGAATCAAGGAACCTCCCAGGCGACACCACCGAAATTCTGGCAAGCCCGAGTAAACGAGCACCTTCCCTTCCCCTGCAAGGAGGCACACCAAGCGGGCAGAAGTGCCCAAGAGAACTTACACAGCAGAAAGTTGTCTTGCAAGCTCGAGTTCGCACGAGCCGTCAAATCCCAGGGCTAGCCAATGTGCTCGATCCGCATTATATACCAGAGGCTGGTCTGTGCTTTCTTTCTCGTTAGCCTTACTCTCTCTCTCTCTCTCTCTCTCTCTTAACGTCAGTCCTCATCAGGCCGAACGCAGCATCCGCGCAAGTTTCGGCACAAGTCCGCTCTGTATAGCCTCCCCATCGCCGTCGGCGTCGTCCGAAACCCATGGCGGCGATAGGCAGAAGAGAAAGAGGAGGAGGAGGAGGCACGGCCAAGTAGTTATCGATCATGGCTGCGGAACGGGTAGCCTCGTTAAGGAAGTTCGCGCGCACTTCGCGCCTCTTCACCGAGTTAAAGTAGCTTTGCAACTTACAACTTGTCACTTTGCGGAGCAGGAGAACAGGAACGGGTAGACGCGTCGTGTAGCGGCGACTTGTAGCCAAAGTTGTGTCCTCGCTGGGGCTGAAATCAAGTACTTTTTTTGCCGAGTTCGCCTGTCGGGGGCGCGGGACTGTCGAGCTTCTTGTTAAAGGCTTTGTAGCCGTGCTAAGCGCTGCTGTTATTTTTCTTGATCTTCTTCGAATAAAGGAGATGGAAGGGGAATAGCTTAAGAGATGAGACAAATATGGAAATCTAGAGAATAGCAAGTTAGTATATAGTCTTGTGAAATTGTTATTTGTTTGATATGTTTATAAAAGTATATTTTTTTCTGGATGTAGTGCAGTAAATTGCTTTTCCTTTTTGTAAATACTCTATATTCTATAATAATCGATGAGATTTTTAATTTCATGTTTTATATTTAATTGTTCGTACCGTCAATTAGTAACCTGTTGAAAAAAGACATCGTTTCCGCGTTTATCTTATGTTTAGTTCCAAGTTATAAAAGGTGAATCTCAATATTTACAAGTGACTTTTATAGCCTCTAAAGGGTTTATCAGTACTTTGAGAATCTTATAAAAGTTCCAGAAAGAAGTAGAAGCTCCCAAAGACTGTTTCCAACGTTTAACCTTGACTCAGTTTTATTTTATATTCTCCCTTAGTGGCTGAAATTCTCGGAATCTTTTAAGACATCTTTATTGTGTTACTTATTGGGTAATATTACATCTTGTAAAGCTGTTGAAGTAAAGGGCATTAACCTTTAAATGATAGTAACATAAGAATCAAATAAATGTCCCTGGCTACACAAGTAGTAAAAGGAGAGTATGATTAGACAAACGAGCACTTTTTTTTCACCTAGTTATTATTTATATGATTAATTGTTATTTTTCACCCCGGATTTATAAAATAACTTATATATTGATCAACTTAAGCAGAAATAAATTATTAAATAGAAAAAAAAAGGTAATTCAAACTAGTAAACTTTATCTATATCCTTTGCTTAAGCAATTAGCAAAGTACATCAGGCGCAAAGAGTCCGTCCCCTAATCAGAAAAAAACTCAAAAGCCCATTCGAAGACACGGCAGAAGTTTCCTGCTGGCCTGCACCGAAGACTAACAACATCTCGACTCCAACTCTATCTCCTCGTTTCCTACGTGCAATACCGATGCGTTTCCAAACTTTTCCCCACCCCTTGCGTCTCTCGCATTATACTAATTGCCGCTTAAGACCCCATTCCAGCTCCGCGAGGATAGAAAAGAGTTGCCCTTCCTCTCGCCAAACGGAAAGAGACAAAGGGGTGGCACACAAGTGGTTAGATATACGTATATATAGTGTCTCCCCCTCGCAGATGTATACGAGCGGGCGCTCGCATGTGTGTGTGTGTGTGTGTGTGTTTGTACGCAGGCTGGTAGGTGCGAGGCAAACTGCACGAACGGCAGGATATGTATTCGCGCGCGCGGCGCTTTCTCGCGCTCCCCCTCCGTATGCCGCTGAGTGTATATGTGTATGCATGTGTATGCGAGCGGCAGTGGCGGTGGCAGCGGCGGTACTGCATCCCTTTACTTATCTAGCTCGGAGAGTAAACAGAATTTGCATGGAAACAGTGTGCCAGTAGGTCGCGCCGCGCGCTCGAGTCAACGCTATTTCACGACCGCGGGAGAGACGAGGGCAGAGAGAGAGAGGGAGAGGGTGAGCAAGCGAGGGAGAAAGAAAGAGAGTGAGAGACCCCTGATAGGCCGCGAACTGCCCTTCACTGCGTTTTATTCCGCCCTCACTTTTTTTTTTTTTTTTAACTTTAAGCTTTGATGCGCTTTCACCATTGATGACGTTATTTTTGGTGATATTGGAGAATTATTTTTTATTGTTGATTTCATCAACTAGATGATACGTCATGCGGTATTGTGATTTAATGATTTTCGTCGATTTTCTTTTTCATTGTTAGAGATCGATACAAGTATACTTCAAGAATGACTTACACGAAAAATCTCACTATTTGAAGTGGGAAATGGGTTCAAGGTTTGAGTTTAAAACAAGAGAGATACATATGTTTATGTAATATTTTCCGAGTTCTTTGTATAATAAATCCAAATGGCTTTCAATTAAGCCTAAATATGAATAAGTTTAAACCTAAAATAAGCAGATTAAAATCTCGCACACCCATTTCAATGTATATATAGCACGGGTCGCTCCTTCAGGTTCGTCTATAACTTATCTTCGGAGCACTCCAGAGCTCCTTGATAATTCTTTAAAAAATCGCCTGTTGCGCAGACTAACTTTATACAAGTTTTAAAAACCAAATTTTAGTAAGCGATGACATGCTTATTTCTGTTTAGCTTTATAGTAGAAGCATACTGTTATTTGGTTAAACTGTGGTAACCAAATTTCATTGTTCAATGTTATGACTTAGATATAATTTTACTACAAAATAAAACGTTCACTTTTAAAAAATAAAATGATAGCTTGTTACTTTTATTTTAAATACCCAAAAATGTTTCGTCTGATTAAACTTGTCCTTTATCTACTTTTTCGCAATAAGAATTTTCATAATTGATAAAAAAAGTTAAATCTTGTTTTCATGAAGTATTTTCATAGGCTAAAAAAAATGTATACATTATAATCGTTATTTTTAAAACAAATTAGTCTTTTATTATTATAAATTATCTTTTTCTCATTCCGACTAAAATAATGAAGTATTGAATTGTTATCGATTTGAGATGGTGAGACGACTTGAGAATAATTCTTAATTTTTGATTATTGATCAATATTGTAATTATTGTAATAAAAATTGAACTGTGCAATAATGAAAGTAAATGATCTCTTTCAAAGCTGCGTAAAACGAGACGAATACCTATAAAACCTCATCCGAGTCTGACGAATAGTTTACCCATGTTACACGCGATATTGTTAATAAATATTATCCTCTGCTTCAGCGAGAAATAAACGACATTATTTCATACTCGTTTGCTCCCGAACCATTGAGGCTACTTTATTAAATTGGGAATTGGAGTCTATTAGACAATGTTTACAAATGATACTGACTAATTGCCAGACGTACTTATGGATTATAATTTAGTTTACAGTTATAACCAAACTCGACATGAATGCAAAAAAAAAGATCAGGTTACTTCATTTCCGCTAATTTAAAAAAAGGAACCAGGTACCAATATTTTTTCCTGCTTTTCAAGGAATAACATATCCGTTATGATGAAGATAGCAATAAATACTTTTGTGTACTTGAATTGCTTTGAGCATATCAGTGACTAGTGGCGTACCAGACAAAAATTCCTATCTAGTTTTCTTCTAATGATTATTAATCAATTCGAAAGCACTGCCATAAATTTAACCACTAAAACCTTAAAATTATTTAACAATCTGTCATAAAAATAGTAACTGAAATTGTTTACATCAACGATAAAGCTGTTCTATAAAATATATAAAGAAAAAATTACTTTATAAATTAGTGACAAAACTTTTTGCACAATCAAAAATAATTCTCCATGCAGAATCAAGTTCCAATAAATTTTCAAGTTATGCTACTTTTTCTGGGAGGTAAAAAATAAAAATATTATATTTCTTCAATTTGTGATGTAACCTTTTTATAAAAATTCACGTTCTCGGAAATAACTGAAGACTGCTCAATATTACACAAGCAATATTGACTTCAAAAATTAAAAAAATCAGATATCAAAATATTATTAGAAGTCATAGATTGCAAAGTAATCAAGTAATATTTACTCTATAGTTAGTTATCCTGTCAAAACGAAAAATGATATTTTTCATTATTAAAAGTTTGCCGAGATTTAATGATAAACTTACTTTAATTACAAAAGAAAACCAAACACATTTCTAACGTAATTTTAAGAAAAATATATCATGATAAAGCTTCATCTCCAGAAGAAAGTCATAAAACGAAATCTTAATCTGGAAAAATACTCGAGTTTATCTGAATTTCGCAGGAAAAGACGGCACGACTTTTCGAAATTCCACTCCTCATCCTTGCGCTCGAACGATAAAAAACAAAACGTACCAGAGCAACTCTCACGAACAGAAGTAATAGCAGCAGCAGCAGCAACCACCCTTGTACACATTCACACAAGCATGCATATACACTCACACTTGCGCGCTCACTCACAGTCAGAGCAGAGGACTCTCGTCTAAGGGTCGCGTGCACAGGGGCGCGAAACGGCTCTGCTGGCGTTGCTAAAATTCTATCGGCGAAACGTCTATAAAACGCGAGCGGGCGAGCGCGCACGAAAACATTCTCCAGTTCCACCGCATCGCTTCTCACTCGCGCACACTGCGAAAACCATGGATATAGAGATCGAGACAGACAGCAGCGGTGGTGGCAGTACTCGCAGATAGACGGAAGTAGAAAGGGAGAAGAGATATAAAGGCACGGGCCGAATAAAACGAAAAAGGGTCGCGAACTGTACCTTCGTGTGTCTGTTCGCGGCTCTCTCTATATATAGGTATATATATAGTATATAGACTTACACACAGAGTTATTCGATTTCGGCGAGCAGTACAGCATTGCGTGCAGTGTGGAAGAGAGCGAAGGGAGTGGAGGGAGAAAGAGGGCCGCGTGCGTCGTCCTCGGCCAAGCGGGCGGCCCAAGGTGGTTGAACCCCTCTGGCAAAAACCGGGCGATGCTGCTGCCGTGGGCGACTGACGTTCGTGCGTGACGGGGCTTATCGTCGCATGTATATAGCAGCCGCTGCCGTGGTAGAAAGCTTTGAGAGAGAAAAGGCGTCTTGCGCGCCCGCGCTAACGCCATATATATATATATATATATAGTATATAACCTGGCCTCATAGAAATGCCTAGCACCTAGCCGAGACTGCTACGTGCGCCCACGGGCTTTTAGTTTTAGCGCCTAGACACACGATGCCGCTTCTGCGTCGCGCAAACAAACAGCCGCCTTCACGCATACACAAGTGTGCGCATGCTAAATCCCACACATTTATAAAGCGCGCGTTCGCCAACGATACATTTTTATATACCTCTATATTGCCAATGTTGAATATATATATATATGCATACACGAATAATTCGTATGCGTATGTGTGTATGTGTGTATATATATAAGTATTTATCACACCAGAATTTGACCGCAAATATACCATTGTAGCCTGCTCAAAAAGTACTATACAAACACGACGTATCTATATGAACTCGAAGCGGACTTGACTGTGGGATAACGGGACAATGCGAGCGCAGGCTTGCATAAACGGTGGATGCGTCACTAGACTCGGTAAATACATAAACAGAGACGGCTAAGACGCGAATGTAGCCGTGCCCTGTGTGCTAGTGGGAAATAGCGTCGCAGCAGCAACGTGCAAACTTGCAGCGCAGTAGCAGCAGTAGTATATATATACACACACACACACATATAGCCAAGAAGCTGGAGCGCGCGACCGAGAAGGTTTATGTGCACTGCGCGCGGCCAAAAAGTCGAATTTGCGAGGCGCGTGTGGCATCTTTGTGTAGCGACTCCCCCGACGGGGGATGCGAGATTTCCAGAGTTCAGAGAGAGTGAGAGAGAGAGAGAACTATACGCACCAAGAATACAAGATTGTTATCTTTCTCTCTCTCTCTCTCTACGAATGCGAAGATTTATAATCTGCTCTTTTCGTTGTTGTGCTACATTTCTGATATTTTTCTTGCATATTTTTCAAATATTATAGTAAACATTATTACATATTTTCTCTTCAGAATGTAGAAGATTTTTCATAAGTTATTAGTATTTTACCTTATCAGTTCTTTGTAAGTTTCATATACATAATAAAGCAACGTACAAGCGTGTATTTAGAAGACGAAAGATAAGGAAGATAAAGGCTGGAGAGAATTACATAATATGGTTGTACCTATTGCATTTTAGACCATAGCTTTTGGATGAAAATTGAAATACCAAAGAAAGGAAAAAAAAAGAAAAAGAAGACGTTATGTTGAGAACCATTAAAAAAATTTTTTTCACTATATCTCTATAAAAAATTTTGTCTGGTTTTGAATAGCTTAATTTTTTATATAATGTTGTATGCTAGATATTTAAGATACTATAGATAATCAGTATTATTATTACAACGCATTTTTACAAATTTAAAGAAGAGAAAAATAATCATTATTTCATTTTTAATAATATTGATCTACCAAGATATTCTATCAATCAAAAGTCACTAATTTATTTCTGAATATTCAAAGAAGAAGTAGAAATTGTTAAAAAAATATTATGCGAACTGTAGAATGGAGATGGAAAGACATTGTGATTTTTGTTACAATTCTAAACTCATATGTAACTTTGTAAATCACATATCTAAAATATCGGGAACCGAATAAAAATACGTATATGATAAATATACGTAGGAATCAACTGTAGTCACTGGCTGTGAGGTGCAACTCTCTTGTCAAAACTAAAAGAAATGGAGCAAGATTTCTTTTACAAAAAGATAAATATTATTTTCGTTAGAAAAAAAGCAGTAAATAGTTACAGACAGTTAATAAATATTGTTTGATATTTCTTCTTTTCTTTTTTCCCTTCTTGTGTAGGTAGACAAGTTAGACGAATATATATTAAAAACTGAATTCCAACTCTAGAGTTAGCTAAAAAATACTACTACTTCATAAATATGTTACGTTTAATTTTATGTCGTAACTTCGGTATAACTGTTTTACCTAGATCAAAATTTATAAACTGCCTTTTCTAATGTTAATAGCGGTTCAAACTTTACAGAACTGACTTATAACCAATCATCCGTATTCTACACGAAATGTTAATTTGCATACAAGTTTGAAAAAAAGTTGTAAACGATGTCACTTTAATACAAGTTTATAATATCTCGAACAGAAAAGTTAAATCAGACCTATTTTTTCATGTGAATTTTTTTTCCTTAAATTGTAAAAATTATCAAAAGCTTCACACCATCCAAAAGATAATATTTTCAATGCGTTCAAAAACTTTTCCTATAAATTGTTCAGCAGTTGTTAATATTTTCAATCTACAAATCTGAATGTCACTTTAAAAAACGCTTAAAGATTAAAACTATCAATTAAACCTGAAAAACATCAAAAGAACATGAGAAGCAATTTTAGAAAGAAGCCTACATCGATCGTAAATTTTATACAAGCTCACTCTCTGGCCAAAAACAAGGTGTGCACGCTCGGAGCCATCATACGGCACATACGTCGGTTAGGTATATATATATATATATATATACATAGGACACATCCCCGAAACAAACGCATCATGCAAATAGGGTCCGGGCGTAATCCGGATCCGCAAAAGCCCTGAAAACGCTTTAGCCCGAAAACGACGAGGGCGGCGCAGGGGTATACAGAACCAACCGCTAGCTCGCTGGCAAAACTAGCGCGAAATAGGAGGCTTTTACTCAAAGCCGCGCGAGCAGCTCATGTACCAGGCCCGGGCTGGTCGCGCGTGAATAAATCAGAGCGCGTCTTGAAGCGACGACATTCTATATCCCTGTGTAGGCCACAATGTGCGCGCGTCGTGCGACTAGACCTATACACGGATATACGAAGAGCAAGAGAGAGAGAGAGAGAGAGAGAGAGAGGGAAGCGAGGCGAGCTTCGTTAATAATGCAGCAGATTCTATTACGATTGTGGGGGCGAATTCCGATTCAACGCACGCCGACGGGCGCAAGCTTCGTATGTGCGCGCGCGCGCGCGCGCGAATTCTGCGGCTCGAATTCAGACAGAGACGAAGCTTGCTTGCACCTTGCCGAAGAACAATGGCCAGGAGCGCGCGCGCGGTCGCATTCATACTATACTATATCTGTGTGTGTGTGTGTGTGTGTGTGTGTGTGTGTATGTCTGTATGTATGTGCGAGGGAGTCGTCGCTCTCTCGCGGCGCGCACAGCTTCGCGTGTGGTGATGCGGAGCAGCAGCCAAAGAGCGCGTGGGAGGAAGGGGCAGTGAGAGGAGAGAGAGAGAGAGAGAGAGAGTGCGGTATTTGTGATCGAGATACAGGAAGATGATTTGCTGCCTAGATTGGATTACCGCGGAGATACTCTTGACCGCGAGGAAAAATTCTGTAATACGACCGATCAGTTATAAATGAGGATAGCATCTATAGTATTTTAAATAATATATATTTTATTCCTCTTTCAGATGTACGTGCGTTGAGATTGTACGTGTCAGACTACTTTGGAGTATACAAAAATATAATTATCGTTCCTAATAAAAAGATCACTATAAACATAAGCACGCAGAAAAATTGTAATGCAAAACGTGCTGATAGTTGATATAACTCTGTCAATGGTGAATGCTTTCAAAGAAATGATTACAAAATTTTAAAACAAAGGAATTATAAGTGCCGTATTTATAAGAGTAATATTCGAAATGTTACGTAAAGATATTTTTTTAAATCACAGAATCTCATATAACGGGCAACGAGTGTGTACTTTTCGACTCCGCCGCGTATATATATAATGATATACATGAGAGACGCATATGCAACAACTTAATCGTCCATTCTTCGGGACCTAATCACTCACTCAGCCTGGGGTCTGCAATTTAACGAAATTCATTTTCTCTCCCACGCGAACGCATATATACGTATACATATATGTACACGCATCGTTTCGTCTGCCTCGTCCCGTCTTAAAGGAGGCCACATTCTCAACGAGCCACTATATACTACAGCCCAAAGGCCAATTTTCCTGCGTACATGTATTATACCCAAGACTTCGTGCGTGCACTTTCCCTTCTATGATATATATTGTATATATGCAGACGTGGTTCTTGCGGGTATAAGCACAAAACAACGTACGCGAGTAATTGCGTAATGCCGCTAATTGAACCTTTCGCACCGTGTGCGTGTGGGGTTTTCTTTTTCGCGGCTATGGTAAACACGCTGTGCTGGAGAACAAGCAGCGAGGGAAGGAAAAAACGCGGCTCGTATATAGAAAGCATAAGAATAATTGCGGTGTACTGTTATGTTTTCTTCTAATTTTCCACGTTGGTGTCTATAAGTGACGAATAAGTAATAAATACCGTTTACTTGAATTTCTTTTTTTTTGACGAACTATATTTTAAATCGTTAAGCTTCATTTAAACACATTCAAAACGAGTTATAAAGAACTATAAGTATATCTATATAAATATTCATTTAATTTAGTTGTTCGAAGTCCAAAAAAAATCCAAGAATCTGATATCGCATGATCCTACGTACTGTGCATATACGAGATTAAATTATGAAATACTTATAAGTATATTTAAATATGGGTTTTTATTGTTCATATACTGTTTGTCAACTTGTCCCAGTCAGTGAGTCTTTTTTCTCGCGCAGTGGGAGCTGATTGACACCAATAAAGTTCACAAAAAGTTACTCATGCTGCAAAGAGTTTTACTTTTAAAGTAAAAAATTTTTAATGTTTAGTTTTCTCCTAAGTAACATAGATTTTACAAAAATAAAGTATTACGTGAAGTTTATTTATTAGTTTCCTTCTCTCCTATATTACAGGGTACGACGATGTAGTGTAATAAAATATGAAAATTAGGAAAATATTGAATATATATGGGATATTTCATGGGAAGTGAGCAGCTCAAAATTTTAAAATCGCTAAAAACTCATTTTTCTTGTAGTT
>JAYJLV010000027.1:6436286-6448740 GCA_036873485.1 Torymus texanus | reverse complement strand
AAAACTACAAGAAAAATGAGTTTTTAGCGATTTTAAAATTTTGAGCTGCTCACTTCCCATGAAATATCCCATATATAAGTAGGAACATACTGTGTTATTTTATTATTAAAATAATGTTTCCTTATATTTCACATAATTTACGTGGAATAAGATTCAATGATTTAAAAAAAAAAATAAAAAACTAATAATGCACCAGAATTATGTATGAAATATATATATACATACATAATAGAGTGGCCATTTATAGATACCTCCTACGCATTGTATACACTACGCCAGCAATATTTTGTCGAAAAACTTAGATTCTACCTTTTATTTACACGAGCAATTACGATATTCCTGCAAATTGCATCCTGAGAGTAACAACCGTATTCGGCGCACTAGACGGCAGGACTATACACGAGAAGTGTACAAGTGGGAAGTTGACTCCTGGATTATTATCTCGCGCGGCGCATAACGCGGGGGTGCGAGCGACGTAAGCGGCCCCCGCGTACACGCGGCATTCATAAGATAATTGTGTAATCTATTCCCGCGTCGCACAATCAACCCTCCGCCGTTGCCGCTACGCACGCACACGTTCGCCGTGTAAGAGGGCGCTTTCGGGAAATCCTGAAATTATAGCTATGCGTGCTGCGGAATGGAGGAGGAGACGCAGAAAGGTTCTACGAGAGAGCCAGAGAAATGTATGTAATTCCCGAGGAGGCATAAATACGCGAATTGAATATTGTATTTAGCGGTAATGAATATAAGATATAAAGAGCGCATAAAATTTAGAAAACTATACTTGTTATGCAGTCAAGATTGGTGATGTGCGCGCGTGTGTGTTTATATGTATATATAAGTGAGAAGTGATTTTTGAGGATCGGTTAGAGGCGAGCTAAATTTGTAAGAGGATGTTAAGATAAACCGAGTTTAGAAACTGTTTACGAACTTGCGAGTTGAATAAATTTGGGCAAACTTAGCGATACCATTTATACTTAAGTTATGAGCTTAATGAATATAAACGCAATGAGTTTACTCTTGAAGAGGCGACGTTAGGAAACACCTTTAAGTAGCCGTAACTTTGATTGAAGGAAAGGAAGATCCCTTCACTAAATTAGTCACTTAACTGGGGTGCGCGAATAATAAGAACAATCAATCAGAAATTTCATTTCGTCTTCTCAAAAACAACTTTGTAAATTTATCTATAACATGACAGCTGGTGTCCTTCTCGACGAAATTGATTTATCAATTGCATATAATAACATTTTCATTTAACGCGCTGTTTATTGGTAAAAGTAAAATTTGAAAAAGTGTAAGATAGTATATTGCAGCAAGACTTACAGCAATAATAAAAAGGAATATAAAAAAGTACTAAGCTTTATATAGTCATCAAATGGGGCGCAGTGACCCTTTAAATTATCGAGCTATAACATATATCTTGGAGGGTAGCTTAAAGCTGCCCTATCGAATGATACAAATGATCCACTTGAAGGATCAACTAAATATTTTTTAATATTTCTATTATAAAAAAGGAATCTACAAGCAAAAACGCCTCCTTTCCTCGAGCACGGAATTTTTTTCAAAGGTCAAGCGCGTATATACCTTCCTGTGTGAAGCAATCCCACAGAGACGTGAGAATCGATATGCAACAGTGTGTGTGTGTGTGTATATATATATATATATATATGCTCGAGCGCGCGTCAGAGTCAAAAGTGCGAGACTCAGCTGCTGCTTTGCTTCGCACGGCGTTGCAGAGCGAGAGAGGCGCTCATATATAGCCATAGTGTCTCCGCAAAGCGAATAGAAGGCAGCGAGACGGAGAGCGAAAGAACGCGCCTCCTCGCTCGGCCTCGTAATCATCAATGACGCGTGTCATCGGATAAGAGAGGTTGCTCACATGCACCTCTGTATATATATATATATATAGAGCGCATGTGTGTGTGTGTGTGTGCGGGCGCGTTCAGGAGAGTCCGGGAGTCCGTCGCGACGCGCACTCTCTCAGTCGAACGGACGCCGCCAGCGGACAGATCGCCGTCCCGGACCTAGGCGCCGCGCGAGCGCACACGCACACCAATATATATATATATATATATATAAAAGTACGCATATACACACATACACACAGCTCTGTGCGCCCAGAGCGGAGTAAAGGAGGCGGAGGTGGCAAGTCTGCGGGGCCGGAGAGAAACGCACGCAGACGGCGATATCGACCGCCGCCGACGCCGCCACCGCCGTCCCCCGACCTGCCCCACTACTGCCTCCTTCTCCAGGCAGGCAGGCAGGCAGGCAGGCACGAGCTCTCTTTCTCGCTCGCGCAAGCACACGCACACACAGAGGCTAGACGCGCGCGACGAGCCTCTTCGGCCGTCGCTGCTACGGCCTTTCTCTGCTTCTGCTGCTGCCACCGCCGCTGAGAGAGAAAGACGATGCTTCCTTATATTGCGGGATTCGCCTTTTTCCCTCCCACCCCCCTCCTGTCTCTTCCTCTCGGTTTGCTCGCTTTTTTCGCGCTCACTCGTTATTTCTTCAGAGCTTCTTTTTACCTCTCCCGTAGCCCGAGGTGGGGAGGGGGGGAGGGGGTAGATTAATTTGCGATCAAGGGTATTATGAGAGCGCTCGTGCGTGTATAAGCCGATCGAGCGCATTCGGCCGTTCGTCCTGAGAGCTCACGGAAGAGTTCCTTTTTGGCTCTGCACGATTATCTTAAGATATAAATTTAATGAAAAAGTTCATGCGAATATAAGTGTATTGGATTTACGGATGGATGCGATACGATGTTTGCACAGGCGGATGTATGTTCGTATGATCCAACGATGTTTCATATTGTATAAGAGCATGGACTGTTGATATTAGTTAGAATATTTAATTAAACTAGCTACATTAAACGCGCTTCGCAAGTGCTGTTTGTTTATTTATTTATTTATTTTTTGAGGTTATGTTAGTTTCATTTTAATAAGTTCAAATTAAACGATAATGGCGTAATTTTTATACATAAAATAATGATATTTTTCTTATACTATTTTAATTATTCAGTTTTAAATACTCAATTCAAGAATTCAATCTTAAAAATTCAACCACATTCGATTTTGGTGCTTATTCTATATAGACTAATCAAATGAGTCAACAACAACCAATCAAAACAGTCTTGTTGTGATGACAGATTTTATCTATCACTTTTTTAAGAGAGGATTAGAATTACTTTTTATCTTATTTTAATCGAGTGTCCATAGTAGTACCGCCGAATTTGGTTGTCGTTGATAATGACAATATCGAGTTTTTTTTTTATTAATATATTTATTTTATACTTACAAGATAAAAGACCATAAAATTCAAGATTTTAATCATTTACACTAAAAAATGAAATTGCAAGTCATAATAAAAAAGATTGATCTGACCCAATAGATTTTAGTAACTTCTCGTGCTAAAGTTAGTTACGTATAATCATGTATAAACGTAACTATATATATATATATATATATATATATATAATAAATAAACGTTATGTCTCCAAGTAATGACGGATATTTCATTTATACAAGTATTCATAGTTTCATATGATTGTATATACAGTTATTAATCAGACTTCTGTGTTACTTTCTATAGCCTTAATTAACTGTACATAATATATGCTTTTAGTTAATCAGAGATATATAAATTAAATTTAATTATATATTATTATATGTAACTTACTTTTACAATGATTACTATCTTGACAATATCTTGACAGTTATTGCCGTTATCAATATTTACAAATACTTATTTTAAGTTTTATTCGTCTTTAATCGAATTAAAATCAATTGTATATATAATAAGCTTTTTTTTCGATATTTAAACAACTCGCATTATGTTTGTCGTTTTTATATTAACACATATAAAAATATAAGGAGAGAAAAATTATGTATACTTATGCTCGACTCAATAGTTCGTATGTTAAATGAGTGAAAAAGTTATATAAAATTTTCAAAAAATTATTAATATTTACTCCAAGTCAAATACTTTCAAATATGTAGAAAAATATAAATTATACATTTATATTAAATTTATTAATTTCATAGTTGTACTATTATAACTGATCTACTTCTATAGATTATAACAACTTATTGGAAAATAATATCAGATTTCTTTTCAATAACAATTAGGATAAGGAGAATATTAATTCAATGATATTACTAATTTATTCGATTGTGTACAATAAAAAAAGTGGGTAATAAGTAGTAGATGCTGAATATTAGTCAGACAAGACGGGAATAGACAATATACATTTATTCATTTAAAATATGACTTTAGGCTCTGGCTGACTAATATTCGACATCTACTACTTATTACCTACTTTTTCTAGATTGTATAAAATCCAATAACTAAATAGTGTGTAATAGAAGACACAATCTACAAAGGTTCATGGATAATGTACATCATGAAGATAAAAATTTTTTGTTCGTTTGATGAAAAGCTCAACCATACTATGTGTATTAATATGATTCTAAAGAAAAATCCGAAAAAAGTGAAAGCGCGAACAAATAAAGAACTGATAAGAAAAGATGTGGAACAATAACGCAGAAAACAAAATAACAAGAATGGCGAAAAAACGAATCGGTCTAAGCTGTGTGCACACGCGAGCGCCGGCAATTCGGCAGTTTAGGGCATGTAGGTAGGCAGGCGAGCCTTCGCAAAACAGAACAGGTGAATTTCCCCATATTCCCTCTCTTTCTCACTCACAGTTTCAACCCCTCGATAGCCCGTCATTAAAGGCGAAAGCGCGAGCGCGCGCGAGAGAGAGGGGGAGAGAGAGAGAGAGAGAGAGAGAGGTAGCAAGGGGGCGATACGAGGCCAGGGTTGTAACGCAGTCTCTCCCTCGTCTAGACGGCCGAGACTCCCTTCCCGCTTTCCCCTCCAAGCATCCGCTGCCACTCACACGGCCGAGAATTTACTGCCCCGGCCGTTAATGCCATCATACTGCCGACGCCGCGCGCGTTCGCGGCGCAGACGACGGCGGAGGCAGCAGCCGGAGAACGAGTCGTAAACTCGCGCGATCGCACGCCGCCGCCGCCGCCGCCGGAAAAGGTACTCACGATGCGCCACGCACACATACATTCCCGTACGTGCGTGTGTATGTATATACCTATGCGTGGCTTGGCTATGCGCTATGTGGGAATATGGGAATGGCTGGACACGAATTTACGTCTCTGAAAAAATACTTCGAATTGTTTTCGAATATAGATATATCGATGAACCAGCATTGAGTGAATGACTAACCCAATAAGTTGGGTGGTCAGCAAAGTATAGAAAATAGTTCGGGAGCCTGTGACTCATTTGAGATATCTACTTTAAGTAAACTTTAAGAGATTTATTTTGGGTTATCATGTGCAATATTATTTTAAATCATTAGTTTAGTTATAAATTTTATGAAAAAGCCTGATGATTTTGTAAATGTATCAAAATGTACGATGCAGAAAATTATTTCTATAAAAAGGAATGTCTGACTATGTATGTCATTTTCTACTTCTCACCGTCGGAAAATCTTTATAATATGTTTGGATGAAAATTTTGTTCACGAATCCATTTAGTACTCAAGAGTATTACCGTTGTTTTTTCTTTCGATGTAATTTTTATTTATGCTTTTAGAAAAAGCAGTATCTCATATTGTTTAAAAGAAATTAATTAGTTTATCTAACATGTATACTACGACATTGTAAAAAAAAATTTATAAAAGTTTACGTGGTTTAAATAATGTATCATGTTCTAAAGCAGCATACTCATTTTAAAATTAAACTCTTATCTTGGTCTTACTTACGCTTCATTACAGTATACGTCTCATACAAAGTAGAGTGCCCAAGGGTACGGATGAATGCTGCCCGGAACACAGCGTATGTTATGTATATTCCTTACCTAAAATACACGAACACTATAATCAACAGAAATATGTAATATGTAATGACAACAAAAAAGAGCTTAAACATAATAAAACGAAGTTGATATAATTATGGATAAAAATGCATTAGTAATATCAAGTAAATGTAAGTTTTACATACAAGTGAAAACTTTATGTACTTGCCGCGTTACAACATGCATTCTAAAATTGACTTTGGTCATAAAATAACCTACATATACATCTAAAATGTAACATTAATAATAAAAAATCCTATATAAAAAAGAGATGGACTTGAGATTGTCACGTCTAATGATTGTGATTGGTCGATTTGAAATAGACATGTAAAATTTTATTGGTCCACGATAGGGCACACGCAGCGCACATTGACACTTTTAGTATTTTAAAAGTAATATCATGGGATTCTTAATTAAAAACCGTGTGTGCGAGAGAGTTTAGCTTAAAACCAGCAATTTATAAAAACCGAAATTAAAGGGCAACGTAAATATACCTTTACGCGTATAATAATTAAAATTAAACGATCTGCATGATTGTTCCAATAGCAAGGATATTGGATTTGTAAAG
The DNA here is from genome assembly GCA_036873485.1 of Torymus texanus. Lineage (NCBI taxonomy): Eukaryota > Metazoa > Arthropoda > Insecta > Hymenoptera > Torymidae > Torymus > Torymus texanus. Next base: position 6,442,307 of record JAYJLV010000027.1, on the reverse strand, counting down.
TTTGTCAAAATTAAGGTAGATTAGTGAAGTCTGCAAAACAATGTCATTTTACCCTAGCTTGATGAGGTAATTTCATTTCACGGAAACTCCTTAAGTTGTTACGCGATCAAGTCAATGATAAGGGCATGGATAATTCAAGATAAATCTCAGAAGAAACTCGAAAGAATAAAAGTTAAAAAGAATCAAAGATTCATGTAAATTATGCTAAAATGTATAACTAATAAATTATCAAGAGTCTATTTATAAATGTATACAAAAGCAGTCATGCCTATATATTTATCTTACAATATTCAAGTTGAAAAACTTAATAAAGAAATTATTATAATTCTATAATTTGGTACTCTATTTAATATTTAAATGAATTTTATCGACTGTGTAATAATTTACAAACATTCTACAGTAGTGTTTTAAAACCAAAACTATATCAGGATTAAAATAAATTCTTTTTATTGACCTGTAATTATTGATTAAATATTCATATTTGGGCAGTAGTTAAAGGCAGGTATTAGTCAGACCAGATTGTTATAGTATTAGCTTGTAAGTTGTGGATTAAAAATGATTTCAGAGAATTCTTCCAATAAGAATTTTGTAAAAGGCTCGCTTAATACGAATAAAATAAATAAATAATAATTAAAATGTTTTCAAAGAAAGAAAAGTTTTACAAAAGAAACTTAATTGTTCGTCCACAGCATTCAAAAATATGTTATGAAGGTTTTTTCTATAACGATTACAAAGAAGTGTATTTTGTAGAATGTAAGAAACAAAAAAAATGTCAAAGACCATGAGAAACCATAAATCTGTAAAAAAAAAGAATATGAAGAAAGTAAAGCTGGAAGAAGAGTTCTTTCCCAATTTAATAAAAACAAATTGCATCTATACATCCCGGGGCAAAGCAGGGCGCGTTCGCACGGTTGCCACATATATTTCCGTCATTCCGCCTTTCCTTAATCAACGAAAGTCGTCGCCGTCGCCGTTGCACGCTTCCCGCAACGTGCAGCTCGTTGCAGAAAGACCGAGAGAGAGAGAGAGAGAGAGACTCGGCGTGTCTAAAACGTCATTCCGAAGACAAAGAATGATCTCGTCTCTCTCTCTCTCTTTCTCTCTTTGCCCTCGAGCTTGTGCTCGCTCGCGTACCCGCACACGTGACTTGCGCAGGGTTCCGCTGGATCCCAAGTAGCACAAAGACGTGCCTCAGCATCTATGCGCTGTTCGTAGATCTGCTCTCTCGCTGTTATACGTAAGCTATATATCTATAGTACAGGAGCCCTCCGAGCGCGTCCCACGCACACATACACATACACAGGCTTGGATGCTATAGCTGCACGTACACGCGTATTCCCTGGCGCTGGCGCGTATCATGCCGCGCGCAAATCCCTCTCTCCCGCTCTGCTCGCTGATTCGCTCGGTGCGTCGTCGTCGTCGTCGTCGCCGTCGTCGTTGAGGCTGTCGATATATAGGTATCTATGCGTGTATAAGAACAGCACATAGCCGGTTGCGCACACGGAGACGCGGGACGAAAATTACGACCTCCGCGTCTCTCAGCCGTCTGAATATACACCTATATATATATATATGTATATATATATATATATATACATATATACACACACGTGCGCACGGCTGAGCTGCTCACAGACTCGAACGAGCCGCCGGCGGCGCTCGTAGACGGACGATGGGACGAGAGACAGAGCGAAAGAGAGAGAGAGAGAGAGAGAGCTTTATGGGCTGCATCCACGCTGTGTGCACACTTTCGAAGGGTATAGGTGTCCCTCTTTTTCTGGGCTATATATATACATAGAGCTGAGGATTATACCTTATAGTCTGTATGTGGCTGTCGCGACGAACGCGTAAATGAATTCATATAGAAATATATGTACATAAGGATGGGGAATACGCGGGAAAAAAATATTGCGCGAGATTGCACAGTCTCGAAGAAAGTATAGACGAGAACTACGCGAAGTCGCGCAAGCTCCGTGTCTTACGTCTTCTGTGCACTCGACAAACAAAACGCGCAAACTGCGCGCATTGCACGCATCACGTGGTGTATATATATACATATACTTATATATAGCACGAGACAGTAGTGGCAAGGCGAAAGAAAGATAAAAGACAGAGAGGAGCGTACATCCTGCAGTCGCGACTGCCGTGGAAGAGGGACAGAATGCGCGCGGTTTTACTGTTTCGGAAGTCTAGTCGCTCCCGGCTATTCGCTCAGCCCCTTCCCTCTCTCTTTCTCTCTTCCTCTTTCCTTCTGGCCGCGTTTCGCGAAGGCTTTCTCTTCCTCTCTCTCTCTCTCTTCCGGTATCCTCTTTCATCCCCTTCCACATTGCTTCGCTCTTTCCCTCTCCCTCTCCCCGTTTTATACGACCTTCCAGCCCCGTCGCCAGACTAACACACCGCGCCAGAGTCGTAAACCTGCATCCAGCCGCCCCCGCCGCCGTCGCGTCGTCTCCTGTGCTGTCTATCGTCCTCGTCTCCTGCCTCCATCCACTCCCGCGCACTTACGCGTCTACTTGCGCGGGAATATGAGGTCGAGTGCGCGAGCGCGCGCGCGGCCGCACTCGTCGTTTCGCGTGAATACAACGGCTTTACGGGAGGGATTTTAGATATGTTTTCTCCGAAATTAATACAGAGTTTAGCTTCAGGACGATAAAGAGAGAGCAAGAGAGAGAGAGAGAGAGAGAGAGAGAAAGAGAGAGAGAGAGAGGCCAGACGGTAGTAAAGAGGCGAACGTCGCTTCTTCTGTTGATAAGTGGATGACTATATATATATATATATATATATATATACGTATGTGAGATTAACGGTTTTACCTTCTTTTTAGGACAGAGCTTTTTGGTTTTTCTTTTTTTTTCGTTTCGGTCCTTCGAAAGTTAGTATACTTCATGTGTCTTATAAAAACGCATGTCTGATTATGTATGTCATTTTTGTTTTTCTTTTTTTTTTCGTTTCGGTCCTTAGAAAGTTAGTATACTTCATGTGTCTTGAAAAAAGAAAGCTTTTTTGGTGTGTAGTAAAATTCAAAAAAAGATGATGTTTTAAATTTTTTCAGATATTTTCTTTAAGTGTATAAAGCAATTTAAAGTTATTGATTAAGTTATGATCCATATGAAAATAACGATCATGAATTTAGCTCATAATAAGAATACTTGCTATTTTTGAGAAATCAAATTTAATTATGATTGTGGACCAGGGGGTTTTTTACCTTCGATTGCTTTCTCTAGTAAATTCACTATGGAAGTATCAATCCACTAAAACACTTAAGAAGATTGTGATTGTACTATAGCTGATGTGAATTGCTTATAACTGGAAAATATTAATTCTTTAGATCTTTATGAACAATAAAACATGCAATAAACACGTTGACGACTATACTTTGAAAAATCGTCGAGACCTAGCAATTTAATCATTTCATCACCTGTCACCACTCATGAGCCATTTAATGCCCAAAAAGATATTCTTAACGCAGGAATACCTAATAAACAGCCTACTAGCGCATCTTTCTACGCACATGAACCCTCCCCCCTTACTGGCACAAGCTCAAGAACACAATGAGAGCTACAAGGTAGTAGCACGCGCCAGCTCAAAAAGCCCCAGTCCGACCTCCGGTGCACTATGTGGGGGGGAGGGGGCAATTAAGGTCCCCACATAGCTTTGCAAGTACCGTGAACCGCCATTCATAGCTTCTCGCGTATGTAGGCTAAAGTAGCAGCGTTCACACACGGCTTCTGCAAACGAGTATATATGTAGCGCAAGGCGACGGTAGCCGAGTTCTCTCACTCATACTCTTCTGCACGCGCCCCTCGCGCAGCGCGCGCGTGTCATTCATCCCCCTCAACGCGATGCAACTCTCCAGCACGCGCGACCGCGCGCCAAGGAGGGAGAGTATGTGAGCGCTCGTTAATGCTCATTGGCAATCGCCATTCTTTCCCGGCAAGATGGCGTGGTTCGCTTTCCACACCCCAGAATGAGGGGAGCTACCATTTTTCTTTATTTTTTTTCGAAATCCTATCGAGAGCTTTTCGATGGGATGCTGTGTGGAACGGAGGAGGAGTGGTAGGAAGATGCCGCTTTACTCGGTCATTATATTTTTTCGTTTCAAAGAAATTACAGTATTGCGGATAGTTACTGCATGTCTGAAAATTTTAATGAAAAATATTTGATTTTTACACATTTTTCATAACAGATTGTTATCTCTGTAATATTTTTATACAAATTAAAAGAATTATAACTAAATGTCAAATGTGGAAAGTGGCATACGATAATAAGAATAACTATTTGAAAAATTCGATGACATTGAATTATTATCTGTGAAACGGGCTATTGCCACGATTTTCTCAAGGCACAATCCTTTATATATTTAATGTAAACGGCCTCCAAAGCGGCAGTCCTCGACAAATTCCCACGTCTCGTATAACTTTTACGGCGTATTTCCTTCGCAGGTAGCGCGCCACGCGCTTGGCCCGCGTTTGATCTTAAACAAGTTTCGAGTGCGCGTACGTATAAATTCGCCGCTGGAAACGCACGTTATTTACCATTTCAACGCAATATGTGCGCCTTCTCGCATATGTCCCCCTCGCATATATATATATATATATATATATACACACGCGCCCGGGAATTAAGTAGAGCGAGCGAGTAAGCGCGCGTATACCGACGACGTCGCTTCCTCGTCGTGTCCTCTGCCGGCGCTGGTTAATTTTGTATCCAGTAGTTCCGTCCGTTCGCACATATATACACACGACGACAGCCCAGAAGGTCCGAAATTATACACGGAAAATCGCTATCTACGCCGCTTAAACAAAGAAATGCAAACGTACTTTGGGAAATAGACATTGGAGCGCGCGCGCTGTGAAATGCATTCATAATATGCGATTCCTTTGGAAAATGATGATACGAGTTTTTCAGAACTATGTTAATCGTTAATCAAATAAAGACTCATTATTGTCGATTTACGTAAATACGTATATAAATACTTGTTGATAACAACTTGTAATAAGACGGTTTGCCTTTTTTTTTACTCCAAAAAATGTACCTTCCAGTTTGAACTATGTGAGTAAGAGATTTTTTTTTTTAAACTATAAAATTAAATTAAAAAACTGATAATTGAAGTCGGCTAAAACCTTTTTTTTTCGAAATTACAAAGCGATTTCGTCCTTGGCCGCGGAAAGAAAGAATTTAGGAAAAAACAGCAGCGCACACAGAAGCAGTCCGAAAAGGGGTAAAGAAGAGTTATACGTGCAGAGACAGAGAACGATTGAGTGTAGCCATCGTGAGGAGGATGGGGGGGGAGGGAGAAATAGAAGAGACGAGGCGCGCAGGAGGCGAGAGATAGAGAGGGCGAGAGGAGGCACGGGGGGTGGCTGCGGGAGACGCGCAACGGTCGTCCGGGAGCCCGAGCGTGCACTCCCCCTCCCCCTTACTCTCTCTCTCTCTCTCTCTCGAAACCTCGAAAGGCTCTCGGGGGCCTCCGCCAACGCTGCCGCCTGCGCGGCGCGGCCAAAACGCAGCAGCAGCGGCGCGCTCGGTGGCTCCTTCGAACGAGAGAGAGAGAGAGAGAGGAAGAAAGGGGGTACTAGGGACTATCCTAGGAGGGCGGATCAATACAATCGCTAATCCGGTGCATTGTGAGGTGAGGCGTGCAGGCGTGGCAAAAGAGCCCAAGACCACCACCGCGGCGGTAGCGCGGTGGGCTCTCGCACTTTCCGAGCGCTCACCGATCCTTTTTCGCTGTTTCTCACGCGTCGTTAGTCCCTCCTTTCTGCCTTTCCATTATTATTTCGCTCCTTTTCTCCAGCGCTCCGTGCGTGAACGCGCTATATACTTTTTCGTCTTTTTCCTTCTTTCGCCTTACGCCCCCCTCCCCCACCCTTCGCTCTCGAGTTTTTTGCGAGCCGTCGACGTTTTCTTAAATCCTGGATGAATCTATTGCGTACACTTAGAAGAATTCTTCTCTCTCTCTCTCTCTCTCTCTCTCTCTCTCTCTCTCTCTCTCTCTCTCTCTCTCTCTCTCTCTCTCTC
>JAYJLV010000027.1:6419045-6436186 GCA_036873485.1 Torymus texanus | reverse complement strand
TCAATTGCCGCTGTAGAACCAATATATTGCCACTAAATTGTCAATATATTGCACATGTAAATTGCCAATATCTATCCTATATATGGTCAATATTTTCCATTTTTACGTGGGTGAGTTGGCTAAGCAGGCTTGCCCTCAAAAACAAATATCGCTCAGGGGCATAGATTCGGATTCTCGTCATCGGGTCGAATTTTTCCGGGAGCACTGTCAAAAATGTATTTCCTGGATATTCTAGCAGCGAGTATCCAGAACTATTCTCGCAGTTTTGCTTAGAGTTCTAAATATAACATATTATAGCCTAATGAGATGTACATGCTAAATGTACTAATCAACAGTCTATCACTAAAGTCAGTATACGAACTTGTTTTTCAATGTAAAATACAAAACATGTATCTACATGGACAGGAAATATGGCAGGAGACTTAGCCAATACCACGAAAAAAGATGCATTCCTTTTATGTATGTGCGATCAGTAATGATTATTTGTAGTAATATCTATTGACAACAGGAGGATGTTAAAAATATTAAATCATTTACAATTCTAATTTTAAAATTAAAAACATAATAACTTTCCCGGTCAAACTATCTGAATCTGTTCCATTAGCTTAATTCCATAAAACACAACAAAGACCAACCTGACACGTCAAAGTACAGTGCGACCTGGGCATTTCTTCCTACTTCAGGCAATGAAACGCGTGCACGCGTGCACGCATGCGTTCATTGAAAAGTTAAAACACGAGTTTAAAGAGTAACGATCTCTGAAAAATCAATTCTTTTTGTTTTTGTAAAAATCTCTTGACCTGCGATTTCTCGACACAGAATGAGAGAGCCACGAGCACTACTGAAGCGGAGATCCGCAAATAGTTCCCAGAGTGTGCACGGCCACACTGGCCTGGTGCAGAAAAAAGAAAGAGATGAAACAAAAAAAAAACGCCAGGCGCGAGGGGGAAGTTTGCGCTGTTTGCGCCATTGTCGGTCGGCAACCACTACACTTTTGGCTCTCCTCTCACATTCATGTATCGCGAGACCATCTCTCTCTCTCTCTCGTTCTATCCCGCTTGCTCTGTGCGCGCACCCGCGTATAAGAGCACGAGCGGGGGAGAGAGAGAGAGATGCGCCACGGCGCGCTCTCTTTCTCTCTCTCCTCCCCCGCCAAACAAACTCGTGTTCTCGCGAACAACCGAAAACTGTGTTACTAGAATAGAGGAGGAGAGAGAGAGAGAGAGAGAGAGAGAAAGAGGATGGGAAATCCTTGAACCGCGCACGCCTATACATACCTACACTGTACATAACAGCGGAAATCGACCCAATGATTCAGGACGCCCACCGTATGTAAACGTTACTTTCAATAAGTTATTGGTAACTTGTATCTTCTTAATTTTCAAAAGCATCCAATGAGATGTTAAATATTGTTGCTAATTTTTGCATTGTAAATCCTAATTTGAGCTCTTCTAAATTCTTGTCGCTTTCAAACAACAAATCAAGTTAACATACAAGTCAAAAGAACGGATGTTTACTTAAATGAAAAAATGTTGCGACTATAAAAGTACTTTGAAAAGTTTAGGTTTTCAGGCCTGACTCCTGCTTACTTGGCAGTTTGGTAATTTTTACCGTTTTTTTTTGCTCCATGTATGGTAGATAATTACCAGTTAATATAAGATAATAATAAAAATTTCAAAAGATAAGAAATGTGACACAAAATAGATTTGGTGTGTATATGTACGTACTATACTGTGTTTTCGTTCGTGCGGCTGTATACATGCGTGAGCATGCACGTGGATTTTTTATAGGTTTTGTCATGAAAATAGTGCAGTATGACTTCTCCTCTAGCAACTTGATCATTCATTTATGATTTTTTTTCTCATGATATACCTATTTTCAAATCGAATTTATTAATTGTTTTCAAAATTTACTTTTATGCCTTTCAGATCTTTAGTTTAGAAAGAAATTATTGAATTTTTAACATACTAGCTAAATCCATACGCACTGCACACGTTCTATGATCTTTTTTTTATCAAACATGATGAGATTAATTTATTTGTTACAAGCCAGAAATCTTGTTTTATTAATATAATTCATCTTTAATAACACAGTCAGACCTTATGTTGGGGGGTGAGACCACTCTTTAAGTATCTAATTAGTATTCTTTATTCAATACTCTTTTCCATTCGGCATATCTATTTCCACGCTACATCCCTAGTAGAAATTCGTCTATCGCGAGATGGACAGAATCCTAGTAAATGGGTAGAAAAAATGGCCAGTTAATTACCTGCGATGAAACGTTTTTTTTCCTATTATTATTCTCAAATTTAATAGATCGAGACTAGAATGACATAAATTCAAAATTTTCTTTCTATTTTTCTAACGAATTTAACATTAAATTGGAATATATCCAACTTTAACTGACAGATTACTAAAATATAAACAACATACGAAAGTCAAAAAAGCATTTACTATAGCCCTTTCATAGATATTTCGAAAAATGTCTTTATTGTCATTATTTTCGGTCTCACTCACTCTTCTCCATTGTAGCAGGGCTTTTACTGATCATTTATTCACTAAAAAAAACTGACCAACTCTAAAACCTTTTAAATAGATAAGAACTAGCTTGTGCAAATCTTCAATAAACTCATTCTATTTTTCAATCTATTAAATGTTCGAATATTAGTAGAGAAAGCGTTTCATCGGAGGCAAAAAACTAGATAAGCGAAATGACCATTTTATGGCCAATCCCTAATTTAAATGACCATTTAATAGGTAGAAAATATTTTGGATTTACACCAGGGATGTAAATAAAAGTTTAAAAAACATTGTTTATATGAGTTTTTATTTTTCTTGAAAGTAAGTCTTTTGGCCGCAATTTCTTCGTGTTCAGGGGACCAAAATGCATATATGAATAGAGTGGTTTCGCCCCTAATAAAAGGTACTTTTTTGTAAGCCTGTGTTATTCATAAAATATTGTAGTAAATTTACCCTATTAATAATGCTAATTTTTGTGGTTAGAAATTACAAGTTTACTCGATTTTTTATCATATACTCAATAAAGAAACAAAATCTTAACATAATATTGACAATTTGTTCTAAAGAATTTCATTCGTTATAAAGATTAAAAATTTGTTTATTGCTTTGAATTTTACTATTCATATCGGATTTTAAAATGCTTCACTACTTCTAAACATCACTTTTTTATTTATTTATTTTTTTTTTGTATTGATTCCTGAAACTTTTTCCAAAAGAAGATCGGCTTGGCCTCCATAATGATGCAACAATCTTGGATTAAATTTTGATCCAATTTCATACAGTAATGGTCATGCAAAATACTACAGTATTAAACTTTCTTGGAACAGTATGCGAATTAAAAGTATAAACACGTACTGAGAAAATGAATGCATACAATTTTGATAAATATATCTACAACCATCGAAAATAAAACAATGTAAAGATAAAAAATGTTTTACAAAAAGCCAATAAAGGAAAAACCAAAGTATTTTTTCTGATACTGTAAAATCTATGAAAATATTGTGATTTCAACTGAGAGAAGGTGTGAAATTTGTGAAGCTTATGATGATGAGCAATGTCTTTGATTAAAGCAAAAAAATTAAAAATAATATTAAAATGAATTTTAGTTTAAAATTCCTTCATTTATCTTATATCAAGTTATTATATGTATGATTTAATAGTCAAATAGATTTCTAGCAAACAAAACCATATAACAACGATTTTTTACACCTATATACACTTATAATAGTGAATTTTTACTTACTATTTAAAAGAATTTGCTTTTACCGAGAAAGCCATAATACAAAAATTGTAAATAACATCAAATTAAAACTTCAAAATTTCTGCATTTAAATTACAATTTATTTTATGAATATTGTGTCCTAAAGTACCTCGGCCGTATCGCAATTAGTTGTAAGTAGTATAGTAACTCGAGGTATTTCAGTCACTAATCTAGTTCGATCACTTTTGTAATTCTTTACTTCCACTAATCCGAAAGTATAAATAACTAATGCCATCAGCTTCGAAATATAAAAAAAATATATATATCTTAGAAATCATTTTGAATTGATTCAAAATGATCACTTTATTTTTATATGAATTGCTTTTATATCAGCAAATCGCATGTCTTGTAAAATAATGAAAGGAAATATTTTGTTTATAGACGAAATATAAAAATCAAAACTCGTTCACGCAGAAAAGTGAGGTCTATTTCTTGAAATCGGTTATTTTATTACTAAACGGGATATGAGTCTTTGTATGTACAATGATAGAATATAAGGTGGAACATTCACAACAGGTTATTGAACAAAATTAAAAAAGATTTTTCTTATCATTGATTTAAGTAAAATATTTTTACACCTAATATTCATGTAATTGACTACACATATATACACACACGCACGCGCACACCACACACAGACACACACACACTGTAGTAGAAGTTGTGGTAGTCTGTAGAAGTTCGGGTATTTCTGCCTCGACGACGATTGCGTCGTCCTCCGGAAGCTCGTTCGGCTGGAGTTCCGCGCGCAGCGACGGTCGCGTCACCAGATTTACTGGCATCAGCTGCGTAGGCGGTACCGTCGATAGTATCATCGTTGCAATCGAAATCATGAACAATTTGCAATACTATAATATAGAATTGCAAAATTTCTTCAACTAGAAGTTTGAATGCGCGGCGCGCGCCCTAGCATGGGCCAATCAAATTTTACACTCCATTTCAAATAGACCAATCACAATCATTAGAGGTGACAATCTCAAGTCCAACTCTTTTTTATGTAGGATTGAACGGTGGCCCTCTCCGTTCTCCCCCTGATAGCATTTGTCATCAAAATCGACAAATTACAAAATTTTCAAATAATTTAAGGTGACTAAAGTTACAACATTGACGTTAAATATACTTATTTTTAAACAAATATGAATAATAATATAATTGGAAAGTGGCGTAAGTACTTGCAAATTCCTTTATAAATTCAATTCTTTGCCTCTTATTAGATTTGAATATTGAAGGGTACATTTTGTTTCATTAGCAATTTTAGAGATATGTACCAACATGGACATTGAAAAATGATCGATTTTCATGTCGGCACAAAACGAGCCCTTTAAAATTGAAATAGGATAAAAAGTAAAACAGATTCCCGTATTTTGTTATACCACTTTTCGATACTAGTGCGGACAAGTCTAAGTTTGTCGTCCGAACGAAACGAGGGTGACAATTATCACACCCGTGTGAAAATCACATTTAGCATGTGTATTTATAAGAACACTTGCTAAAGACATATGTGACATTTATCATACGAGATGTAATAAAAATTTCTTTAGATGACAGTATCTTGTTTAACAATTGTTAAATTTGGACTAAAAATAATATTGTCCTTTACTTGAGTACCCTTCTTTCCAACTAAATCATCATTCATATGTCTTACCGTAATATGTGAAAAAAATATTTATATTTCTAAGGGTTGATACGTGAACAAACCTGCATATTGTTTTAATCATATAAAATTTGGTAGTAGCTAGTGGAGTAAGCAAATAAAATTATGTTATTTTGTAGTTTTATATTAATATTCCATAATTTGACATTGAAATGTATCACTAAAAATACAATTTTAATTATTTTAGAGAAAAGTTTAAATTTCGTTGAATGTATAATTCTTTTACTATAGAATAAACTATGAATCAACCTTCCAGCGCCACATCACAGTACAACTACGTACTTCAGTATTTTTTCTGCCAGTATGGTAAAACATAGTAAGATATCTTCTTTACCATTACTTTATTCTACGACGTATGTAGGTATGAATCGAACTGCAAATTATAACCTCTAAAAATAAATTTGTCATCTTTTGTATACCTTAGAATTTGTATACGTTATTTTCGAAGAGGTAACTTATCATTATAATATCATCTCGTTTTATATTTTATATTAGGTATAATTATTTATTTAAACCTTGGAAAAGTATTGAAAATTATTAAAAACCAACTGTTAAAGATATTATGATAAACAAATAAACATCATTTTAGATAATGTTATGAAATACTTTTATCTACTACTATTATAAGTAATAATCCTTTCATTAGTTATGAAACCCTTAATTGAATGATAAATATTTATGTCACACACTTTATAATATGTTAATCAAAATGTAACATTATTTGTGTTGATTTGATAATTAATTATAAATTAATATTATTACATTTTTACAGTTATCATCATGAGGGTTATGGAAAAATGGCAATGGGAAGTTTGCAAAATGTTCTTGTACATGGCGTTCCCAGTTGGATGTTTCCATTACTTTAATAGTCCTCAAATTTTTGAAGAATCAGTAACGAAATTAAAACTAGCAACTTGTCCACCAATGTCCCTAGAGAAACGAGAACTAATTGAAGAACAGATACGTCAAGTTAATGAAAAACGTGAATTGAAACGTTTACGTGAATTAGAAGCTAGTCAGATAAATAGAAACAAAATACATCATTGAATGGCTAAAATATATTATTGTCCGTACAAAAAAAAATTCTTCTTTAATAATTGTATTAATATAAAGTTTGTGTAAGATTGATTTAAATAAGTACCCTAATGTAATAACAAACTTTTAAATACTTAGAAATTTAAATAGAATAAAAATTAAAATACCTTTAAGTAGTAACATCAGTTTATTTGTTTTACCATTTTACATTGAAGACTAATAAAGAAAAAGCCTAAAAAAATTTTATTATTAATTTTAGTATAATTTATAAAATAGAAATCTTGTTTTTTGTTATTTTATTAGAATATATTATATAATTTTTTTTTTTTTAACATTATAATATATATGTATCATAATATAAGTTATTTGTGGTATATATCTTTATGTAACATTTTGTATGTGTGTGTGTGTGCATGTGTATTATAGAAAATATAATTGTAAAAGTTATTGATTACATTGAATTTTATTTGAGATAATAGAACAAAAAATAATTTAAAAATGGATGGGAAATATTAAAAAAACTTTTTATTAAACTTTTCAATTATTTACTTATTGTAAATTGGAATATAATAAAAATTATTTTTAATAGGATGTAACTTATAAGTTAATTCTTTATCATAGAATAAAACCCGACTATATTAAGTATACATCGTATTTGAACGGCACTTGATTCGTCCATTTTTTTTATCAAATACCGTGCATGCGCGTAGAAAGACAGCTGATGAGTCGCAAACTAAATGCTATAGGTAGACCGATGTAAGGCGTAAGGGTCGAGAACACGTCAGTGCGATGTTTACATGACTGATATAAGTAGAGACAATGCTATAATATATTGTCCGATCAATATAAAATTAGGGTTATTAGAACAATATAAAACTGAATTTTTATCTCACATAATACCGAAAGTAATACATATGCTGTAATTTCTTCTGAAACATAGTGAAAACATTCCATTTATGTACATATCTTAGTGACACATTAAGTAGTGCAATTATAACTATAGTGCAATATGGCTGGTGTTTATGATAATTTATCATGGTCAGGTAAGAATTCTATTTTTCTATTAACTAATAAACATTTAAAAATCTAATTTTCTACATAGATTTTTTGGGTGCATAGTTAAGGTTATGTTGTATTTGGATTTTCAGACGCTCGTGATCTTCTCAGAATTTGGAGAGAAAATTCAGAACGTCGAAGTAGAGACGTTGTGGAAATATGGGAGTCAATTCTAGTGCCTCATATTGACAAACTTGGAAATGAAAGTATGTTACATGTATTCATTACGTGTATTTCATTGTATTGTATGCTTTTCATATATATTTTCTTTTTAATGCAGAATACTTAGTGCTGGAGCAGGTTTGTCTTGCGGCTCTTGATAGTTATCGACTTTCTTTAGCTGAGTACTGTTTAAAAGTATTAATGAAAGAATTTCCTGGAAGTTTAAGGGTACATAAATATCAAGCAATGCTTTTAGAAGCATTGGAAATGTACGATTCAAATTTTATATTTACTATAAATTAGTTTTAAAAACTTATTATTTTATTAATAGTAAAATTACTTTAATTTCAGGTATGATGAAGCTTTAGACATTTTAGATTCAATTATTAAACGAGATGAAACAAATGCAGCACCCAGAAAGAGGCGTGTAGCTATTTTAAAAGCACGAGGACAAGTTCCTGAGGCTATTAAAGAATTAACTGAGTACCTGAAAAAGTAAATTTTTAAGAAACCTGAAATTAAAATTTTTATAAAATAAAATTTCTTATTTAATTACCTAATGTTTTTTTATTGTTTACAGGTTTATGAGTGACCAAGAAGGATGGCATGAGTTGTGTGACCTATATTTACAGGAACAAGACTACAACAAAGCTGCCATTTGTATTGAGGAACTTATTTTACACAATCCACATAATCATTTATTACACCAACGTTATGCAGAAATAAAATATTCTCAAGTAAGAAATAGAAACAGTAGAGCTTAAGCACATAAAAGAAAACGATTATAAAACTCCATACTTTTCCTTTATAGGGTGGCTGTGACAATATGTTTATAGCCAAATCATATTTTAGTCAAGCAATTAAATTAAATCCAAATAATATTAGAGCATTGTACGGTTTGTTGTTGGTAAGCTATATTATAATAAGTTTGTTTAATTCTCGTATTTAGATGTAAATTATAATTAATATTAATTTAATAATTTATACTATTAAGATTTTTCTAACAGAATTTATATTTCAATTTTACAGACAACAAATCATATGATTATTTCATCCAAATCTCCTTCATTTAAAAAGAAAGAAATACTTAAATTACGTGAATGGGCTGTAAATCAAATTGATAAACAATATAAAACAAAAATAACTGATGAAGACAAGGATATGAAATGTATAGAAGAATCATTAGCAGAATTACAATTTGAAGCATAGAAATTTTTTGTATAAAAACAAGACATTTTTAATAGGAAACAAAATAGTTTTGCAAAATGATAGTTAGATTTTTCAAAACCAATACATTTATATGTCTAAAAAATAATATTTAATTAAATAAATCACTAATCTTTTCATGTCTGTTTATCATATATTAAATAAATAAGTTATGGTGATGTTAACTTTGTTCATGTTTTTTTATTTTAAAAATTAAATACCTCGCATGTGACCTAACTTTAACTGTACCTTATGTTAAATATAACCTAAAAGTTATCAAAACAAGCTACCACCCAAATCATCTATGTATGTTCACATACTTAACACATTCCATAAAAAAATGAGTTCAAACATATTTGTAAGATAAACTATATCTTTAAGTTTAAAATCACAATATTCGCATTAATAAATAGGTCATGGCTCCACTTACTGATCTAATTTTATGCAGCATCATTGGTGAATTGACTTTTTTATATTAAGAAGCAAACATAATTATATGGTTAATTAAGAGTAATAATATTTACATTGATACTAAAAAATATTATTTTCTTATCTTATAGAAAAAGATTGCAATGGAGACACATTGTGGACTTGGAATTATCCAATGATGATTGAATCTGAAAAGGCTATTATTCTGAGAAAATATAATTCTCAATCAGAGCATAATAATAGTCAGTCATTCGTTTTTTCAAGACATGGACAATATTGGTTTTATATTTGTAATAGTGAAGCTACAGATTCAGAGAAGTTACACAAAGTAATTTATAAGCACTGTTTTTACTCATAATTTTTACTCATATTCGGATTTTAAGAGAACAATCTTTATAGGTAAAGCAGTTCGCAATAGTCCTTTTAACAAAAGATTATTCTCCTCAAAAGTATGAAGTAATATGCAGAATCTTTAGTAGAACTTATCATAAATATGGAAATCCTGTAGAAATATTAAAGTTATATTTAAAAGCTTACACCAAAGGATCCTTTATAACATTAGATAGTGAAATATTTTCCTCTAATGATTTCAATACCTTACCTTTTGGTACAAATACCAATGTAAAAGGATTAATCAAGGTTTTTGAACTGGAAACAATATTAATATATACAGCACTCTTATTAAAAAAAAGGATTGTGGTTTATCATCATAGCTTAGAACAATTATTAAAATGGATTAAAACATTTCCTGCTTTGATGAAACATAGAAAAGTTACCGACTGCCTTTTCTCTTGGGTGGATTTAGTACAAGATGAATTAAGTGAACTTAAGGTAATTATTTCTTGTAAATATAAAATGAATTGATGTGTATCTATAAAACTTATATTTTTGGTTTTCAGAAACATTCCTTTTACATAGCTGGTTGTCGTGATAGTTTAATATCATCTAGACCTGAATTGTATGATTTATTAGTAAATCTTCCTGCTAGAGAAATTATTGTTCCCAATCACGCAAAAGGTAGAAAATTTAAAAACTGTTATTTAATAGTCAACATTAAATTTAAATATTAATCTTACAAATATACATTTTAGAAAGTCTTACAATGACAAAAACGCACAAAGAAATTGCACTATTTATGGTTCAACTTAGCGAAAATCAAACATCAACGGAAACACAAGTAATATCTGAGATAGCAGATAAAACACAAGATCTTTTAAATCAATTAACCACACTAGCGACTGTTCAAACTCAGGAAGGGGACAAAAAAGTGCCCATTCAGTCGATCAAAGAAAAGAATCTTGCAACTGCTGTTGAAAACTTCTTAATTAATCTTGCAGTAGCAGAAAACCTTCTTATAATGTGATATTATTTTATAAAAATTATTTTAAGTTAAATATTACTTTAAAAAACTGATAATATGTCAAATTTTAATATTTTGATAAATTTTTATAAAAAATATTCTTTTATTTATTGTGCTTGTATAAAACAACTATTACCTGAATTTTCATTTAAATACTTATAAAAAAACACAAATTTTTCATGAGTGATCTCAACGAATATTGTTTGGATAATAAATAAATATAAATTATTAGAACAATAATCTAGTTAAATTACGTAAAACGAAGGTTATATTATGTACTTACATTTCGGAAACTAGACAGAGAGAAAATCTTAATTTTTAAATATAACTTATTTATTTGTTTACACACTTTTAGCATCGGACGTTCGTGTGAAATCGTGATTCAAATTCTTGGAACACATAACTAGCGCACCTAGCGAAAAGATACAAGAACTATATAAGTCGCGCAAGTATATGTATATATTATATATATATAATACATCAAGATGCAGTTCGTACAGTACGCAGCTGCTGCGCACATTGTAAATTCCCACTTAGTAAGCGTCCCTGTATCCCTGTAATTGTCATGTTACAAGCATTATCAGTTCACTTTGGAGTTCGTTGTCCGACGCGCGAAGAAATCCCTGCAAATTTCTGAATGTTCGCGTAAAGATAACGGTCGATTAGTCATAGCAATATATAGAATCGACGCGCGTCTTATTTTTCTTTCGCTTTCACAGTCCAGCCATACGCGGTTAGAAAACGTGTTATTCTTTTCTTGTTACTCGCGCTGTAAGGACGATGCAACCGATCAACACAATGGGGGACAATGATGTTGCTGACGCATTCGGCTGTAGCAGGTAATTGTTTAGTTTTAACTGTTTCTTTTTTCACTTAACAAGCTAACAATCTGTTCTGATATACCTACGTAAATAGGCAGTTTTTTTTTTGTTGAGATAATAAGAAAAAATGTCTCTTTGATATCTGAGAGCAATTGCTGCAGGGTTGCTATTGTTTGCAGCTATTTGTCTGATATTTAAAAAAAATGATAATTGTATGGTGTTTAGTTAAACAATTATAGTTTATCAATTAATTATAAAAAAAATCTTAAATTTCAATTTTTATTTTTGACCTTTTATTATTTACTATTTTGTTTCAGGAATAGCATTGCTCCAATCACACAAATACGTACAGCTCCTACAGAGCGTTATTCTACTCATTATAATATGAACCATGGAAAAAGGGGTTTGGCTATTATTTTCAACCACGAATTCTTCACAGTTAGCCATTTAAAACCTCGCCATGGTACAAATGTAGACTGTGAGAATCTTGCCATCACCCTAAAAGATCTTGGATTTGAAGTTAATGATTTTCATAATTCAACTCACAAAGATATTGCTAAATATTTGGAAAAGGGTAAATTAAATTAATTTCATTAAATTTATGATAATTTCATCATTTATTTATTTATTTGTAACTTTTTATTTATTAAACATAAGATAAATATATTTTACAGAAACTTTTATTAATTAAAACCAACATATAAGTACATATTAGTTTATTCTTTATTCATGAAAATTTTATTACTTTTTTCCTTTACAGTGGCTGAAATGGATCACTCTCAACATGACTGCCTTGTTGTTGCTGTGCTAAGTCATGGAGAACTGGGTCTACTATATGCTCATGATACACCATACAAGGCTGACACAATCTGGTCATACTTTACTTCAGATAGATGCCCAAGTCTTGCCGGAAAACCTAAGCTTTTCTTCATTCAAGCATGCCAAGGTGACAGACTTGATGGAGGAATCACTTTAAAGGAACGAACAGAAACAGATGGTCATCCGACTGTTACATTTCGCATCCCTACACATGCTGACTTCTTGATAGCGTACTCAACAGTACCAGGATTCTATTCATGGCGAAACACAACTCGTGGATCATGGTTTATGCAAGCACTTTGCATAGAACTGAAAGAAAATGGTACTCGATATGATTTACTAACACTTCTTACATTTGTTTGCCAACGCGTTGCCATAGATTTTGAGTCAAATACACCCGACAACATAACAATGCATCAGCAAAAACAAATACCTTGCATTACATCTATGTTGACTCGACTTGTAAAATTTCCACCAGTGCAAAATGGGGCATCATAATCACTGCTTTTAGGTAAAATAAATACATAAAGAACAAAAAAAGAAAAACCAATTGATGAATGAGTAACCCTTTGCACTAAATCTTTAGACAAATATTGCTAAAATATTGTCTCGTAGTATTTCAGTGGCTATACATTTATTGTCGTACAACTTTGATGTTGTATTTTATTTAAAAAATTTAAGAATACTTTGTAAGTATTTTACAAAGCTTTCTGTGATATTCTCTTGTAGCCCAAGGCAAAAGGCAAAATTCTTTTTCTTTCTATAGTGTTTCTAAAGCAATACAAAATATTTATAAATGTTTAGAAAAATATGAAAATGAAATATAAAACATTTACAGCCTAAAAATTATATAAAGCTTTTTATATATACATTCAAAACGTAAATGTGATTTTTAGAATTGTAACTGCAATTTACGTAAGATCGTGAAACGCTTTTGCAATATATTTTTAAAGATTGAGTGCTATTTGGGAAATTTTGATAAATTGAGTCAATTTGGGTAAATCCAAATTATAAAAATAAAAAGTGATCAATGCGTTACCATTACTACGTTGTCAAAACTACGCAACGAAGAAATGCCTTTCTATTTTGTGTGTTTTCGCTATTTGTGGGAACAAGCATAAGTTATTTGGGTTTTACGCCTAAGTACTTACGCGATAGATAATCATTGCATTTATTTAATAAACGTAACTATAAGGAAACATTGCATTTATACAATTTTACGTGATAAATTTTCAATGGTGTTTTTGTACTGCGCTCTTTGATAAGGCAAACTTTTATAAAACCCATTTTATGATCTCTCTTCTTAGCGCTATATTTTTACTGCGCGATTTGTACGAACAAAATTTGTATTTTAATATCATTAGAACATTTATACTGTATTAAATGTGCACTTTTGCCATATTACAAATTTACTTATTATATCAGCGTATCTGTTTTGCATAAACAGAAGTGAAATTTTTTAAAAGTTTTTCTACGACTTTTTTGAATGGTAACATACGTATTTTTGAAAATTTCGCAAGTACACGATCTTGATTGTGACTTTTGAGGTATTCGTTAAGAATATGCTATATTGTGCCTAAAAATATGTGTTTTAATCGATGTCGAATACTCTTAGCCTCGTAAGAAAAACAACTTGTCTTTCACTCTTTCAGAGCGGTTTTGATTATAACAAATCAATATGCGTACAAAAAAAGTATCAAACTTGGAACTACGTTCTACGAATAATATTTTCGAACGTATATATCTATATTACACATGTATTACAAAGATAATTTGTACACCTAAAAAAGAAATATATCTAGCAAAAGTATATATATATATATATATATATATACACACATAAAACCCGTCTTTTCAATTTCACTTGATCAATAATACAGCGACGGCGACACCGAGTCCTATATATCTCTGACTAAGACCTACTCGCGTAAAAAGTACCAAGGACGGTTTTTACGCTTCTTCGACCCGCATATAAAAAGTTTCCTGAGCGCGCGAGACAAGGAAGGGCACGCAGCACAGAGCTATGGAGTGTCTATATACAAAGAAGAAAGGCCAGCAACCCTCGCCTCGTCGACGCACACCGACGCATTTATATAGGCAGCACCTGCCCCTACACAAACGCACCTCGAGCGCCGCCGATGATCCGTTTAGAGACCATCGAGCCGCTGCGAGAGAAATATCCTCCCACCCCTTCTCTCTCTCTCCGAATTCCGACTTTTGTGAGAGGGCAAAAAAGTGCCACACGCTCCTTCTCTCCCTCTCTCTCTCTCTCTCTCTCAAACGCTCTCCCTTCCCTCACTCCCTCTTTCTACCTTTTTCCATCATCCCTTCGGATTTGCTTTACAGTGCGAATGGCTTTCCGTGACAAACGCGCCTATATTTTTTCAACTGTGGATTACTCGTTTATTTTGAAGCGTATTAATTCGCATTGTGATTCCAACTTTTTACGTTGTCTTTAAAAATAAAATACGCCCATAACACGATTTTTATTTGTTTCGAAGTTTTATATATATACTTTTCAATCGTTTAATATTAAGATATTCAAATAGTCAAAGTCTATAACAAGATTTTAAACTTAAAACCAATCGATTTTTATCTACGGTTTCGAATGAAAACAGACTGAATTCAATATTGTGTAATACTTTGAAAATTAATAATAATACCTAGTAGAATATTTTTTTGACAAACTCAATGAGTTTTTGTATGATTCATACCGATAAATGATGAGTCAAATTATATTATAAATGATAGCGTTAATAAAAAGTCTTAATGACAAATCTTATCGAGCTTAGAAAACTGATAAAATATAATAAACAATGTATAAATATCGATTATGCACTCAAAACGACATATTAGCATTGTTCTTATTGTTTATATTAACACCCGCTCTATTATTCTAGCTTGTGCTACCCTATATAATAAGATTTTACGTTTGGACTCTCGTCTCAGAGAGAGAGAGAGAGAGATAGAGATAGAGAGAGAGAGAGAGAGAGAAAGAGAGAGAAAGAGAGAGAGAGAGAAAGAGAGAGAGAGAAAGAGAGAGAAAGAGAGAGAGAGAGAGAGAGAGAGAAAGAGAGAGAGAGAGAGAGTCACATATATGTAGTCTATACTCCTAGCGCAGAGGATCGTGCGCAATAAACATTAATAAAAACCCCTCTTGCCCATCCGCCAGCGCTTTTCTTTCATTTTCTCCCTCATCTCAACATGCGTATATATGTATATATACACAAGCGCGCACTACGGCAGCGTGTTACAGCCGTATATCGCAGCCGCGCACAACGCGTTACGGGTTTACGGGGCCTCGAGGCGACTACAGTACTTAGTAGGTATGCGCTCGCGCACCGCAGCTATACAGTACCGCAGTAGCAAGCAGCAGTGGTAGCAGTAGCAACGTCAACATCAAAGTCCCGGATGGTAGTGGTGGTGTGTCGTACCTATATACTCGTATACCCCTCCACTCCGCTCTGGTCGTCGTCCTCGTGCGTGCGTGCGCCAGCATTGTGTATATATATATACACGCACACTAGCTGAATATGTGCATAGGTATATAACGGCGCGCGCCAGGGTACGACGGCCTTCCCGGTAAAAAGGGATAAAGAGAGAGTACACGCGAGAGAGTGCAAAGAACCGATGAAAGGGAGAACATATACTTACGGGACGCGATGGGAGCCGAAGAGAGAAAAAGAGAGGGGATAAAGAAATGTCGATTCCCCGCTTGTTGTTTCTATAAGAGGGGAGGGAGACTATAACAGCTGCGACGATTTAATTGATTAAACAAATTAGGTGCCTGGGTATTTTCTGTGTGTTTTTCTAAAAGGATGATATGCGCCTTGGATATATACTGGCAGTGCGTATAATATTACAACAGTCGGCACTCGCAGAAAATGGATGCCTGATGGACTAAAGGAAAATGTTTGTAGAAAGCCGATAAATGCAATGATATCATTTTTATGAGTAATTTTTAAAAAGCGTCAGAGCATGTTTTTGATGATTCGAGGTTATCTATGTGTCAATATGTTATGCGTTATTAAAATTATTCGTTTCGAGCGACCGATCGACGATTCCAAATAAAATATGGTAAATAAATTAAGATTTATAGCAAAAAAAGTTCATTACAACTCTTACAATAATCAAAAGTAATTGTTTAGTTGAATGTATTCTGTAATCTACAAAACATAGTATAAGGGAAATAAAAAAGATAAGTGAATATATATAGATATCTTAATCCTAAGAATGCGATGCAAGTTAAGATAAAAAAAGTAAAAAAAAACTTTATAGTTGGCTACTTCTGTTAACGTAAATAGATATTGGAAGAGATTACACTGTCTTTAGAATTAGTTTTATTTACTTTATCTACTAACACCAAATTTATTACGATGAATATTAGATATACGCAATTAAAAACTGCTTTAATTTTATTCAAACAATTTAATTATATTAAATGTCACCCATAATTTAGTCACCTACATATTTACAAGTATTTAATTTAAAAACTATTAATTGTAGTGCTCCAAAATAGAATAGAATAGAATAATATTTATTTTCAAGAAGAAAAACAAAAGAAGAACAAGAAAATTACAGTCACTGTTCTGCTTGTCTTATCTTATCTACCATTCGCCCAGGATTTTGCCTGTGAGACGGGGAAAACCTACTATAGACAAACCACTTAGGATAAATTTTATTAGGAAAACCCGTCTCAGGATGGTAATACAAATCCGCAAAATTATAATTTTACATGTCTTCCCTGGTAGAACTGTGTCTATCGAAAATAGACAAGAAAATAGTAAGTAGCTACTAAAAGTAGCTAATTTCTCGGTA
>JAYJLV010000027.1:6396036-6407010 GCA_036873485.1 Torymus texanus | reverse complement strand
TTGTTTATTGGTTATTAGCTTATTTAGTGGAAATATCGCGGATTCATTGTAGAGTGACCTTAAATGCAACGATACTCATTCGTGCGAACGCAGTTCATAACAACCTAACCTCTGACTTGAGCGACAGCAGCGCCCATCAAACGGCGTTGCTACTTTGTAAAGTCAGCTACGACCTGTATGCAATTCGTATATATAAAAATGGGGCCTAGCGGGCGTTTGAACTTTCCTAAGAATTTTGTGAAACTTAAGAGTTGAAAAAAAACAGATTTGCTACTGACTGATACCATACTTTGAATATTTTATTTAAAATTTCAGAAAGTATTTACTGTTTTCGAGATATAGCACTTTTTTTGAAAATCGAGATAACCCCGGATTTTGTATCTTCAAATAGTAGCAAAAATATTGCCGTAAAGCTATAATTCACCCGAAACGTAACCAGATAAGTCCATTTTTCCAATTTTGTGCCCGGAATAGCCGGATAAGTCCATCATTTTTAGCCCATAATTTATTTTATCTATTCAAATTTAATGTGAATATGATGGCTATTTTAAACTTTTACATTTTAAAATTTGACAACATTAGTACAATTCAAATACAATACATATTTTCGTAAATTTAATAGAAATGTCACAAAAATAGAAATTTCTTGAATAAGTTATAAGAATTCATTAAACGATTACTAATTTTGTAATTTATTGACCCGTTTCATAATTAAATTAAAGAATACGCTCTAAAATAAATGCGAACCGCACTATAGATAATTCCACAGTTCTCGGAATAACCATATAAGTCTGTGGTGGTCCAGCCACCGTGCATGCGCTCGCGACCAAGGCGGAAGCAGGACCTGACACCGCGCCCTCTTTTCTAAAGAGCTTCCAGTTCGCGCCAAAACTTGGCTGCAGGCCCTGTTTTCCCACGCTTTGTCTCGCGAGACACGCAGAGAAGCGGCCATCTTCGGCACTCTGGGTTCGGCTTCGGCCGTCGGACAGTGAACACCTGCTCCTCCGCTCCGCGCTCCGTACTCTCTGTAGTCGCGTACCGGTCTATGTGTAACCTAGCCGTCGCGATCACCCCGTTCGTTATTCGATACTACCTAGTGTACGCGCCGCGATCGTGCGTGTTTTTAATTGTAATTGCGTTGTATATAGTCTGGATAGTGTAAAACCGATACTGTGCGCGACAGACATGCGAGTCTGTCCACAGTCGTCGTGCGTTGTATCTCGTATAGTGTGTAAGTGTAAATTGTATGTACGCGCGCGTTTTGTGTAAATTAGTTTAAGAGTGTCAATAAAGAGCGAGTTGTGTTTTATTGAGTGCGTTCTCCCTTCACTCCCTCTCCTCTCCTGATTACGCGTTTCCTCGCCGTTGCGAGAAGTTGGCAAGGCGCTATTTCTCGCCCTCTGCCAAAAGTCCATACTTTTTTGAATTTTTTCTCGTTTGTAACGCATCAGAAAATGTATAATCTGTTGAAACTATAAACGTATAAATATGTGTTTTGAATGTGTCGATGACTGGTCAAGTATCGCGACTCATATCGTTTTTCCCGATCTTACATATATCTTACATATAAGTTTGAACATTAAAAGTTGTTTTTCTCGGTAACTCGAAAAGTGGACTTATTCGGTTATTTCGGGAAGCCAAAGACATACAGTCTGAGTTTAGACGACGCTGCGTCGTATCCCATTGAAAGAGGGGTCATTTTGCGTGCTGATTTTTTTTTTTTTATTTAATATTGGATGTACAGCTGAGATATCACATCTTTTATATTTTATAAACAACCTTTTTACACTTCAAAAAATTTTGGTCAAATGTATGGTGCACGATTTCAACAAATTTGTTTATAATTTATAATTTAAAATGTTTTCCTGTAGGAAATTATTACCCTATTTATGATCCGGTGATGAATTTGAATATATTGCGATATAAAAACGACAAAAAAGCACGTTTTTCCCATATTAAAAAACAAATGATTAATCAATGATATAAAAGAGACCAACGCTTTTATATTAAATTTAATAAAAAGAAAACACATACAAATTTTGTTAGCGCTGCGGCATACGAGGATATCTTTCTACACATAAGTACTAAATATAACTTATTATGATGAAGCCATCTCAATAAACTTTCATGATTTTACATAAGATATCTTATATGTAGGTAAGGTAAATAAATAAAAATTTTCAATATTAAAATGATTTCATTTATTTCTTAAAATTTCGTAAGCTTCGATGAAAGGATAGAACTATCCACTTCGTTAATTCAGAACACTTGATTTTATGACACACATAATCGAAAATACGTTATGAAGAAATGCTTCTATTTTAATTCTTATATAGATGTACATAAAACTATTTACAGGTCGACTGGCTTTGAACTGTTCTTGAGCACGCAAAGCACCTGACGGTAACCTTCGATGTTATTTTATAGGTACATGGAAGACGGTAGAGTGATTAAAAACGTTTTCCTTCCCAGAAAGACGCAATCTACGTGTTAAGCTACATATACATGAATAGTTCGCTGTTAAACTTTTTTATTTGTCGCTTTTTGAGATCTCACTTATTATCTTCCGAAACTAACTTAATTATACTTAATTTATAACAACACAAAAACTCATAAATACAGGTACAAAGGCAATACAATCACTACTTCGAAAAGAAAAATTGGCTTCTAAGACACAATGTACTTCAAAAATACTTTTAACAAATAGTTATTGTTGTAAAATTAAAATCGACGTTACATCGTTTTAAGTTTCGGCTTTAAATGGGCCTTGGAACTGAATGTTTTTCATTCTCGATCTGGGCGTATTGATTCAGTATCTCCTCAATAGACCACCACCAAATTGGTGGTCCACTGCGTCTGCTTGAGGACACTACGCGGCCCATGAAAATTCCTAACAAAAAGGCTATAAAAATTCCATATATCATTGGTTTCCAAATTGCGTATCTGTTTAAAATCCAACAGATAAAGGGGTGCCCATGTCTGAAAAATAAAATTTTATTTAAAAACGGCTCAAATAACAAATATTTTAACAGTAACTTTTAGCGTTTAATAAATTATAATAAATTAATAATTATTGTATATTTAAACAGATCTATATTATTTTTACCTTCGTAAAAATATTAAATAAGCAAAAATTTGAAAAGAACAATTTTTTTAAATCAAAATTATAATACTCAGATACGTCGTCGAGCTTAAGTTCAAGTTTTTGAGTACAATATAACCATTATAAGATAAATATAGTTTTAGTACTATGATTATCTTATTTTTTGAGGTATTTGATTTTACTGTTTCAACAAACACCATACGTTTGAACATACGACTTTTTTTATTAGATCTGACAGATTTAGCAAAACACTCAAAATTAGTTGAACCACAGGTTTGGATACTGTCTTTCACATCATATAAGGTGCATAAGTACTCGTATTATGGATAATTTAAAGTCCGAAGTACGTGATTTTTGTTATTATAAAAAACAATGTATATATTACCACATTACGTAGTTTTAAATTAAATCTGTGAATTAAAACATATATACTGATAAATATGTAAAAAAAAAAACTAATTTTGGTTGTTTTGACAAACTTTGTAAAGCCATTAAAAAAATCCAGAAAAGAAATCGAATACATTGCCTTATAAATATAAATTAAATAAAAAAAGTAATGATTCTATTTTTTATAATTCATGCCAATATAGAGAACAAAGAATAAAATAGAGCATTTCCCAAAAAATTAATATACGTACTGTTGTACTAATTCCAAAGAATTTACTTCATTATCGATTGCTAACTCAGAGGCCATATCTTCACGCGGATTAGACCAAATCTCTTCCTCTTCGGTATGCTCACTAGTAATTGTAGAAAGATTATTAATAGACGTTCGAATGACGTTATTATTTTCTTCTCGGGAATGTCGTCTTGATTCTGCTTGCTCGTAAATGTCCCTTAACTCTGACATGCTACTGGAACTACTGTAAAAAAAACAAGAAAAATAAATGAATTCATAAAATTAATGTTCATTGGTCATATATAGATATAATAATATTTACATAGATATTATATTAGATGATTCGGCTAGAATTATACAGTCAAAGCCGAATATGATCATATTTGGAATTTGTATTAAATTAAACTGAACAATGAATATGTATACCATAATGGAAAGTATGGGTGACAACTAAGCACCCACCCTCTCATTTGCCTTATGATTGTTTGTTTCATTATTAAATCCAACTAATCGCACATATTGCGTAATTTATTTGTCATTTTATTAATGTTGAATAAATTGCATCGATATTTATTTTTTTGTTATAATTTCTATCAAAAATGAAAGACCATATGAATAAAAGTTGCATCACTGTCCCGTTGCGCTCATGCTTCACGTCATTTCTCATATTCGTCAAAAAGGGCATTGTTGAACCGTTTAATATAACTATGTAACAATTAATCCTATATAAAAAAGAGATGGACTTGAGATTGTCACCTCTAATGATTGTGATTGGCCGATTTGAAATGGACATGTAAAATTTGATTGACCCACGATAGGGCGTGCGCAGCACGCATTGATACTGCTGTTGCATTACAACAAAACATATGAATACAGATATAACTGTTATGTAGTAATGTTCTTTTTAATACACAAAATTATATTGTTAATTTAATGATAGTAAAAATCTACATTGTATCTATATTGCATTCGGTTCTATATTGTATTTAGTTGGTTGTTCCTTTAGACAATCAGTCTTTAAATCATTTATGAAAATCAGCAAATAATGGCGTGATTAGGAATTTCGTTAGAGAGTTCAAAATGTTTATAAAACTTGTTATTAAATATATTGTCAAATAGAAATCTTTTATCGTGTCCATAATGACCTATCTTCAAGCTTTTTTTCTCTAGATACGTAATACATGTATTATTTCTCCGACTGCAGTGGGAGGGAATAGTATATTATGCACCTAGGGAGGAAAAGTAAAGAATGTCCCAGATCGCACGTAAATTGTCACCCGAGCCGAAGGCGAGGTTGACAAACATGCGATCTGAGGCATTCTTTACTTCCTCCCGTGGTGTGTATACTTTTTTTCTCCACGAGGAGCGTAAAATGCGTAGGCTGTTTTTCGCCCGCAGGGCGTACAGTACGCACTTCACGCGCCGTGTGGAGAAAATTATTTTTCGTCACAGTAGGCGTAAAGTGCGCACTTTACGGCTATACTGTGACAAAAAAGACTCTTTTTCATGAAGGAACTAAAAAAGAAATATGTTTTGCTTATTTCTTCAATTAATTGTTACATATATGTCAACAATTACTCCGTAAATATCTTGTTAATAAGTTTCACTAGGAAATAATAATTCTGTCGATGTTTATCCGAATGCTTAGTAAATTTGTTTTTAACGTATATAATACAACATAAGTATTAAGTTCCTGCACCCATTCGAAAAATTACAATGTATAACAAATACGTTATTTTAAACTCGAATGATGATATTGGGTACAAGTATTTAACTCGTACTCAATCACCATCCCCGCTAACAAAAGTCAACTTCACTCCTGGTGTACTATTAATATTAAAAATACCTACTCTGTCCGGTCTAATTTTTCAATGTCCCATTTTGGCGTCTCGTAACATAGTGAAGGCCTTCGCAATCCTGGAACTCTCCCAGATACGGAATTTCTCTGCCTTGGTAGTTCCTAAAATTAAAAAGAACGTAAAGAAATAATCGGTAAAAGTTAATAAGCTTCTATGTATAAGCGTTCTATATTTCTAAACTCTTGTTTGTTAAAAAAATTCTTCAAAATAAATATTAACAAATAGTCATGCATTTATTTAATTAATAACAATAGTATTAATGAGTAAAAATTGAATTTTTTTTATGCAATATTTTACAAATATTTTAGTCATTAATTGATGTTAATTAATGAGGTGACATTCATTCTTATACTACTTCGAAATCCAGTAAATAAAATTTTGTTGAATTAACAAACATTCTACATAGTTCAGTTAATGGCATCTAAATTAAGTACTACTATATAAATTAGATACAATTGTAACTGCATGCAGATCGCCAATATTCCAAGAAATTGTTGATGCGAAGCACACCAAAACAGCTTTTCTGTTAACAAAATTCTGCGAAAGCCTGTAGAAAGCAAAATTTTTCAAAACAAAAACTGGTTATTTTACAGGATGCGGCATTAAGCATAACAAACGAACGTCCTAAAATGCGCAAAAAGCCAAAGCAAAAAACGATGATAAGACTCGTTGCCTTTGAAATATCTTGATTGCTGCCCATCAGCGGTCGCGATATCGTCGCTATACTAGCTCTCCTTCTAGCCATCTAAAAAAATAAAGTCAAACGTAATCATATTTCGTTAATACGCCAGTGCGAATAATTGAAGTTAACTTAATTGTGTAAAATAGAATAGAAGCCAGTGCAGAGCGTGGATTGTGAGTAGCGTTCGCACGTGAAACCTTATGCCATGCAATTTATTATGTATAGAATGATTGTGTTCGCAATTTAATTTTTATCAATTAAAATAGTATCTAAATTTCATGATTTGTAGAGCATAATAAACTACAATTTGATTTTACATTGTGTTTTTCGTGTATTGCGTGTGCGTAGGAATGTATGGGTGTATGAATGAATAGGTATATAATAAAGTTCCTCGTATTTGCGAAAAATAAATCTAAATAGATAAAATTCAATTACAGCTTTTTAAATTACACTCAATAATATATTTTCTAATTATTAATAATAACCAATAATAACGATAACTAATAAATCTTGTTAAAAAAAATCCCGTAAGTAATCGTGTTAGTACTCTCACAAAATAAAAAAAAATATTAATATAACAAAAGGTTTAAAAGTAGATAATACCTATTACGGTCACCCGTAATACCAAGATAAATTTTAAACCTTCTATTCTAAACAAACGTTTATTATATTTCTATTTTTTAATATCTCACATAAAAATCACGATTTTCTCCCGTCACAAAATGGATATATCAAAAACATTGTTTAAAACAAAAAGTTTAAAATTAAGTAGTTTTCCATGGGCGAGGTGGATTTGGATATCATTTAACTAATAGCACTTATTTTTCAAACCTTTGTTTAAACGATTCTTTTTTAATTTCGATTCCACGAAAGCCATGCAAAAATATAGATTTCGTTTTTTATGTATTTCTTATATCTGTTAATCAGAAGATATAAAAATAATTAAAGATACAAAATGAATTTTTTTTTAATTTTATAAACATTTGTGATAATATGATTTACTTTGATTATAATTTTTAAGAAATATATTATTTATTAATTTTTCGTTATAGTACATGTAAAATAATGTATTGCTATGCTTGTTCTACTAGGCTGATTAAATTATTTGTTTGATACTGAAATAATGAATATATGAAATACAATAGAAATTATTATAGTACGTCAAAATCTCAATATTTTAGAGATTTTTTATTTGATAACTTGTATCTATTCCATATGTTGCATTTAATAGTCAAAATACATATTTAGACTAATTAACTCCCTAATATAGTAGTTGATACAGTAATTTTCAACATTTATATTCTACAGATTAAAATATAACATAGGTTGTTTTTGGAAAGAACCTGTCATTCGTATTAACAGTTATTGATTTCATAAGGTCATAAGGCCTTAGGTTAAAACAATAAATTTTAAACTTTCGTTCCTCTTTATTTTAGTCGTTAAACCCTATTTCTTTTTTTTTAATTTAATAATGTAAAAAATGATATTTCATACTGTAAAATTTCATATAAATCTGTCTTTAGATCTAAATCAGTGAAGACATCTTAATGAAGGCACTATTAGATGTTGTAAATAATAATAAAAATATTAATAGTAATTATCATGAAGTCTTTTTGTAACACAGGCATGATTTTCGCGTTTTTTTTACTTATTAAGGGAAACTAAAGCAATCGTCGACCAGCGGAAGAAACCATCAACGGGCGTTTTTTTAGTTTTCTTTTCCCTACTTCTTGAATAGCGGGTGTTTTTTTTTCTCAAGCAATGAAAATTCTCGTCGATCAAGATATAAACTTTCATTTGATAATTCATTGATAACATTTAGATAGTAAGATAAAATATAAAAAATATTGAAAAAAATGAAAATATCTCGAAAAAGATGAGATAGAAAAATAGAAGATGTACAGATAAGATAAAAAAGATGATCTAAAATGACTAAGAAATTAAATTTGAGTGATCTCGATATTGTTAACAAGCTGAATTTTAGTTATCTTTTGCTCTTACGGGCCCTTGTTGGTTACTCTGGAAAACCATTACGCTATAGCCTCACTTCCGAAGCATAAAAACACTAAAATCCAAACCTGTATCACAAATAATAAGATGTGCACCAAGGGCTAATGGGCGTTTAACCATGCCAGGTTGTAGTACTTGTCTTCGGCTTATGCTAGATTGCCTTACACTCGTACTGTAAATCCCACATTTAGTCTAAAAGAGCCCATTTGTGCCCTTGGTATACAATGTACTATTTTATAAAGTAAATATGAAAAATAAACTCGAAGTAATATTTGATGACTATGTTTTGTAACATATGATAAAAGCGTGTAAATACTGCTCCGTATTGTTTCGGTCACCTAAAGAACGATGCTTAAAGAAACTTCGTTTAAAAATGAAAATTAATCGAGAAATGCAATGTAGATGATTTAAAAAATTGTGTCTGTTGTGATAAATGCTTAGAAAAATGAATTAAAAGCGTAAAATAATGTGATGGTATGGATAAGCAACCCAAGCAGCAGACAATTTTTTTGCATTTTCGAACCATCGTACGGTTATTGTTGGGCACGGCGCGATACCGAACTCGTGGAACATCGTCTCCCATTTCGCTTAAGTTTTCCTCGAGCACAATGTTGTTTTCGGCGAGGATTTTTCTGAAATTTAAATTTAGTTCAGTACTTATAATAGTTTTATTGTTCGTGTAAATAATCTTACTCAGGCACGATTGAAGGTAAAGAGTGATATCTCTGAAGAAAGATTTTATAGGAATTGAGGAAAATCTCTAGAACAGTGATAATAAATAATGCTTTAATTAAGCAGTGACTATATTATAAAAAAATTACAAAAAATTATAAGTCTGTAAAATTATAAAATTTATAAAAAGAATGTAGATAAATCTGTACAGCTAGAGATATTATTAGTATTCATATTAAAAAATTATATTTTCAAATATTTTTATATACTATTCCAATTTAAAAAAGTTGGAGAATATAAAATATATAAAAGTGTATTATACTTCTTGCAAATGTTTTAACTATCCCGATAGGTTTTTTTTTAAAGTGCATACAACACAATTGTATGATTTTTTGGTTGACAATTATGAATCTATCATAAAATTTAATTTATTACGGAAATAACGCCTCGTTACTAAACACAGGACATCAGCTAACGTTTTTGTGTCCAGAAATCAATTCGTCTTTTTCTAGTATTTTAAAAGAATATATATATATATATCACAGATACGACAGGGTATAAAAGCTTGTAAGTAGAAAAATAGATATTGTCGTTTATCAAATCTCTATGCTATATACAATATTTAAGTGTGCCAAGGATAAAAAATTCAAATTCATCAATATGCGAAGGAAAAACGTCCACAAAGGGATGGGAAACATCAGAGGAAAATCGAGCACCGAGAAGAATACACTTCTCATTTCCGTACTTCGTCTCAGCTAGTTCGCCTGCGAGTTTCTCACACTTGGAACGTAATGTTTGCAAGTATTTGTCTGCCAGCAGAACTGCCCTTGACACACGCCGCTCCTGATGCACAGCACCAAGGGTCTCAGCGGTACACGATATCCGATGGGCGCAGCGCGCTACCATTTCCAATTGTTGCCTCGCTCGCTCAACCCGCTCCAGTGACTCGCTATCATAGCACAATGGTGCTAACTCCTATTTTGTTTTGTATTAGATGAATGTTTCATAGGTCGATAATGACAGATGCAATAATACAATGCCTTATTTTAAGACCAATTATAAAATCTAATTGAGTTCACCTTCGCTTTCATTGAAGTAATAAAAATATAGTAGGAATAAAGATTTAAAAAAATTATTAAATTCGTTAACCATATGAGTTGACTGTTGTAAATGTCAACCGTAGTGAAACTAAAAGTACAACGTTTAATAGATCTTGTCAATTTTAATTATAATTGTTACGTAACTTATTAGCTGTCTTGTTCATGCTAATGTTTTATTGTAAGTAAATATAGATATACTGTAAGTCTTTCACTTGCCTTTATATCTTGCTGCATTTTGAGAACTTCATTTTTGTAGTTCTTTTCAGCCTGATCGCGATGCTGACGAGACAAGATCATACGTTTGGAGAGAGTCATTCTGTCCGTACTTAATCCAACGGAAAACGCTGTATATTTCTTCTGTAAGGAAACATTGTTTAGTGAGTAACGACTAGGTATTTGTAATCATATTTAATTTAGTAATAGCCATTTAAAACAATATTAAAACCATAATAAATACTGGAAAAATTTATTGATACACTCTACATAATTATTCTTCTGTGTATTTTACTTATAAAGAAATTATTATTTATGAAATAAATTATCTTTTTCAAGAAAGGCCAGTATATCCTATACTCTGTAAAATGACTTTAAATATTAATGATATTTCATTATATAAACCGATCGTTTTGCGACTGTACAAGAGTAATAAAAATGTTTTGAAAAATTTATAATCGTCCTTTTAAATGGCAACATCAGTCGGGAAGCTATAACGCAATATAACGTTGCAAATAATAAGGCCTACTTGTAAAATTGGTTTATTGGTGCAAGTAAAAAGTTTTGCCTGGATAGTCTTTTCGATTAAATTAAATAAATCCAAAAGAAATGTCATTTACACACACACACACATATATATATATATATATATATATATATATATATATATATATAAATGCATTCACGTTATTTCTGGGACCTCAACCCCTTTCAGC
>JAYJLV010000027.1:6372604-6395936 GCA_036873485.1 Torymus texanus | reverse complement strand
TTGAATACAAAAATTTCTACATCGGTTAGTACTAAAACTTATTATTTTAGCGTTTAACTCAGGCTGGCCCCCTTAAGAGATAAGAGAGATTTTTCTTTTTTTTTTAGAGGAAAGGTGCGTTAAGTTGGTTGGTAGGTCGGGTGAGAGTATATAGAGATTGGTGTGGGCTCGCGGTGTGATTGAGGTGATCGGTATGGATATACATATATATATAAAGGTGAATTGCGTGAAAAATAAGGGAAAACATATAAAAATACTTGTCAAACATTTTATAATTAGCAATAAATTGGGGACTAAAGATACTTTTTATTATAGTTCAGATTTTTTTTTTATTTTTAAAAATTTTGAATTATTCTTGTGTATACGTTTGTGTGTGTCAGTCAGATGATAGATAGTGTGATGTAAGGGGTCAATGAGTGTGCGACGATTAATAAGCTGAAATCTAATGACGAATGAAGTGATTTTTGCTCTAATAATATAATTCACAGTGTAATAATAGATCAATTTTATTAAAGAAAAACAAACGATTTTCCGATCGGTTTGCATTACTATAGTAAAGATTGACCGCGTCATGGATATAGTTACTGGTAAAAAATGGTGCATTATGTGTAGTCTG
This sequence comes from Torymus texanus, assembly GCA_036873485.1. Classification (NCBI taxonomy): domain Eukaryota; kingdom Metazoa; phylum Arthropoda; class Insecta; order Hymenoptera; family Torymidae; genus Torymus; species Torymus texanus. The sequence continues at coordinate 6,395,320 of JAYJLV010000027.1, read as the reverse complement.
CTCTAAACGATTGTACATTTTTGAATGGCTTAAGATAGAGATTATAAGAAATATTTAAAATTAATGAATTTTCGAATTTTTAATGTAAATACTATATTATCCAACTATAGGGGAGAGTTTTCCAGAACCGTATCCCATAGCAAATCCAGCAGTAATTCATTGTAAACTTATATTGATGACTATTGCCGTTTAGAACAAGAAAGCGTATCTTAGTCTATTGTTTATTATTAACAGAATATTTTTTATCTATCATAATGTTAATTTTTACCGTCTTGAAAAAGTGTTGTTCAGTAACAGCCACTTTAAGAATTTGATGAGATTTTGTGTTTAAACACCTTTTAATAAACTATAATCAATGTCTAAATGTTTTAAGTTATGCTATGACATTCGTGATATTATTTATTACAACGTTTTTTAGTATGTATCCTTATAAAAAAAAATAAAAAATTTATAAACGAAATTGATTACTGTATTTATTTATTATACATATAGTATTAATTACAGTAAAATATACGGTAGATAAGTAAGGAAAAAATAGGTACATTATTTCATTTTCGATCATATTAAACTGAAATTAAAGTCATATTAAGGTCAGTATAAGAAATAGCACGTTGATTATTTTAAGTTTAAAAAATATTTGATAATTATTTTAAAAAATGTAATGCTTGAACTGTATAAAAAAAAACGATATTCTTGATCTGTAAAAGAAACACGAAATTTACAAATAACGTTTGGTATTGCGATTATTGTTGAAGTGTGAAATTGTAGAGTAATTCCGTGAATATCGTGTATTCGAAATATCGAACATGAAAATATATATTTAATAAAATGATATTTTACATATGTAATCATAGTTGTCCGATACTGTCTATACATTATCGGCGCTATATTGCAACCATACCACATAGATGCGAGGAACATAATGTAGTTAGTATTATGTGTTGACCGGCTTTGGGCAACTTTCTATTACAATTTTTTATAAATAACAAAACATTTTTAGTTAGTTGTTAAATTTGTATATAAAAGATTTTTTTGTAAAACCAAACAGTTCATATTGACTCTCTCAAAAAGTTTTTCCCAGTATTGATCACTCTAACATTTCACGCAATCTCCTACTTTCAATACATATAGTAGTTAATGACAAAATATATTTAAAATACCTTACAACATTTAAATTTTCAAATTATAAGTATACAAATAATTTTCAAATCAAATTATACTTCATATTCCCTTTATATAAAAAACGGCCGGTACTGGACATCAATTAAGTGGCCAATACTGAGAAAAAAGGACAATAACCCGTTTTGAATCATACTAGTAGGTCGCCAAGATTTTTATGATCTAAGCAAAGCATATATTTTTTTCCATCAAAGCTCAATAATTATTCTAAAATACTCCATTTTCATATGTCACTTTATCCATTCGTATAGATGACCATTAAATCCGAAATATAATCAATAAAATGATATTTTCTACGACTGACCTGCACACAATCCAAGAATCGCTTGGTATACCCCGTATGAAACGCTGGCTGGTACTGGACAACTTTTCCCCACAACATTACCTTGATACTAATACATTCATTAATACGAACAACAATGTAATCAGTCAACATCGCGATTAATCGCGAACAAATCTCACACGCGATATACCAAAGAAGAAAGTTGCATCCCTCACGAACCGCGCATGAGTATAATATAAAACGAAAAAAAAATATTAATGTAACTCATCACATTACGCGATATACAATGTTGACTCGAGCATCTTTTATCATCCAATCCTCACCGTAAAATCTCGCGTAACATCTCTAATGATACAATTACCTTTCGCTTCGTACCCCCATAAAAACGAGAATAACGTATCCGAAGACACAATTAGTAAATACCTATATGAGTTGCACGCACACGTGTCTATATACCTTCTCTACGTATTATTACTGAAGTGATGGCATACGCGTGTTCCGCTTCTGACCGTTGTTAAAGAAAAATCACTCACGATATAAAAGGGAGAAAGGATGAGAAAGAGAGAAAACGAAACCAGGATAAGCCCGAGATTTTTCAACCCCAATATAAAAGGTTTCTTCTTCTTCTAAGCACGCACGTGAGAGAGCGCATATAATAATCACTGACGGGTCGAACATCTGTCGACACGAGAGAGAAAGAAAGAGAGAGAGAGAGAGAGAGAGAGAGAGAGAGAGAGGAGAGAGAGAGCATTTCCCATAAGATTCTTCATTTTTTTTCTAGGTAGTTCGTACGCACGTTTGAGGTTGTAAAACGTGCTTTATGCCCGTATAATAGTTCAACGCAGTGAGACGTCGTAAACAAATAATGTTGACCGTGTGATTTCTCACATATATGTATATAATGTGTACGTATAATGGCGAAAATGAAGAAAATTTTAGCGCAGGAATTTTTTTTATCTACTTTCCCGCGGGAGGTGAGGTGATTTTAGGTTGGAGAACATTGATGTAATGCATATATATATATATATATAATGGTACAGCAATCATGCGTAATTACATAGATTCTTGTATAATTGGATTTTTGTTATTCGTTATTGTCAACGTCAATCAATCGGAATTGCAAAGCATCTTGAATTATTGGTATTACAAATATTTTTACATTGTAAAATCGAAGATGAATTATGGAAAAATCTTGGTATACTATAATGTGTAAATTATAATATATTGCCTTTTTCTCGAACGAATGACGCCAATTATTGTCCCATATATCGCAACATATTCAACCCAGCGCACATATAACTATAGTAATTTAACTTGTACATTATTTATATACCTTTTACTATATATAAAATTACTACTCTTCACCGCAACGCTTTTAAACTAATTACAATACATAAAGCAAAAAAAAAGAAAAAATCATCAGCAACCTAATCCCCCAACCTATATATATATATATATATATAAAAGTAAAAAAGAAGCCAAAAAAGGCGGTCAAAGTTTACGAGAATGTGCGCAAGTATAGATAACTGCTGTATCCACAGAGACAATAGCACGTTTATTTCCTGCCTGTGTGCCCGCGCCTCGTCAAACTTTATCTGTATATATACTGTACTTGCATACCGCATGTGGGTATATATATATATATACACACACACACACACACACACACACACACACACACACACACACACACATAAATGCCGGTGGAGCGCGCATGCGAGCAGACTCATAAACTTCAGCCGCATTTTTTCGTCAACTTTCTCTGCGCGACGCCGCCTGTGAAGGAAGAAAAATAAAGGAAAGAACGAGGTGCTAAGTGAAAACTCCTATACATGAATATTTTGCATTTCGTTTGTATATGCCAGGGTGGGGAAGTGGGAAGTTTTGGTGCTGTGGTTGAATTTGTTAACGAAATTATGTTGTATTTTTTTTGTGAACGGAGGTTTGTACGTCGCGGTGATTAGATGTGATTTTTGTCTCTATAAGAGGTGTTAGTATAGTATAAATATCAAGGGTTTTTGTTAATTTGTGTAAGGCTTGGGTAGAAGTATATAATGGGAATCAGTTAAATTGACTATATTTTTTTTCGTTAATTATTTGCAAATTAATTTTTTTAATCACAGTTATCTCGTACCATTTTGTAATTAATCAAAACATGCTTTAACTACAATATTTTCTTAAATTAATGTGGTCAAGTCAGTTCAAATAAATCGAATGTTTGATTTAATAAAAAACGAGTTAATAATTATAGGTGTAGCTGACTCGATACATGCTGCCTTTGTCTTCTCATAATCAACTAAAAAAAAAATTTTTATAAAAAATTTATTATAATTCTTAATTTATTTAGCTCTGTATATAATATTGATTTCCACGATTCTCGGAATATATTGATTTTATATTATTGCAAAATAAAAAATTACAATAATTTGACGTTATATTGATATGATAAATAAATTGTAAAATTAAATTAGTCCAACATAGATATAATGATTTGATTTTTCTTAGAAATATTATAATAACTAAAGATGGTATGGAATTTGTCACAGATAAGCTGACCTAACGTGAAGCAAACTATACTACGAGACATCCACATTTACATACACAACTAAATTGTAAATCACAATTAGCGTTAAAATTAGTCATATGCAGATGTGTATGTCGTTTTGGAGCTCCATCATAAGTACCAGACTCTGTAATTAACTGTGCTAATAATGTATTATTTAAGTGCCTAGCTACTTCAACTTCATTAATTAATGAGACTGCAAATTATGTTGCAAATACTTTGATTTGTCCACTTAGCATAATAAAAAGTACTTAGGGGACTCTATTTTTTTCATACAAGTGCGTATAGGAAGGTTTTATCTCGTTCAAGCGCGGAAAAAGGTTCTATGCCATCTCGCATCTCTTATAACAACGAGATGCAATCTTCTTAAGCGCTTCGTTAAGACAGAATCTTTTACATCCAACCCGACGTTATGAAATAAATGATAAATCGGGTAAATATGATTCATTTGCCACTCAAAGAATAAATAATCAGAGTTACAAAACCGACATAACTGTTTCTCCATTGAAGAAGCTCAGTGGCGGAGCGAGAAACAGAAGTTTTACAGAAAACATTTTAAAAACCTATTTTGAGTCATCTGGAATCTGATATCTACACTATTTAAAAAAAAAAAAAATTTCATATGTGTGAGTACGTGTGCATAAAGGTGTAATATTATCAATTTTTTTTTTTAAATTGGTTTTTCATTTAATCCATTTAATTCATTTAAAAATAAATAATTACTTGATATTAAGGTAATGCTGATTCAAACAGGCTTTAAGATCCTTGACCTTAATTCATTAACTTAAATACTGTTTTATTTTAATTTACAATTACCATCTCGTTATTAATATATAACTTATCTTCTGTAAAGGGCATTTTGCCCGTTTAATATTAATAAATATGTTGGATAAATGCTAAACCCAACCGATACCAAAGGTTAATTGCGTGGACCCTTTTTTCATTTAGATTAGAACTTTCAGAAAATATCTGTTTCACATGCTACAATAGATTCAGTAATAAAGTATAAAAAGATTTTATCTTGAAATTCAAAATTAAACAAAAAGAAATATTCCTGCAGATAGTAAGTAACGTTATGGTATCATATCCCTTTAATTTACGAAAAATTTATTAATTAAGTAAATTACCTACGTAAATAAAATTTCGAGGGCAATATATGGGTCACATGTGGCACTGGTGCCTCAGCCGAATATTAGCCGAATATTGGCCATAGTTTTTCCACATAATACTTACATGTGGCCCATACTTCGAAAAAAACATATGACATTAATGTGGACATGATATGGGAAACAATATGGCCGCAATATTCTGCTTAGACACCCCTGGTAGAAATGTCTCTATCGAAAATAGACAGGAAAATAATAAATAGCTAATTTCTGGGTAGTGATGAAATGATTTTTCCGGTCATACTCTCTATTTAATGGAGATAAGGTAATCTCAAAATGTTTTTATTAAATTTTCTCTATAATCTGATCATGTATTTAAGACTAAGTATTATAGAAAAAGATAGCTAACCAAAACGTAAACATGCTTGCCATAATAGCAAGCCCCTTATTAGCCATTATCTACCTAAAAAAACTGGCAAACTTTTATATCTTTTAAATACTCATAAATAAGCTAATGTCAGTTTGTTAAAAAACTTATTCTATTATTCTGTCTATTAAATGGTGAATAAGTACGATCGGAAAAATCGTTTCATCGATATAGATAGAAATGGTCAAGAAAAGTATCTAGTTTTTGGCGATTATTGATAAAACTAGCTATTTATTAGGAAATTAATGGAATCGATTTCTATCAGGGACCAGAGCTACACATTTCCCATAGACTGCGCTAATATGGGGGGTATAACAAATATATTGTCAATCATACTGTTACAATAATATGTTGGCCACGAAATTATTTTTGACCGGGTACACTACAATTATAAATATGCTGTCTGCTTTGACGCATAATTTTTTAAAGATTTCTCATCCTTACAGTACATGTGTCGTTAATAAACATTCTATTTACTCTATTTACAGTACACACCAAACTACAGTTTATTTCAAAATTTTGCTTCGAAAATAATAATTAGTTTCTTTTTTTTTTCGTATACATTCCACAGTCCCTGGCAAAACTCATTATATACCCTACGCATAGAACCAGACCCAATATACCCGCGCACAACGTCTCTCTTTCTTTCTTTCTCTCTCTCTGCGACTTTTTCCGTATTATACCGTTACAGCGCGGAATATCTCGCGGAGTGTATAAGCGCCCACCTCGTGCCTGCGTAGTGTATACACCACTACTACTACTACCACCACCTCCTTTCAGCCGAAAAGATAAAAGTGCACGAAAAAAAGAAGGAGGTGGAGGAGGAGGAGGAGCGCGCTAAGCGCTATGAGCGTTTGGCTCTCATGCGGTGCTGTTTTGTGATCGGTCAGTCGGCGCGGCGCGTTCGTGCGATCAGGTGAACCGGAAGCGCCCACATCGCTTGCTGTTGCTGTTACTGCTGTGTATAGATATATATTGGCTTGTAAGTGTGAATTTCACCGTTTTTTTTTTAACGCAGTATAATCGAACCGCGCGAAGACAAGGAAAGTCTATTATACTATATCAAGAGTAGATTTGTTTTAGTCAAGGCGTGAAGAAGAACTGAGAAGGATGAAACTAAGGAGGATCAATGTTGGCGTTGTTGTCGTCGTCGTTGGAGTTTGTTTGAACGTGAGTTTTTTTGGTTTTGGAGGGTTTTATGAATGAAAAGGTGTCGGTGTCGTTGAGGTTGATTGGGATTTTTTATTCTGTTTATCTTCAAAATTTTATGAATTATGGTTTTTTTGGAATTACGGATATGTTTAATATTCAATTACTGATGATAAAAGTATAAGAGGTAGTCACGTGCAAAAGCCGTTGCTAAGATGCTTTTCATTAAAGATGGCAATCGGTTGTTTAGTCGTTCAATTTTTACCTTTCTGGAAAAAATGGATTTGTCAGATTTTATAACTGAATGCCATTGTTTTCAACTTTTTTGAATGATTCATTAATGGTCGCGTAAATTGCATTTTCATAAAATATTTAAAATAATATTTTTGTAATAATTTTTTTCAAAAAGTTTCTACTTGAACAAATAAGAAAACAACAGAATATTTATTAGAAGGATAATAATGATAAAAAGACGAACTGCCAAAGAGTAAATAATTTTTAATTCAAAATCAAAATAGTTTTACATAATAAATAAATCCATAATGTACAAGGTGTAAAAATTTAATTCCAAACAGTAAACAGTAAAAAGTTTGGGATGCTGCATGTTCAGTAGCTTTAATTGAATAGAAAAATCAATGAAATAAGGTCAATCGCACGAGAGGAAACCTGCGCGGGTAAACTCGTTTTATAATATCTTGATGATGGTGTTATGAAATCCATTTAAATAACTTACATCTACGTGTACATATATGTATATCTTAGCATCAACAGTTAGGTGAAAATCAATTGGAAATTTATTAGGAATCTCAAGCATTTAATCTCTCCTTTCATCGATTCCCAAATAAATACAGTATTTTCAAAATGTTAAAGAGATCTGAAAATCATAAAAAATATTTTCCAACTCTTATTATAATAAAAAACAAAATCAATTAATCAATTTATCGTTATTAACTCTACTACAAACAAAAATCTTCATCCTCTATATATACCAACATCCTAATTATACCACGGCATCGCCACAGGCACCATATAATAGCAAACCAATCTTAACGAACCGACCATTGCTCCTTCTAATCTTACAGCTGATCGTCGGTTTAGCCACTGGCCAGCAGCAGACACCAAATCCTGTCCTGACTACGACATCATCGCCGCGCAGACTCGCAGTCCAGTCTAAAGAAACGACGACAGCAGATTTCATTCGGCTGGTAGTTATGAGGTTAATCTTTGGATTAGCCTCGGCGATGGGCTACGGCGAAGGTTTGTCCAACTTCCTTGGTGGTATCTTCGTACCGCCTGGTGCTGAGTACGAGGACGAGTATAATGATTATGTACCCGATCTGTTTTAAGAGGAATGGATTATGATGTTAGTGTGTATACGTAGAAGAATCGATTAAAGTTTGCGGTATATTTTCGGGGAGGATATAATGATGAATGAAAACAGAAAGAAAAAAATTGCCGTTTTTCGAACTGATGCAGTTGTTAATGGAGAAAAATATAACGATGATATGTATATATAGTGAAATATCGATAGAAATGATGATGGATCTATAAGTATGTATAACGTTATCATAGGTTGAAATGAAAAATGGCAATTTTTATAGGCTTGTAATTTAGCAGATAAAGGAAAAAAGATAAGCGTCAAATTTTTAATGTCCTTTCGCTTTGGTATAACGAAAAACATTTAGGTTGCTTTTGTCGAGTATTTTTTGTATATTTAAGGAAAATGAATGTTAAATCAGCGCCGCAGCTTTAGCGAAAGGACATTGAAATATGAAAAAAGTTTTACTATAATTGTACTTTTTTGTATTAATCAAGTATATTTATGTGCTACGATACAAAGATTTTCAAAGCGATATATAGACAAGTGCGTATATTTTGCGTATCAAAATAAATATATGTTAAACTACGGTTATTTATTAATTCTTAGAGTCTTAGTGAAACCATTGTATAATACATTTGTTCGTTAAAACAATTTCACCTCACCCTAGCGTAATTATTTATTGTATACTATTTATTATATACCTGTAATATTTATTTATTTATTTATTTATTTATTTATTAAAAACGCTCCAAGTATCAACATAAATATTGTACCATACAAAACCTCTATTACCAAGTCGTTACACTTTTGCAAGAAAATTCGTTACAACAAAAATGCAAACAATATTGTAACAACTAATTTCTATACAACGCCAAATTTTGTACATACTCCTGTACCTATATATATATATATACAATTGTTAATAAAAAGCAAAAACTTTTCTCAAAACCTTTGTTTCGTCTATATATATTCACAGCCCGATCATTACACACCTCTTCCTTAAATACCTCGTAAACAGTTGTTTAGTTACAGACCTGCGCCTACCATTTTTTTCCTCCTCTCTCTCGAAAGTTCATGTATATAGAGATGAGCCGTGGCTGCGGCGTACGACGGTATAGACACATAATGCCGTTACATTCTTTTCGATCGCAACATCGCACACGCGCACGCGCTTATAACTTATTGACATTTGAAGCTATACCGGTACGTGCAGTATATATAAAATATACTAACGGCGAGAGAAAAAAAGAAAGAAAGGAGCATATAAGCGCGCGCTAATTACATACGTGATGCTTTATTAATGAAGCGCTAAATGCGCGCGGTGTCGAATATGGATTGGATAATAGTGTATAAAAAGGGGGTTCCCTCGATCGGAGCGTCACTTTCGCGTATGTGTAAGTATATATATTGCGCGTATGTGTTTATGATATAGGGTACGAGTATTATATAGGGAAATGGCTTCATTAGATGTGAGAGCGGGCGCGTATATTAAGTGTATATATATATGAGAGTACACATACACATATACGAGTACGGCAGTTTTCGCGCGATTACTCGAGGTTTTATTTGCTCGTAAGATGCGGGATGCGCACTTATGTTCGACTGCGAATTATGACTGTAGTGTGCTACTGCGCCGAATGACTCTCGCTTTGCATTTCAGATTCTGGAATGGATATATATATATATATAATCTCTTTCTCTATTGTGTTTATGTTTTTTGTTTTATTTTGGAGTTGAGTGGGTCTGTTTAGAAAAGTTATAGTGCATATATATAGGCTTAATGAGCCTGTTTTATTTTATTCTGCAATTTTGGTATTTGCGCTTGTAACAACGCGGGAAGAACCTTTTTAAGTGTTAGTTTAATAAGTTTTAGTTGTACGATTTCGTTGAATATATATCATTCAAGTTATTTGAAATAGTGCGTTATTTACTATTTGGAACAGAAAAATGTGTATATAGAGTGGTGTAACGCCAGATGGTTAACGTCTTTATAATTCTGAGTAATGTTGGAGTAATGTTACGATTATAGTTTGTTATTTTTTTAGAAGATATTACGAAAATATTTATTTGGGATACGTGATATTTATTTTACAAATTAACTAACCAGTGTATTAATTGGAATCGGCTACTATAGCTTGAGAACTAAAATTAAAACTATATAAAATGAAAATAAAAATTATGTCCATTGTAATAATACTAATTCTAGCCTTGGCGTAACATACAAATAAATAACAATTTTTTCACTGTATTACTATTTTTAGAAATATGCGTTTCCTCTATTTAATTTCTTTTTTTTTTTAAATGTTCAAATCTATAATATTATCTAAAACTTCTACTACTCCGTATATGTTAATTTTTTTCAAGTTTATGAAATTTACTACTTTTATAAAATTTAATGACAATGCTACTACTTGTCGTATGACAAAAAATTCATTTAAACAGTTACAAATGAAAATCCAAGTTAACAGTCTACAAGTCCATGATGCTGATACGACATTCAACAATTAGTTTATTCGACTCATATCGCGTGCCAGAGAGTTTCTTTAGTCCATACGTGCGCCGAATCAATCAAATTGTCACTAATTAAGCGCACGTTTTTCGGTTACTAGGCCAAGCAGTTCTGACCTTATAATCGGTTTATGGCAAATAAAGGCGACGAGGATCATAGAAAAGTCAATGTCATCGTTCAGTGACTATAAAGAAGTAGAAACGTTTTGCAGTATGGAAAGTAGATGTTCTCATGCACAGATCTTGTGCGGTTAAAATGTGAAATTTTGTAAATTATGCATCAGTGTTGATATTGCAGAGTTATTTATAAATTATTTAATCTCGTAATTTGTTTTATATGAAATTTTCTCTTATAATAATCAATTAGGATAAATCATGATTTTATTAAATAAAAAGTATTTATATATTGCAAATTTTCTGAAAAAATAGTGACAAAGGGTCAAGATAATTTACCCAATAATTGTGGTCTCGTGAAATTTAAGCTCAACGTCAAACTCACGTAACTTTTCAAGAAATCCACAATTGTCTAATTTTGAAAAAAAATTTGGAAAGCTCTCGCTCATTAGTATCGTTTTCTTTTTCTCAACTTTCATATAAAGTTAACTAAACTAGAACTAGTTTTAATCATTTTTAAGAAATGGATTAGTCAGGCCAGAAAAAGTATACCATTCGATGGATGTTGCTCGAAACAAAATTTTCAAATCCATTTTTTGGATTTCATCACAGATTTCGGTGAATTTTCACATATATGAGCGGTTTTTCTCGATGTTTTATACTTTATAAATACTCCAAGAATATTTTGAATAGTTCGTCATTTTTCTCATGTGTAGCTTCGAGATAAAAAATGAGCAGTTCATATATATGTGTGTTCATTTAATAACAAATATATATTTTGCTTCCTCAGAGGAAGCTTTGTAACGGTGAAAAAAATTTTTGAGACAAAAAAGTCTTAAAATGATTTTTTAAGATCAAATGTGTTGAAAATTTTCAATTTTGAGAAAATTTCCTGTCTGTATGTCTGTGTGTGTATGTAAACTTTCTATATCTCGGGAAACAAACCATCGATCTACGCCATTTAAAGCTTATTTTGTTCATCTCGCGAAAAAAACTCGGCACCCTGACGTACTTAATATTCTATCAATTGTCTTTTTTTTTATAACCAAAAAACGATTTTCTATTTTTCGTTTTTTTGATTTTTACATATGTAGGAGTCGAAATTATTTATCAGTCTAAATTGTTCTTGAAAGATCTTTCAATTACCTACACTTTCGTTTTGTAACATTTAGGTTATTATTCGTATTTGATTTGTTATTAAGAATAATGTTTCTAAAATTCATAAATTATTTTCTCAGAAACTAAATGATCAAATGATTTGAAATTTAAACCACTAATTGATCTCATTTTAAGGAACATTAGGTTAAATTTTTAAGAGATTATTTCAATTTTTTCGAGAAAAAAAATATTTTCGAAAAAAATGGCATTTTTGATGTCGCACGATAACTAGCGTAAAAATTATCCGATCGTCTTGAAATTTGGCACGGACATAGTCTTTTTATATCTACAGGATGGCTTTGTTGTCTAGAGATATCTGCCTGTTACGAAAAAAGATCTTGAAGGTTAAATATTGTTCTATGAAATTTTTTAATACCTTTTTCTCAAAGAATTATTTATTAATTCATTCATTTGAAATTTTAACCACTTATTTCACTCAATTAATACAATAATGGGTTAAATTTACAAGTGTATTCCTTTATTTGCTTTTGATGAAAAATATTTTAGTGAAAAGTGACGTTGTCTTGGTTATACTACTTATAACCGGAGTAACAATTATGCGATGAAGATGTCTAATATATTGGTAATATAATTGATTTTAATTTATGAATAATATATAAAGTTTGAGGAAGCTAAGTGCCAATGTATTGGCAGCGGTTTTTTCATATAGGGTTGCATTCACTGATAGAACAAATCATTTGTGAGAAAGGAATAATGCAATTGAGAGAAAATTATTCGTGGGATTTGAGACAAATGACCATTCCTTAACAGTTAAGGAATAATCGTTAACAGTTAATACTCGACGACAAATTACGTTAGGATAGGTGAAATACACGCGGCAAACATTTCATTCCTTAATTGAACTTTTTTCAAATGCGTATTCGTTAATAGTTAAGTCACGGACTTTGCCGCAAATGATTCATTCTATCAGTGTTGATACCATTGCTAATATTAAATGATGTAACTTTTATAATTTAATAATGGGAAGAATTATCATAAAAAAAATTTTGACTTACAGGTTTTGACTTTACCCTGGTAGAAAATAAACAACTTTGTTAGCTAACTGCAGTTGAATCAAAATGAAGCTATATATTTAAGATTATTCTCGAAATTCAATTAAAACTATAGCTATATTTTAAAACATCTACAATATAATATTTTCATATAATATGTATATAAATAGTTATTTTTCGTAGACGATTGCAAAGAATTATGGTGCGACGTTTTTAATTTAAAATTTTTCAAGCTGTTCGCAATCTTTGACTAACATTTCTACCAGGCTATTGATTAAACTTTCTTCATAAATTGGAAAAAAGATGAAAAATAAGAGGGAAAAGCGTAGGTGACTCAACGAAATCTTTCTTTTTTTTTAATATTTAAAAATGTTTTAAATATTTTTTATTTTCCCGCCAACTCTTAACACTCACTCGACTCGTATTTTCAATAGTTATCACATTGATTAACGCAGTGGCGAACCACTGGTCGTTCCGCGTCCCCCACTCTCGTTTCTTTCGTTTCGACGTTGTACGAGAGGCACAATGGTGAGTTTTTAGCTCCGCTAAGAAAATCTTAAAAAATCTTGGCAATCCTTGGTTTTTAAACATATTTATCAAGAAAATATTGTTCCTTTAACATTAATTTATTATATTTTTCATTGCAGTCGGCCCACAAAACGTTCATCATCAAGCGTAAGCTTGCCAAAAAGCTTAAACAAAACAGACCGATCCCGCAATGGGTCAGGATGCGTACTGGAAACACCATCCGGTAAGCTATTGTTTCTTCTTTTATTATGTATTTTTTACTTTAATGTTGCTCTTAGTCAATTTTCTTTTCAATAAAGTAGAATAGGTCAGACTTCGATGTGAATCATAGATTTTTTAAACAAACTTACAGATGTATAGGTTATGTTTTAGTTCCAATGAATGCATTTCATATTCATTTCATTTTAATATTATTTAAAATGCTGTTAAAATAAGAATAAAATCATGAGTTTTTTATTTTTCCGCAAAATATTATCCAAAAAATATCTAAATATGAATCACAAATATATCCAGATAGTAGTTTGTAAGAAAAGTGAAGAATCCGAATCTTATTTTACTTTAGAAGAAACGTCAATGATATTAACGGTTTTAATTTGTTATAATTATTATAATCATTCTCATATAAGTGCTCATAATAATCGAATAAGAAATTGAAAAACTACAATTAAAGTACTAAGAGTTTTTAACATACATCATTTAAATTCATTTTTTTTACACTTTAAAATACTATTAGTGTATAATTTTATAATATTATTTTATTTATATCTGTTTTAGGTACAATGCCAAGAGGCGTCACTGGAGGAGAACTAAGCTAAAGTTGTAAACATTTACATCTATATTGTATGTGTTTTTCTGGACGAAAATAAATTTGGTTAAAATCTAATGTATCTGTTGTTTTATTAAATTATACAATACCATTTTATTTTAGTTAGGATCTGTAGAATATAATGTAAAAAACTGAACGTACTAATAGTTAACAAATTTTTATTTTCTTATAAAATAGATATAATTATAAAGAGTTGTACACTTTTCGTTTTCGCATGTCATTCTTCCATTTTTCTAATAATTGATCAGAATTCAAAGGATTGTGTTTATAATAATCTTCTGGAGGCTTTCCTTCTTCAAGGCGGACAAAGTAGTGACAAAAAGTATATCGTACCTCACCAACCCTTCCTCTGGCATGTCTTCGAATTCCTTTAATTACATGAGCCTTGGTACAGAAAGATTCAGCTGGAAAATAAAAAATGTTTTTGTATCAATGTTTATTTAAAAAATTAGTATTAAATTTTTGGTATGCAAAAATATTGTATAATATATTTCACAATTAAAAAATCTACTATCAAAGTATTGAATAAAATTTTGAGTTTCATATAGTTATTTTATGTTTTTAATATAAAAATAAATAATTACTCACCAACCCATAAATTACTTTTAAACTCTACATTGTGTTCTGTAACTGCTAATTTTTGAGCTTCTAAAATAGTTTCTTTAACCATTGCTCCACCTTTTTTAAGACAGAAGTCAAGTTGCTTGAGTGCTTCATCAACACTCATCCCTCTAACAAACCAAGCTACATACTGCATCTTTTTGGGTGTATATCTTAAAAGACATTTTTGGTGACAAACATACTGAAAGAATAAATTATTGATTATAGGTTTACTAAATTTTTTAAATAATACTCAATTCATATCCATTGTCAAAATAGCTTACAGCAGGCCTTCTTTCTTCATCAGGCCCTTGTTTGGGATAAATTATATCATTGTATGATAGAAAATGATCTGGATCCTTTCCCTTTTTATTGCATATGAATGACGTGTGTATGTTGCTCTGTTGAATGCACTGATTTGACTGAATCTGTTTCAAGATTCCAGCAACACTCGTAAGTGATGTGTTACTCAAATTTAGTTGAAATAGACGATTTGTAAAGTTCCGAATCATTGCAAATGCTACAAAAAGATTTTAAAATTATTAATATTCATATAAAGAAAAATAGTTAGTACACCAATTGATACATTTAACAGTACTAAAAAAATTATTTAATTCAATAATTATCACTATTAAAAATTCTACTTGTAATATATATTACGTTTTCTAAGTATTTTTCTTGATTCTCAGTTCAACAATGACATAGTTTAATTATTGTTAAATCGTTGACTTTTTTAACATAACCTAAGGATAGCCACTTAAAAAGTATTATCACCTGATTAAACAAGAAACATATAATGTTTTTTCCTTACTTTAAAGTATCACAAAAAAATGCATTGCCAAAGAATTTATCACTACCTTTCCAAGTAATTCAACGATGTAATTCAAAATGTAAACAGTAAAGCAACTTGCATGTTCGCTCTTTTACCGCAAACACGCGCAATTGTTACATTATACTCATATAGCAGACGAGAGAGGTGTGTACGCGCTTATGTGCTCCGAAAATTAAACATGGCATCTCTCGCCAACTTTTCCCGTCTTTTGAGAATCGGAGCACGAGCCTGTACCAAAAATCTAGGATTCGATCTGCTAACGAAACAAACATCCTTTGGTAAGTTATTTTTGCATTATTTGCAAAATACCAAAACGTAATTGTCCAGAGAATTGATAACACGTGAACATAACCTGCTTTTGCGGTTAAATACAGTACTTGGAAATGTTTAAATTATGTTTGAAGTAAATATTACTTACATCAGCTGTGTTATTTAAATTAAAAAACGTTTCTTCAATAATATTATTATTATGTACTATCATAATAAATAATACAATAATATTAATTTAATATTAAAATGATAATGTATCCTATAGCTCAAAATGTATGGGAGTCTCAAATACGAACTTATAGAAAGATGAAGGGTATACCAAGAAGTGTCCCTTGGATAAGATATCCAGATTATCAAACAGAAGTGGTAGATACCATTGAACAAGAAGAAAAACTTGTAACAGGTTTGTTGTGGCATGCTGTGTTTAATATCTACAAATTTTACAAATTAAATTAAAATTTCAGAAGTATCAAAGGAAATAAACAAACAGATTGCTGAAGATAAGACTGGTCGATTATTTGCTATAATTCATCTTGCTGGCAAGCAATTTAAAGTTACAGAGAGTGATATTGTAATTGTTCAAGGATATTGGCCTCCTCAGCCTGGTGATCAAATCAAATTAGAGAAAGTTCTTCTTGTTGGAAACACAGATTTTACGTTAGTTGGAAGACCATTACTTAACAGGGAGATGGTATCCGTAGATGCAACTATTATTGATAAAACCTTCTCTCACACAATAACACACTTCAGATTTAGAAAAAGGAAACAATACAGAAGAATACACTGTAAGTATTATATCTACTCTTCTTGTTGAGTTTTTTTCTAAAATTTAATAGTTTTAACTGTCATGAATTAGAATAGAACATATGATAAGTATTCATGAATAAATACTAATTAATTATACAATAAATAAAAATTTAGAAAATATTCAACTGAAATTGTTGTAATTACAATGTGTTTTAGACAATATTTTAAACTTATTATTACTTCTTGATAATTGTAAATATTAACTTTTTTATTTTACAGTCTACAGATTTCAACAAACAATGCTGAGGATAAACTCTATTACATTGAATGGAAAAGTTGACCAAAAAATGGAGGTTGAAGGATTAGATAGGATTTATTAAGAATACAACCGAGTATAGTTTTAATCTGGAAAGTGGATTTTTTATTATATATACAAGAATTTAGGATTAATAAGGTTGTAATTAAAGTAAACACGCCACTTACTGTGAGAAACATTTATTCAGCAACATTATGTAAATAAAGAAATCTTTTTGTGTAAGTTCATTGTTATGATAAAACTTTGCAGTTTCCTCTTAAATAATAAAACTTAAAATAATAAATTTTTAAGATTGAAAGACAATCTATATACATATATATTTCAAAATAAAGATAGAATTATTTGATCCGCTTTTTAAATAATATATAATCTCTGTACTAATATAACATTTGCAGTTTTTTTTACGAAAAACTAATATAATCGTACATAAATGCATAAAATATAATTTCAAAAACAACCATTACGATATAACGTAATCGTATCGTTATTTTCATATTGCATTCATAATTAAATTGAAATAAATTTCTTGATATTTTTAAAGTTTTAACAGTCTAAGCTGAGAGATCTAACAAAAAATGCTTTGGTAATACAAAAGCGAATTAACATGCTCTTAAAACTAGCCTGCTGCCATATAACATTAATAAATATATATATATTTTTTCGTATATATAACGTATAAGATACGACAGATGATCATGAAAACTTTTTTTCAGCTAAATTGCATACATCTGAAATACGAAAAGTACGTGTCATCTGTACCCGTTCGCGTATAAATGAATTAATAAATCTATAAAATTTATATATACATAATTTTCTCATAATTGTATATACGTATTTCTCGTCTACGTCTTATCAGACATAATATATAAAAAAAGAAGGCACAACCTTTAAGTTAAACTTGCATATTATTGTCAAAAATAGTACCTGCTGCCTCTCTTATATAGTCAATTGCTTCTCTTACTAATCACTCGTACGCTCGAGCGGTACTAGCTGGAAGGTATTGCCGACCTTCACTGCCTTAAATGTATCACCCGGGCAAATTTTTTTATTCGGCATTTGCGCCAGAATCGCGATATTTGGCTTCTGCACTACGGCGCATTTACTACTCGTCGCCACTGTCGACTGCAACGGTAATTTGATCCTAAGATCTTCTTTCGAGATAGGCACCAACTTCTTCATATCGAAATTCGTAAGTTTGACGAATTTCGGCTGACCGATGCGTCGGTGATTTTGGAGCGCTGAGAACGGCGCGATTTTCAGCTCGAGCGGCACGTTTATACACAACGTGCGAATGGGTGCCGACGTCACACCGAGCTTTTGCGTTTCGCTGACTAGATGATTTTCTTTACTAACTACTGGAAGTGTGATGGGCGGCGGGGAGATGCTGCTATCGAGGATTATGGAGCTGGACTGCTCACTCGAGGTCGAAGGTGTCGAGGCCACAATACTACGAAGTGACTCCTCGGAGTCGGTTGTACTCGTGTCGAGCTTCGAGGGTGAGATGCAGGAGTCGGAATTGTGACGGGGGAATAGTTTCGTGCAGACTTTTGGCTTGTTCTCGCTGGACCTCATTCGCTTGAGCTCCATTTCGGCTACTTTGAGAATCGAATCGTCTAAGCGGTCCATGCTACGTCTCTTGGCTGTACTCAGGCACGGCGAACTTTGAGTTCTTTCAAATTTGTTGTCTGTAATTTAATTTTTTTCATATCAAACAAATGATTACAAATAAGCTTATTATGAGATATTTAAGACAGTTTTAAAAACCTTCGTTATTTGCAAAACTTATGAACTTGATTCATGCAATCAAAATATTCTCAATATTTTCTTACCTGTGACAAAAAGTTTTCGTTTTCTTGTATCTCTTTTATTTACAATTGGCGTGCTTGTAATTAATCTTCTGCCAAATGTGGAAAGCCTGCTTAAGGCACGAAAATTTGAAGTATCAGATGATTTTTTATTTGGTGTAGTCATTCCTACCAGTGATTGACTTGCATTCTCAGTGGTTGGAGTTTCTGTAAATTTATATATTATAAGATAATGAATTTAATAAAACAAATAGCATATAAAACGAAATAAAATTCATTGAAAATTACCAGCATCAAAATTAAGGCAGTCAACAATTGGTCCTCTATATCTAAAAATTGGTTTTCTAATGACACAGTTATATATATCAACTTTTTCTATCAAACGTATAGCTGATAATACATTTGCAATGTCATAAAGTCGTCTAACTTTTGTCTTATATCGTGATTGCATAGTACTGTTCTTTGAATCTAAAGAACCATCATGCTCATTAATTAAAACTTTTGCTGCTATATCTAAATTTATAACACCATTCTGTAAAAGTAATTATAAATACTCAGTTAATAAAATAACATATTTTTTTAATACAGCTTTTCAGATTAAAATTACCTTTAAAGAAACAAGAAACAGCATTACAAATTTTCTACACATGACACCCAAACTCTTATCTTCTTTAACATTACCCTCTGGAAAGCAATAATCTATGACTGGACTCTGAGGGACCATTAAAGAAGTTGATGCGGTACTGCAAGATTGACAAGAATTTTCTATATAGGCTCTATTGATTTTCTGTATTTCTTGGATTTGCTTTTCTAATCCAAGTTCAATAGCTTGCATTTTTAATTTTGCAAGCGTTGTTGATAATCGTGAATCACCATGCCAATAATATTGGTTTTTGCCAGCCTTGGAAGCCATTTCCAAGCTTTCCAAAACATTTATTATGTCATATATTCTTCGTTTTTCAGTACCAAGAGCTTGGGCAGTTGTATTAAGAGAAATTTCCTTTGGAGCATTATCTCTGATTTTTAAAGGGAATAAATTTAAAAACCTGAAATATTAGAAAAATATGTGTTAAAAATATGTCTACTCTATACTTTGACTTAAGTTAGTACTGTAATGATGGCAATATCAGATAATTTTGGCTTGGAAACTAAACATTCACTTATGAAAATTGGTGACCAGCAACATAATTTTCTATGAAAAAACAACCTACACAATAAAAAATACTTACTTTTCGCATAAAAGACTAAGAGACTTTTCCTTCCTAGGCAGAAGTTTGAGGCACCCGGAATCCTGAACAGGTGCCACCTGTACAACATTGCTGGAGCTCGAGCAGTCCTGGCAGGCATTATCTGTAGCATTCTTCAAACTGGACGCAAGAGTAGTGAGCAGTCTGAGATTGGCAGTAGGTGAGTCAGGATTATTTCCTAGCTCCCCCAGGACTCTACGCTCCGGTGTTGATCTATTCTCATTCTGGCTCGACATACTTGTCGCACACCAGGTACCAACCAGATCACCACAGCACTAAAAACTCTTATCAACCACCTTCCTTGACCACTCTCACGCCAATCTTTTACACCCTTTTGAGAACCTCGGAGCTCATAGTATAAGTATATATATATATATACTGTATACGTATAACGCACTACAGCACCCAGAGAGATAAGAACGGGACACGATACTAATTTTTCATTCCTCTACAAGAAAATGCCCCACTACCCCCCACACACATATCCTAACTCTCGTTCATTCTCATAATTCTCCAGGCAGCATTTCCTCCACGTCTACCTTTCGCCCTTTACTTTGCGTATACCTCGCGCGTGTACGCGTATGCACGTATTAGGTATATATACGTACATACGTATGGCCACGCGCGCGACTTTGTTGCCTCTGTATATAAGCGCGCCGCGGGTGGGCGACCGCGCGCGCGCGCGCGATGATTATTATGATGATGATGGCTACAACGCGCGGTTACTATACGTTTCTTACAGCTCAGCCCGTAGAATACGTACCGAGCGGAAAATCGCGGGACCATAGTAGAGCGACAGCTTATTGGTAAGAGGTGAGAGATCTGGAGCAGGTGAGAATTTTCAGAATTTCTTTTGGCATACGAGGATTTCGGTACCTAATTGATATAGGGTTTAGCGTATATAAGTGAGTTTACTGAAATGCTATGTATATAAGAGGCGGTTATTAAAATACTAATAATAAATATATATAATTTATGAGATTTTTAATTATTTTTAAAAATATCATAAAGGTAAATTAATAATTATTATCTGTTTATATTTAATTGACATTAAATTAATAGATATTTGAAAATAATAAATGTTTGGGTAAATAACAACTACTTAATTGTTTATTTAGTCTCGAATTCAAGAATTAAATATAATTGAATTGGAGTAAGGTATTTAATTAGTTATTTACAGAAACAATAGGTTACTCATCAATGAGTAGAATACGTAGAAATTTGGCGCGCGAGTCGTCGGCGCCAAAAGTTCAATGGAATCTAACCTTTTTAATAAGCTTACCTATACTTACCTCTCACGCTCATCCTCAATTCCATTATCAAAATCATATGATTAGGCGGCATTGGTAAACTGACGGTCTTAAATGTTTTTCTGATCGTCATCTTGTAATTGACATCAATAACAATGATAAAGAAGATGCATTAAGTTCGATTTAACCATTTGATTGAACATTAAATCATAATAATGATTCATTCAAATATGAAATACGATTAAATTACGTAAAAATACGTTCATGTTTCACTTTAAACTTGTAGAAAACTGACAAAATGATGAGTGCTGACGACATACTTCGGCGTAATCCCTCCCCGTGGGCGCCATCATTTATATGTCAGCCAATGACTGGCGAGAGCGATTACGTTCTTTGCGACAATTGCGATTCAAAAACAGCGCAACCGTCAAGGTATTGAAATCCAAGATCCCGGGCAAGGATCTCTTCATTGTGTCACAGGGTCCACGCGTGTTTGGACCTGTATATGCAAGATATTGCACACATTCCCACATGCTTTTATGTTGCTTTGTTTTTTTATCTTCGCCCTTCCCAACCGGTAAACATCGATAAAATACGTAATATCAGTGACAATAAAAGTGTTGTTCATCGAACATCGTGTAGAATCGTCAAATGGAGATTTTATGAGTAAACAGTGTGTTTTGTTGTTTTGATAGTGTGGTTTCTGGTATTTTCAAAACAAAGCTGAGGGAGGAGCTTATCGTTAAATTACAAGGATCAGGAGGAAGTGACAATTGTTCCCTGAAAATCGCATAATGAATTTTACGAGAAGAAAGTCTCGACATCTTTCCGAGCAGGTGGACGATTCCTTTGTCATATCCGACAGCGAAGATGAGGATGGAGCTGCTGGTCGCTCAAAATACAATTTCAATACAACTCATAGGGATACCCGGGTGATCGGTGAATCCGACGTGGAAAGGTAAAATTCGAGTGAATTTAGAAAATTTTTTCGTATTGTAATAATCAAGCTATCAACTATATATGGGTTTTTTTAAACCATTATTTTCTATTTTCGCAGTGAGTTGTCTAAAAATAGGGATTCAAAAGAAAATTCAGATTCAGATAAAAGTATAACTTTGGATTCAGAAGATGGTAAATTGTAGTACTAATGTTTATTTTAAATAGAGTACATTTAAATATTGTTGTGGATTTAAAATTGTATGTTTTTAATTATTTAGAGGATTTACAATTCATGAATAATAGTCGAAAAGTATCTATAATCGTAAATTCATCAGAAGAAGAATCAGAAAGTGAGTCGGAAAAAGAAAAAGTTAAAAGTAACAAATTTAAAAGACGCTCTATTTATGAGAATCCATCGAAATTAGAATCAGAAAATGAATCGGAAGAAGAAAAAGTTGAAAGTAACAAATTTAAAAGACGCTCTATTTATGAGAATCCATCGAAATTAGAATCAGAAAATGAATCGGAAGAAGAA